>CM049840.1:15555936-16155936 GCA_027422415.1 Schizothorax lantsangensis
CTGTCTGTCCGTCTGTCTGTCTGTCTGTCTGTCTGTCTGTCTGTCTGTCCGTCCGTCTGTCTGTCTATCTGTCCGTCCGTCCGTCTGTCTGTCTGTCTGTCTGTATGTCTGTCTGTCTGTCCGTCTGTCTGTCTGTCTGTCTGTATGTCTGTCTATCTGTCTGTATGTCTGTCTATGTCTGTCTGTCTGTCTGTCTGTCTGTCTGTATGTCTGTCTGTCTGTCTTGTCTGTCTGTCTGTCTGTCTGTGTCGTCCGTCCGTCCGTCCGTCCGTCCGTCCGTCCGTCCGTCCGTCCGTCTGTCTGTCTGTCTGTCTGTATATCAGTGATACTGACCTTCATTTATATAGGTACTTAGTAAAAAGATGCTATTAAACAATTATACTTATATGTATTTTTTTTAACATTATTTTCAAGATTCAATGTGAAAATATATATTGCAATATAGCCTAAAAATCTATTACACATTTTAATGTTAGGTGAAATTTATCACTATTAATTACAGAAAAATGTGTGATAAGTTATATTTTAGTTATTGACAGAACTAATTTAAAGAAAACAGAGAGTGTGACTTTCATTCACTCATTCAATCAATCAATCATTCAACAGGGAAAGTTTTAACTTTATTAACACTTTTATTTTTTTGCATAGATGTATTATTACAGCAACATATGAAAATTCAGCTATGAGTTATTTTAAGTATTGAAATAATAATTTTTGTTTTGCCGGTTAAGCATGTTGGAAGAATGAGTGAGTTTTTACAAATTTCACCAGTTGAAAAAAGTTAATTCAACCTCTCTTCGTTTTCTCACTTGAATGAATAATAATAACTTTGAAGAGAAAATATGTCTTTGTACTTTAAAAAAAAAAAAAAAAAGCTAACACCTTACACTGCCACTACACTTCACTGCGCTAACTGTAGAAGTTATTGTATTTCTGTGGAAATAATGTAGATTTAAAATAAATAACCACTATAGTAACATGAGGGAGTCTGGTTTATTTTGAAGTTTCAGTTCGTGTTTCCATAACCTTAGTTTGTTTGATAGACACCACAATTTCTATAAAATATTGCCATGGTAACAAGAAGCCTGTGTAATGTTTTCACGTCGAAGACTTTTATTTTGTATTTTAACTTCCGGGTGTTCTTGTCCGTCAGCAGGGCGTGGAAGAGCTCGAGTCAGTTCTGTCTTCACAGGCCTGTCAACAGGGAAGTGCCAAGATGGCCCCGAGTGGACTAAAAGCGATCGTAAACGAGAGTAAGTTTGATTTAATTCCGCAGTACGGTCTTTAAAACGCACGCGGTACTTGATGTTTCAGAGCTTACATAATGATATATATAGGCCTGTCATGATGTATATAATCATAGCAACAGGTGTACAGTGAGTGCTCGAGACGTCACAATGGAACCAAACTTCCGTGTGAAGCTGCTGAAGTGTGTGCACACACTTTAACTTCTGTTTATTACAACTTCAACTATGTTTAACGACTTTACTAAACACATTTACTCCGCAGGAATGTCGTTTGTGTGATGGAAGGGACACTAGGCTTGTTCTTGCACCGCATTGTTTAATATATGGTGTGTCCATTATGGTCTTGTGATCAGCCTCACGCCGGACACAATAAAAACACAGGAAATGTCACTTTTTTTTTTAACTATTTAGACCGTGCACGACACCATTTACACTATTAATATTGTTAAATTATTACAATATTAATTATTATTACATTTCACCAGGCTTATATTTTGTTCCCATTTATCATAAGCGGCTATTTGCCAAAAAATTCTACTCTTCCTTCTTGCCGAATTTGACAATATCTGACCCTGGACCACGAAACCATTCATAAGGGCCAATTTTTTTCTGAAATTGAGATTTATACATCATCTGAAAGCTGAATAAATAAGCTTGCTTTCCATTGATGTATGGTTTGTTAGGATAGGACAATATTTGGCTGAGATACACTATTTGAAAATCTGGCATTTGAGGGAGCAAAAATAAATAAATAAATAAAAGAAATTAGAAAATCACCTATAAAGTTGTCCAAATGAAGTTCTTAGCAATGCATATTACTAATCAGAAATTAAGTTTTGATATATTTATGATAGGAAATTGACTAAATATCTTCATGGATCATGATCTTTACTTAATCTATCTATCTACTTTAAATAACCTTTATTAACCAGAGATGTAATTTCGAGAACCAAATCTTAATATCAGTCATTTATTTATTTATTATTTCTGGTAGTCCTCATTCTAAAGCAAATACCCCAGAAAGATATTTAATCTGCTTTAAAAAAAACGAAGGCTCATCACCATCAGGCTCAACATCATTGTTAATGCCATAAACAAAACTGCTTTTTGAATTTGTACTGTATTAAACACTGTAGCTGATGTTGATGTTCTCTAACTACACTGTTGTTGATCTCATTTGTCTGTAGAAATCCTCAGCGGTGTCATCAAGAGTGTGAAGAAAGATGGGGAATGGAAGGTAATATTGGTACAGCAGAGTGAAGTTTTATTCTTTTCATTCTGATTCCACATAATTTGGTGTATCGTTGTTGTGTGTTTAGGTGCTCATCGTGGATCACATCAGTATGCGCATTCTGTCCTCTTGCTGTAAAATGTCGGACATCATGGCAGAGGGCATTACAAGTGAGTATATTTCTTTCTTTTTTCTTTCACAGGTTCAGTATGTGATAGTGTGATTCTTACAAGGTTTCACTGTGAAACACTTTTCATTATAAAGATGCCAGTGTCAGATATTGAAGTGTGAAAGGTGTTTTTTTTAAACTAGGCTGCTAGCAGTGGCAAATTTTCCATTGTGCTAAATAGATTTGTATTGCCAAATGTGTCAGTGTTACCCTTCACCGGTTGGCTCATGAACCACTAAGAAAAATCTTGAATTAAGAAAACAAGATGTGATCTGTCCTGTTTCCTTCACAGTTGTGGAGGACATTAACAAGCGGAGGGAGCCGATCCCTAGTCTGGAGGCCATTTACCTCATCTCCCCTGAGCCAAAAGTGAGTGATCTTTACCACACACATCTCATAGTTGAAGTGTTAATATAAAGCCTAGTGTTGTTAAAAATTCTCTTAAAATATATTTTTGTTTTTCCAGTCAATTCAGTCTCTAACTGGTGATTTCAAAGACGCAGCCTTCACATACAAAGCAGCACACATCTTCTTTACAGACAGTAAGGCAGACAGTATTGATTTTACCGTTTGCTTTGATGTTTTTATTTTGAAGACAGTCCATCATGGTTGCCTAATGTGCATGATCTGGATTTGTGTAGTTATTGTATCTCTGTTCATCCTGCATTCAGCTTGTCCTGATGGGCTTTTTGCTGAGCTTGGGAGGTCAAGGGTTTCAAAGGTCATCAAAACCCTGAAGGAAGTCAATGTGGCTTTCATACCATATGAGTCGCAGGTGCGTGGTAGCTTTGCAAGCACATACACTAACTACCATTCAAAGTTTTTTTTTTTTTGTATGTTTTTAAAAGTCTCTTATGCTCACCAAGGCTGCATTTGATCAAAAATACAGTAAAATTGTGAAATATTATTATAATATAAAAAAACTATTTCCTATTGTAATATATTTTGAAATATAAATTATTCCTGGATGCAAAGCTGAATTTTCAGCATCATTACTCCATTCTTCAGTGTCACATGATCCTTCAGAAATCATTCTAATATGCTGATATGATTCTCAAGAAACATGTCTTATTATTATCAATTTTGAAAACACTTATGCACTGCTTCTTTTTTTTTGTGGAAATCATGATATATATATTTTTAGGATTCTTTGAATAGAAATCTGAATAGAAATCTTTAACATTATATAAATACATGTCTTTACTGTTACTTTTTATCAATTTAATGCATTCTTGCAATAAAAGTATTAATTTCTTTAAAGAAATTCTTACTGACCTCAAACGCCTGCATGTGATGTGGTGGTGAGTTTGCATGAGTTTCTAGTTGTTTCTAACACACTTTGTTTTTGTTGCAGGTGTTTACTCTGGACAACCCCAGTTCCTTCCACGCTTTCTACAGCCCAACTCAGACTAATCTAGATGACAGGACCAGGATGATGGAGGCCATGGCCGAGCAGATCGCCACACTCTGTGACACACTGAAGGAATACCCAGCCATCCGCTACCGCCAGTACTTGCTCCTTCACTCTCAGTTCTCACGTGCACTTGCCAGTACTTGTAGTTTCTTGGTGTAATATGATTTGTTTGAAGTGTAAACCAGCTATGTTTCTCTAAGGGGCCCAAAGGAGAATTTCACCCTGGCTGAGATGGTGATGGACCGTCTGAATGCACATAAAGCAGACAATCCCAGTATGGGAGAGGTGAGATGTTGGGATATATATGATGCACTAATAGTTTCATTGTTTTTTTTTTATAAACATCCTCTATCTTGTCACACATATACTTCAAACTTTCTTCAGTTTCTTCAATTTAAAGTGACACTTCTTAACTGCTGTATCATTTTCTTACTCTGTTTTCTGGACTATTTTCTCTTCTCTCTGTTTTTTTCCTCTTCTCGTCTGTCAGCTGATATTTTCCTGAGCTTCAGGTGGGTGTCAATGCAAATCTTGTTTTTGTTTTTTGTCATGCTCTGCTGGATCTATGTTCTTCTTACTTTTTTTTTTTTTTTTTTTTTACTTCTAACCTCTCATCTGTTTTCCCTCGGATCCTTCCTTTCATTTGCTGAAATTTCAGAATATTCTTCAATTCTTCAGCTGCAATCACCTGAGCTTGCTCCAATCAGCTTTAGTAAAATAAATAGCAATAGAAAAATAAATTAGATAAGTGGTAAATAAAAATAGTCCCTTAAAACCCCTCGGTGAACAAGCCTAAGGTGACAGAAGTGAAAAAGATGTCTCTAGGATGTTTAAGTAGATGAGGAAGGAACCAAGGGAGGAACTAAGACTCATCTGGGGAAGCCCTCCTCCCCGGGCTGACACCAGACATTGCGTTATCCAAAAAATTTCCAGTTTGTTTGAGTATAAAAAATGTCACTGGACAGTTGATCTTTTTAAAGAATTGTAACGTAATATAGTTATTATCCAAACTGTTTGGTCATAAAAAGCTGGTGATACCTGTCATTAAACAAAAAACAAAACAACAACACACAATGGGTATTTCTTCTCATTGGTGACATTTCATAAAGACACTGACTCATGAATTTAGTGACAATGTCTATAGACAGTTTTGTGATCTATGCTGTTTGCAAAAAAATATCCAGGAAAAAACAACTAAATTTTAATTTTGTTTTAGGAATAACAAAACACAAATGTGTATATTTTAATGAAATACAACATATGTTTCATGGCTGGTGAGTTAATTTTGGACCCTGACTATTCATTACCATTCAAAGGTTTGGGGTCACTAAGATTTCTTTTTGTTTTCTTTAAAATAAATGTATACTTTTATTCAGCTATAATGCATTAAAGTGATCAGAAGTGACAGTAAAGACATTTATAATGTTAAAAGATTTTATGTCAAGTAAATGCTGTTCTTTTGAACTTTCAATTCTTCAGAGGATCCTAGAAAGTTTCTACAAAACACACACACACACACACACACATATAACTGTTTTCAACAGATAATAATACAAATGTTTTTTGAGCCGCAAATCTGCATATTAGAATAAAGGATCATGTGAGACTGGAGACTGGAGTAATGATGCTGAAAATTCAGCTTAACATTACAGGAATAAATTACATTTTGAAATATATTAAAATAGAAAACAGTTATTTTAAAGTGTAATAATATTGCACAATATTACTGTTTTTCCTGTGATATTCAACATATAAATGTAGCCTTAATGAGCATGAGAGACCTCTTACAAAAACGTTTAAAAAAACAAACAAACTGTTAAACGGTATTGTACATTAAAAAAAATCAAAATCAAAAACTATTTGTGGAAGATATTGGCTCTATATAGTAAAAGTGACAGACAAGTTTATTAAGCAGATGTCTGATTACGTCTGATACTGAAACTCATCTAACACACTGATACATCCTCACTTTAAGGAACTATAATCGCAATTTATCTTCCTGGGCAGGGCACGGATAAAGCTCGCTCCCAGCTGCTTATAGTGGACCGTGGATATGATCCCATCTCTCCAATCCTGCATGAGCTGACCTTTCAGGCTATGGCCTATGATCTGCTAGACATCGAACAAGACATTTACAGGTGTGTGCTTGTCTGCTTTTCCAGAGATGTCTTTAGTTCCTATCATAATCAAACAGAAGGGTCCATTTTACACTGGTTGTGACCAGTTAAGCTGAGCAGTGGTGTATGAAATCATTACTGTTACTCTATGAATTGTTGGCAGGTATCAGACGGCAGGGATCGGAGAGGCTCGAGAGAAGGAAGTGTTGCTGGACGAGGACGATGAGCTGTGGGTGCAGCTGCGGCACATGCACATAGCAGACGTCACCAAGTAAGAGCAGCTCAACCTTCACGTCTCCCGCCTCTCTGCTGGCCTTCTGTGCTGATATCTTCTGCTCTGTTTCAGGAAGGTGACGGAGCTGCTACGCACCTTCTGTGAGAGTAAGAGGATGAACACAGACAAGGTACACACACACATTATCTCACCACTACTGATGACGTCACGCTACACATCATCAGATGCGTCGATGTCATACAGAAGCTCAGATTCGTTTGCGCTGACAATTAAAAACAGAGCTTCTTATGGTGGTTTATTATGGTTTAAAAGAATTCAACAAGGCAACACTTCACATAATAAGGTTCATTGGTTAACATTAGTTAATGCATTATATAATTTCTAGAGCATTTATTAGTATAGGTTACTTTATAAATATGCTGTGTTTCATTAGCTCATGATTGCTCATTATTAGTGCTGTCAAACGATTAATCACATCCAAAATAAGTTTTTGTTTACATAATATATGTATGTGTACTGTATATTTTTATTGTATATTTTTATTATATATATATATATATATATATACACACACACACATGCATGTATATTTTTCAGAACAATGTTATGTTTATATATAAAATATATTTATATATAATATAAATTATATGAATATAAATATAGACGTGTAAATATTTTCTAAATATTTACTGTATGTGTGTGTATTTATATATACATAATAAATATACACAGAATACACATATTATGTAAACAAACTTATTTTGGACGCGATTAATCGCTTGACAGCACTACTCATTATATATTGACTAATGTTAATTTAGACATCTTGAAATTTAAGAGAGTGTAAATGGTAATAAGTGTGAACTGAATGTAATATTTTCAGACACATAGTTGTATGTTAATACAGTCTCTTGGCAATTTGTTAGTATTTTACATTTTGGCATATTCATACAAATCTGTATGATTTCATTCATACGTTTTCGTAGGATCTGCTCATGTCACAGTGAAGGATATGTTTATGGCTGGGGTTAAGGGTGGACCTCTATGCTTGCTTTTTTTCTTACGTTTTTTTTACAATTCACATTTTACGATTTTAGATGAAATTGCCACCTTGTAAAATAATTATGTATTCCTGTGAGATTGGGGTGGTTAATTGCAATGAAATGAAAAAGGATTGTAGTTTAAATTAATATTAAATGCAATTAGCTGTACTTTATTGAACTTCAGCTGGACGCAAGTACATCTTTATGCATAATAATTAATGCATAATGATTTAAAATGTACTTTAAAGTAAATTTAAAAATTTGACCTTATTACAACCTTATTACAAAGTGTGTACTTAAGTGGCATTTTATTTTATTTATATAATAATATCTGTAAGTTCATTTGAAGTACACTACAAGTGCACATTCAGTTAAAGGAATAGTTCACTCAAAAATGATTGTCATCATTTACTCACTCTCGTGTCGTTCCAAACCTGTATAAGTTTCTTTCCTATGTTGAACACAAAAGAAGATATTTTGATGAATTTTGAAGAACCAAACAGTTGTTGGTCCCCATTTACTTCCATAGTAGGGAAAGAAATGGAAGTCAATGGGGACCAACAACTGTTTGATTACCAGCTTCTTCAAAATATCATCTTTTATGTTCAACATAAGAAAGAAACTCATATGGGTTTGGAACGACACGAGAGTGAGAAAAGTTTAATTAAAATTTTTAACTATCCCTTTAAGCACACATTTAACAATCAACACTTCTAATTCAATTTTGATGAAAAACAACAAAGAAATTTACTTAAAAAATTTTTTTTTACTGTTTTGTTCCTAATTATACTACTTCATCCCTCAGGCCAACATTAAAGATCTGTCTCAGATGCTGAAGAAGATGCCACAGTACCAGAAAGAACTGAGCCTGGTACGACTTCTCACATAACACATCTTCCTTTTTCTCTGTAAGTTTTAATCTCAAGGTGTCTTAATTTTTGTTTGTGTTCTTGACAGTACTCCACCCACCTGAACCTCGCTGATGCCTGCATGAAGACGTTCAAGAGCTCATTAGACAAGCTTTGTGAGGTGGAGCAGGTCAGTGCTTCCTGGTTTGGATTCAGACCAGATTTGATCCCTTCTGAAGCATTGTATTAAGCAGTATTATTTCATTTTATGAATTTAATAAATGTTAGTGATATGATCAACATCTTTAAAACACAATTTATACTGTTTATGGGTTGATTTCAGAGGGTCCGTAGCTATCTTTCCTTATGTCTAAGCTTCTTAGTGTACTGTAAATGTATGCAACAGCTTGCGTGCTGAACTTTGACCTGTTGAAGTAAAATAATGCACAGGAAGCTGTTGCATAATCTTTGAAAGTACCAGCAACATGGCTAGACATTGTACAGCCATCTCCCTGTTTTATGTATAGCAGATCGAGGGTTTTTACTAAGTGCATTGCTCTGTGTGGACGTATTATAACCAGCTGGTGACGACTGGACGTGACTGCAGCTGATGCAGTTCTTTATGTGTCATATTTATAGCACTTTGTGGTCTGTTGATGGATAATCTCAACTACTTCCTATTTTGATAGACTCCCATGCATATGACTTAAATTTGAATTATTTTACGTAATTGTTATGTAAATATCTACCTCAACATCTGCCTCTGACTAATGGCTGTTAAGCTCCAGCTTTTTTAACAAAATAAATTATTTAAAAAAAATTAAATTACAAGCTAAAAATTTCACACCATTAATGGTTATGTTTTGGATATGTCTTACAGGGCAGTAAAATATTACACGTGTAATCTTGCTTCCTTGTTTCCTTTGAATAATTCTGTTAACATTAAATTTAGTTTTATTTAGTTTGTCTCATTAATTTGTAAAAATTTTTTTTTTTAATTCCAAGACGTTTAAAAACTATTTTGTTGTAACAAACAAAAGAAATGTTGGAATAGAGATTTAGTTTCAGGATTTTTGGTTTCTCATTGGACGGTTTTCATCCCTGAATCACTTTGGATGCTGTTTGTGATATTTTTATAGAAATAATGAAACAAGTTGTAACTATACTCTACCGTTCAAAAGTTTTGGGGCAGTAAGATTTTTTAAAGAAAGAAACTTTTATTATTTTATATACCTTTATTCAGCAAGGATGCATTAAATTGTTCAAATGTGACAGTAAAGATTTTAGCATTATTACAAAAGTTTAAAAATAAAAAATTGTTTATATTTTGAAATTTCTATTCATCAAATATGATGGTTTCCACAAAAATATTAAGCAGCACAACTGTTTTAAACATTAATAATAAGAAGAAATGTTGAATTTTTACTGGTGCTGTCAAACGATTAATCGCATCCAAAATAAAAGTTTTTGTTTACATAATATGTATGTGTACTATATATTTATTATGTATATATAAATACACACACATGCATGTGTATATTTAAGAAAAAATTTGTATTAAATATATTTACATATAATCTAAATTATATATATATATATATATATATATATATATATATAAATACATGTATATTTTCAAAATATATACTGTATGAGTGCGTATTTATATATACATAATAAATATACACAGTACACATACATATTATGTAAACAAAAACTTTTATTTTGGATGCGATTAATCGTTTGACAGCACTAATTTTTTTAATCAAATAAATGCAACATAGGACATTTCTTTTAAAAACATTAAAAATCGTACCAACCCCACACGTTTTGTTAGAATGAACACCACAGTGTTGGACTTTCAGACCATTTTTACAGGATTTTCCATATCTGTATGATATGACTGGAGCCTCCATTGCTTCGGACTCTGAACACTTTATCAGTGTGAGATTATGAATTTTAGAACTTTAGATTCTCTGCTCGAGAAGGTCATTCACGACCTTAAAAACAGTGTACAATGAAGTAGAATGAATTTAAATAGTCAATAAAGCTTTCCTCTGTAGGACTTGGCCATGGGATCAGATGCTGAGGGGGAACAGATCAAAGACGCTATGAAGAGTATCGTCCCTGTTCTGCTCAACACCGAGATCGAACCCTATGACAAAATCCGCATCATACTGTTGTACATTTTCCATAAGAAGAAGGGTATGAACACTTGCATTTATGCATGACTTCATTTAAGACTGCTTAATGAATTAAACAGAAGTGATTCATCCTTACACACAGGCATTGGTGAAGAGAACCTCACAAAACTCATCCAGCACGCAAACGTGCAGCAGGACAAGAACATCATCACCAACCTGCAGCACCTGGGCTGCCCCATCATTACCGGGGTAAGATGAGACGCTCGGATGTCTGAGGACAGGCCCATATGCAAACTGCAGATGTCATTTCCTTATGTCTTTCCTTTCCTTATTTCGGTCTTTCCTTATTCATGAAGATAGGAGTTATACTGATTTTCTTCATAGGAAATAACTGTCCAGGCACCTGTGTCGGCCTAAAGATCAATACGTTATCAAATTACTAATGTATTCTCTGTCTTGTCTTTCAGGGCGCTAATGCTGGTAAGACTCTGCCTGACAGGAAGCAGCGCACAGAATCCACGTATCAGCTCTCCCGGTGGACACCCACCCTTAAAGATGTGATGGAGGTCAGGAAACTCTGTCTGTAATAGTTGTATAATCATGTAAGAATGTAATTATTCTCATTTAAATTCCTTTGGCTCTGCAGAGTATCATCGATGACAAGTGTGACAGGAAGCAGTGGCCGTTCCTGTCTGAGCCCGCCCCCATCACCACCACAACCACTACAGTCAGGTACCAGCACTGCTCACAGACACGCAGACACTAGAGACGTTAGTGCTTGAACGGATTAATTACTTAATTACACGTTATAATGCAGCTTTTGTGTTGTCAGATTCTAGAATTTTAGAGTAAACAGTCACCTGACCTGACAATGTTGAACCAATTTTTTTTTTAAATAATTTAGCTATTTACATTTGTACATAATATTGTGGAAAAGTATAATTCAAGCGCTTGTTATGCATTGGAATTATTACCTTTATATTAATATCCAAATAATTAAATATTTATAACTCAATATGGGTCATTCAGAGGATTTGTGCCTGAAAATTTCACGTTGTTTGATTTAATAATTTCATACATTTTTACAACTGAACTTAAAAAAAGTGCATAACTGAGTAAATAAAAACTATGAGTACATAACTGAGTAAATACTGGTAGTATCACTCACTATTTATTTATTTTAGCTTTGATTTATTTTGTTTTGTTTTATGTTATGTTTTTTATTTTGTTTTATTTTTTGTTTTGGTTTATTTTATTTTATTTTGTTTTCACATCAATGGTACCAGGATCTCCATATACAAAATTAACTAGTTTACAATCCCTACACACAATCTGAGTTGAAACCGTAAACATCAGAGAAAGAAATGATAAATATAAAAATAAATGCATAAATAAAGCAAAAATTAAAAAAGTATACATATAAATAAAGATATAATAGCACATGAAATAAAACATCATAAAATAAATAATTTGCTTCATTAAGAAAGTCCAACACAATTTGCTTTTAAAACATTGTTAAAGTTCAGCGATGAAACTGAAAAACAAAGACCAAACGAATCTATAAAGCATGATATTTCTTAATTTACACACAACAATATTTAGGTTGAATTAGATTTTTGGGGACATGCATATATACTGATATTCCAATGAAAAGCAAACATTATTACAATTTTTTTTTGCATTACTAATTAAACAGACTCAAACAATGTGGCTAATTTCATTACCTTTTTAAATGATATTAGTATTAAGTCATGGATACGCACAGAACACAAATCAAGAATGAACAATAGACGGAATTGATTTTTTTGTCATGGTTTGCACTAAACTGTTGAGGTTCTGAAGCTACAAACGATGCACTACTTTGCATGTGGTCTTACGTTACTGTTGAATCCTATTGCAGCAGCGCACGGTTTGGACACTGGCACAAAAACAAGTCTGCCACAGAGTACCGCAGCGGCCCGCGCCTCATCATCTTTGTGATTGGTGGCGTGACACATTCAGAGATGCGCTGCGCTTATGAAATGACCCGGGCCACCGAGGGAAAATGGGAGGTTCTGATTGGTGAGAAGAGTTGACTTCTGTTATCAATACAGCATATTATGTAGTTTAAAGCACAGCATTTAGGGTTTTCAGTGTTGTTTAAAATGTCAAATATCATTTTCTTCTGCAGGATCGTCTCACATTCTTACTCCAACCAACTTTCTGAATGACCTGAAGAATTTGGATCAGCCTGCACCTGTTTAGCAGTACATCACTGAAGAGATTGATCCCTCTGAACTCATGTGAAACCTGATACTCTGATGTAGTGATTCTCTCAAATGACCAGTAAAAAGACGCATTTTAGATCTCGCTTACTGATTATTTGCTGTCTTTTAAAGTAGTAATTTTAATTAACCAAGTTAAACTGGTGGTATATGTATGTGTATATATATATATATATATATTAAAGCTGTTGAAGACTGATGTTTAATTTAAAAGAAAAATTATATATATATGTATGACAATGTATGTGAAATGATTTGAGAACTTGTTGCCAAAAGCTTATAATTGTGCAGATAAGTGGATTAAATCTTGCCTTACATCATTTAAATATCAGTCCTATCAAGTTCTGATGTGATTTGAAGACCTCTTTAGACCTGCAGACTGGAACATGATCACACTGGATTTCTGGTTTAATCAACTGTAAAGCTGCACAATGTAGAAACAAACGATTTTTGCAGTTTTTTTGGTTATACTATAAAGAAAGATAAGCATGCTTATAGTACAATTGTCTATTTTTGACCTCCAGTCAGGGTTTTGTTATATTTCCTGCCGCTGTGCTGAAGGCATCAGATGTTTCATCTCAGTATATAGATTTTTTGTTGTTCATGCTCTGAACTTGTGCACTTTCTTCTTTTACTGTTACATTATCACATATAGGTGGATGTGGTTCACTGGGTATTTGTGTTTGTTGTCTGTGTTAATGATTCTAAATAAATTTGGCTTATGCCTAACTCCAGAAAGGGATGCTTGATTATAGATATATATATATATATATATATATTCTGTTTATGATAGATTGATATAGGTAGACCACCGTTAAAAAAACTGAGGTCAGTATTTATTTATTTTAAGAAATTAATACTTGTATTCAGCAAGGATGCATTAAATTGATTAACAGTGACAGTATGGCATTTATAATGTTACAAAGACAATTATAATGTTCTATTTCAAATGCTGTCAGAAAAATCTATACATTTTTAACTTTCTGATCCTGAAAAAAGGTATCACAGTTTCTACAAAAATATTAATTAGCCCAATTGTTTTCAACATTGATAATAATGTTTCTTGAGCAGTAAATCAGCATATTAGTATGATTTCTGAAGGATCATGTGACACTGAAGACTGAATTAATGATGCTGAAAATTCAGCTTTGCTTTACAGGAATAAATTACATGTTAAAATATATTCTAATAGAAAACACTTATTTTAAATTGTAAAAATATTTCACAATATAACTGTTTTATTGTATTTTTGATCAAATAAGTAATAAGTATACTACTTATTTACAGGTGCATCTCAATAAATTATAATGTCGTGGAAAAGTTCATTTATTTCAGTAATTCAACTCAAATTGTGAAACTCGTGTATTAAATAAATTCAATGCACACAGACTGAAGTAGTTTAAGTCTTTGGTTCTTTTAATTGTGATGATTTAGGCTCACATTTAACAGAAACCCACCAATCTCAACAAATTAGAATACTTCATAAGACCAATAAAAAAAACATTTTTAGTGAATTGTTGGCCTTCTGGAAAGTATGTTAATTTACTGTATATGTACTCAATACTTGGTAGGGGCTCCTTTTGCTTTAATTACTGCCTCAATTCGGCGTGGCATGGAGGTGATCAGTTTGTGGCACTGCTGAGGTGGTATGGAAGCCCAGGTTTCTTTGACAATGGCCTTCAGTTCATCTGCATTGTTGGGTCTGGTGTCTCTCATCTTCCTCTTGACAATACCCCATAGATTCTCTATGGGGTTCAGGTCAGGCGAGTTTGCTGGCCAATCAAGCACAGTAACACCATGGTCATTGAACCAGCTTTTGGTACCTTTGGCAGTGTGGGCAGGTGCCAAGTCCTGCTGGAAAATGAAATCAGCATCTACATAAAGCTTGTCAGCAGAAGGAAGTATGAAGTGCTCTAAAATTTCCTGGTAGATGGCTGCGTTGACTGTGGACTTCAGAAAACACAGTGGACCAACACCAGCAGATGACATGGCAGCACAAATCATCACTGACTGTGGAAACTTCACACTGGACTTCAAGCAACATGGATTCTGTGCCTCTCCACTCTTCCTCCAGACTCTGAGACCTTGATTTCCAAATGAAATGCAAAATTTACTTTCATCTGAAAAGAGGACTTTGGACCACTAAGTACTTTTTCTCCACAGCCCAGGTAAGATGCTTCTGACGTTGTCTCTGGTTCAGAAGTGGCTTGGTAGCCCTTTTCCTGAAGACGTCTGAGCGTGGTGACTCTTGATGCACTGACTCCAGCTACAGTCCACTCCTTGTGAAGCTCTCCCAAGTGTTTGAATCAGCTTTGCTTGACTGTATTCTCAAGCTTGCAGTCATATCTGTTGCTTGTGCACCTTTTCCTACCCAAATTCTTCCTTCCAGTCAACTTTGCATTTAATATGCTTTGATACAGCACTCTGTAAACAGCCACACCTTTCAGTAATGACCTTCTGTGACTTACCCTCTTTGTGGAGGGTGTCAATGTTCGTCTTCTGGATCATTGCCAAGTCAGCAGTCTTCTCCATTATTGTGGTTTCAAAGAACACGAGAGACCCAGAATTTATACTGTATGGATGGTCATTTATTGAAACTCAAATGTAAATATTCTAATATTTTGAGATACTGATTTTTGACTTTCATGAGCTGTAAGCTCTAATCATCAAAATTAAAACGTTTGAAATGTTTTACTTTACATGTAATGAATCTAAAATATATGAAAGTTTCACTTTTTGAAATAAGTTACAAGAAAAAATGAACTTTTCTCGACATTCTAATTTATTGAGATGCACCTGTACTCGTATAATATGCTTTCTGAGGTTAACAATTCATATTTTGATTGAAAATTAACAGTTTTTTAAAAGGTCCAGGTCTGTACTATTTACAACTGCACTTCCTGTTACTCAACTCTTGATTGAAATGTCACTCTTCCTGTACGTCACATTCATAATATTTAAGTCCATTGTCTGCTGATTTTCAGAAATCCATTAATTGTTTCCATAGAGTTATTAACCTAAACACAGACTGATGGTGTCAGCAGGTCTCTGCTGAGAGATATTGATGTGACTCCTATGATAACAGATCCTGGCTGTATGATAGAGAGGATTAACTGGTTTGATCTGGGATTAAAGACGGCCCCGTCTAGGTTTTCTAATGGATGTGTGTTATATTCAAAGCTTAAGACCTTCTAAACGCTCTCCATCCGTCGCTTCAGTCTAGAGAGAAGCTCGCTCACAAGTTTGTACACAAGTACTCAACCGCAGCATGGCTGAAATGTTAATACTTGTTTTGAAGAAGTATGCACTGATATTTGTATTTTAATAAGAAGACAAATCCAGATGAAGATTGTAGAATTGGAGATGATGTCTGTGGCGGACAAAATGGAGGTATTTTATACTTTTATTTTACATTTTTGATTTAATTTGACCCTAAACATTTCAGACAGTTTATTATTAGTTTATTCATATTGATCATTATGTGCATTTACTGTCTGTTAAAAAACTGAATCAAATGTTTTTGTCTTGCCAGAAAGTGTCAGTCGAGCAGGATGAGTTGTTTTCCCTGGTTAGTAAAGCTCAGCGTGGAAGAATAGATGAACAGCGCTGTTCCTTGGGTCCAACAACACGCCAACAAGCTCATGCCTACAACAGTCCAGGTCAGATACTGTGATTAAGATATTAATTCATTGTTGAAGATTAATTTACTTTCACCCTAATCTTTTAAACGCTCCTCTTTATGAGTAGTGTTTATTTAGTAAGGCAAGGCAAAGTGAAAAATGTAAAGATACTTACACATCTGATCAATCACAGTACATTAAGACAATTGTTTTGTATTACGTTTTCTAAAATATTATATTTAAATATGCAAATGAGGTATTTTATAATTAAATATGCACTACTTTACATACATCGGCAGAACAGAAATCATTGGATTAAGCCAATGTTGTGTTTAATTTTGTTAGAATAAAAGATTTTCACTCAGGGGATTTTGGATTTATCACTTAATAAATCAGAAAAAAAACTTTTAGGAATGAAATATTATACCAATCAGATAAATTAATGTTAAATGAAAAAACCCCTCTGTAAAAAACCTTATATACAGGAATAAAGCTATACATTTTAGTGTATTTAAGTGCTGCTGAAGTGGAGATTTCTGGCTCAGTGCAGGAGAAGAAAATCATTTTGAGAAAACGGCCTTTAAATACATGTGTTGTAATTGAAATGTACAGATGCAAATGAGTAAAGTGTAATGTAACAATTAAATGTGTATTTTGGATGTTTTCTTTCCACTAGTCTGAACGACGACAAGTTGTGATAGCGAAATAGTCCAAAAAATGTACCAGTGCATGAATAAACAATGTGATATATTGCCTTAAAAGTACCATATACATGTTCTCTGCATGTTCTGCACCAGATCCAGATGATTTCTTCCAGTTCCTGGTCAAGAGTCAAAGTCAACGATTTGACGACCAACGGGTGACACTGAACGCATTGCCAGGGATGGAGGCGTTCACCATCAAAGATCCAAAAGATGGAAATGTACTAAAGACAAACTTTGATCAGATTTGCAGCATGGTCAGCAAAGCTCATGTGAGTTTTCCAAGCAATATATAACACAAGCTGTGAAAAAAATGATTTTTCAATGTTCTACATGAAAATGGTACTTTCTATTTTAAAATATCCGGTTTAATTCAGTGTTACTTTAATTTCTTTGTAATTATTTGTGAAATTTCTGAGTGAAAATCGATCCTAGCTTTTCTTTTCTTTTTTATCAAAGTGTATATATAAGAAAGGTTTGAGAATGACCTTTTTTTTTTACCTGTCATGTAGAGTTTCAAGAAACGCAACCCTCCAAAAATGAGCCTGATCCCCGGGGCCCAGGGCTCTATGAGAAGATCAAGCTTCAGTCCTCAAACTACTGCTGATACAGACACTTATAACACTCTCACAACCAGATCAGCCTCATTCAACCCTATATCAGACAAGGAAAGAATGGACTATGAAAGGTTTCAAGTGAGTATGAATGTTATATTTCCAGTAGCCTTGGATACTTAAGCCATACTTTTTCTCAAAACGTTCTACTAACAAGTATAAAAGCCTGTTATTCTTGTTCTAAATCCATCAGCGTGAGCAGGACCAGCTGTTGTGTCTAGTTAGTCAAGCACAAAGTGGACGTATGGATGAACAACGCTGCTCGATTAACCCTTTATCACCTAGACATATGGATAACAGCCAGTCAGGTAAGTCTGCCATGTGTAATAATTTATCAAATAGCTACAAAGAGCTAACCAATCAGCGCAGTTTCTGTTTCTCTACACCCTTCAAACAGATCAAGATGTCGAGGAGTTTTTTAAACTCATTGCTAACACCAAAAATCGTCAGTTCGATGACCAGCGGGCAACGCTAACCCAGCTGCCGGAGATAAAATCACCTCGTGGTATGACTTCTCAGGATTCAGATCAGCTCTTCAGCATGGTCTCCAGAATGCAGGCGAGTAAAATGTTGAGATGTTGCCTTTATCATTTAAAGGCCTTCATCATTATACACTACCGTTCACACGTTTGGGGTCAGTAAGTAATTTAAAAAAAAGAAAAGAAATGAATACATATATTCAGCAAGTATGTATTATATTGATCAAATGTGAGAGTAAAGACATTTATAATATTATAGGAGATTTCTATTTCAAATAAATGCATCAAATACATTTTGAATTATTCGTCAAAGAAAAAAAGCATAACCTGGTTTCTACAAAAAATTGCAGTACGTTTTATAATACATTGAACATTGAAAAATGTGATGAATGATACATTTGTGAGACTATGCACAGCTCTAACAAGGGCAAGAGCCCAAATATAGGCCAGCAAAAAAAGAGGCTTATTTTAAGATATTAATCAACATTTACTAGCGCTCTCCTGTTTCCATAATGGGTGGATGTCCAGAAACAGAAACCTGGATAGACTATCATTAATTTAAAAGCACTCTGTGATAACGATGCACTCTTGTATTATTTTCTCTTTGGCAGGGCTCAAGAATAGATGATCAGCGCTGCTCTGCTCCCAAAATCCAGCTGGGGTCTCCTGCCCCCCCAAAGAAGTCTCATTCTCAACCCATATCCCCGTCTGGATCAGGCTCACCCACTAAATCATCCGGGAGATCGGGATCATTCAGCCCTGCCTCTGAGGTGAACAAACACACTGCACAAATCAATCCAGACAGCATCCAACTGTAGCACAGGCAACTCTGAAGAACATTTTAAAATCAATGGATAACCTTTTTATAGGTTATAAACATAATTTATAGCATAATCGTACCACTGAAAGTGACAAAGATAGATAGAAGATTTAGTGTGAACAATAAACTCATATATAAGTAGAATTCACAATTTTAATGAAGAAAGATGTTCTGGGTTTTACTGCATGTTAGTTGTCTGTTAGGATAAGAATTAACCTTTTGGCTAAATCTGGTACAATGCATGAAATGGAAACATTTATGTTAAAATTTTGCATGGTGCCTTTTTAAAAAAATTTATAAAATTAAAAATAAATAAAACATGTTAATTCTGTGTCATGATGTCTTTTAACACAGGCAGTTTTTATATTGTAACCAAACTATGTTCCTGTGAAGGTAGAATGCTGCTGAACATCAAAAACAAATGAAATTTACATTGTTTTCTTTCTCCGCATCAAAATTGTATTGATCAGGACCAGCTTTTTTCCCTGATGCATCATGCACACCAACGGCGAATGGATGACCAGCGGTGCTCATTTGAACCCTTTAAAAAGACTTCCTCCTCTCCAAAGAACCCAAACACTAGTCCCACAGGTAACCAAGTCTGCTTATTATGAATGACCTGCTCATTATAAAAAAAGCATCACTGGAATCCTAATGTCTCACACTGTACTGGCTTGTTCCATGCAGCGGAAGATCCTGAGCAGTTATTCAAACTGGTGGCCAACTTTCAGAGCGGACGACTGGATGACCAGCGCGTGACACTTGGCGCATTGCCAGGCATCCAGAACTCCAGCACTGGAACTAAGAGAGAGAACAATAAAACATTAGCCCCTAAAATCACCCTGACCCCCGCGTCACCTGCTGTTTTGTCACCTGTTTGTTCCAGACCTTCCTCTCCCACTCTGAGCGTCAGTGAACCAGACACACCTGTCAGGCCTCCCCCCAGATCGGCCTCATTTTCCCCCGAGAGATTACTGCACGATGACCTGTCTGCGCAGGTGAGGGATATTGTGTAGCATGTACTGCATCTATTTTTGCTTTTCATCTCTAAAAATTCAACTGAACTTGTTGATATTAATTGGAAGCACACTTTTGTTTTACAGATATCATTTCAGATTTCCATGTGCTTCCCTCCACATCAGGTAGGTACTGTAGGTGACCACAAAAATTGTTTACAGAATGAAAGTCATCATAATTTCCATACACTTCTGAAGTCTTATGATGTTTTTTTGTGAAAAACTGACCAAAATACGTCACAATGTTTCAGCTGTTTTTGTCAGTATTATGAAATTCAATGGGACCCACAGCTTTCAAACTCCAAAAAGGGCTGAAAAAAGTTTGTGATGACATGTGGGTCAATTTTCATCTTGTCAGTGTTGTCAAATTTCATTTTTGTCATATTCATAGCATAACAGTGTGGTCACTATGTTTCCACATAGTGTTCCACATGTTTCTCACTACATTTTCTCAAAAGTTGAGAAAATGTAAAAACATGAGGCAACCAGCTTCAGGTTTTTTTTTTTTTTTGAGTTTACTCGGCTTATGGAAAAATTGTTGTCAACTCAAAGTTTGACCAACTCATGCTTTGGCCAAAAATAAAAAAAAATATTCAAGTGCATCAACAGTACAAAGTCTAAAGTGTAATGTCTATTTTTGGGTCTCTTTCAGACGCATGGACCAAATAACCAGCCATGTCCATTCCCTGAAATCTTCCTCACAATCGGTCAACCGGGGGAGGCTATAGTCATTCCTCTCAGCCCTAGGCCTGGCAGACCGCTCTCTCTCAATGTGAACCCACCCGGGCAGCATTGCTCCAGGTCTCCTCACAGGTCTCCTGCCAGTCAGGGACACTCGAGACCCTCTTCTCCACACCCAGGAGACATGGCTAGCCCAATGGGCCCATATGAGGACTACATCTCTCTGAACCAAAGAGTCCACACCACTCAGCTGCAACAGAATAATGTACGGGACAGAGCAGAGCCGAACAAGGAGGCTAAGAAAGGAAAAGGAAAGAGTAATGGAAAGAAAGAGAAAAAAGAGGGAAGCAAAGAAAAGAGAAAATAGGATGCTGCGCATGTTCATATATTCTGGTTTCACATCACCTGGATGAATGTCAGTATCACAAATAAGCTTGTTTACTAAATAACTAAATAAACTTGTTGGTTTTTAGAAAAAATATATTTGCATTTGATGATTTAATTTGAAAAAAAAATTTAATTAGCATGTTAAAATAAGCTATGTTCACACTGGAAATTAACATACCATTTAGAAACGCATTCTGTATGGTTTTATTTCATGGCTCAGGGTTTGAGTAAACTGACTGAATGAAATTTATGTTATTTTTGTGTCTGTATTACTGTATTTTTTTATCTGCTGTGATGGATGATCAATAGGCTTGTGCTGTTTCTGTTGTGTTTGATAATCTCTTGTGAATTTAATAAATACATATGCATTTGTGTGAAGCTTTATGTCTGTTTCTAAGTTTCTAAAATTAGCGTTACCTGTGTTGTTCATGTTTCATATAAAATAAATCATCATCTAATTAGGCTACTGATAATGATCTCCTGCAAATGTACATGACTTTAAACACGTTTCCACGTGCGAAATTTTCAGTAAACATAAACAATTTACATTTTTTAATGTGAAACAAATTACAGTAGGCTAAGTGAGTACACAAGCAACACATAAGACTGCACACATAGGCTACCCTAGAACAGACTTTTCAGCAGCTGTATCTCATTAACTTAAATCACAAATACCTGTGGATTTACATCGAAGAGTGAAGAGTTTTCATATGTAAAATCTTGACTGGAGCTTGATAATTACTGATAAAGCACTTATTCCCACATCTGAACATCCCGCTGTCATTCTGTCTGTCTTTCTCTTATTCTGTGCTACAGTAGATTACAAGCTGTTTCAGAGCAGCTGCAGCATCTGTGTGAACTCATCCTGCTGTCTCTCACTCTGAACCCTCTAAATACCTTTACATTTACAAACAGACCCAAATCAGAGCTCTTTAACTTGTAAAATGTTAAAAATCCTGAGCAAACGGATTTTGAAAGTTTTAAAACATTTTGAAGACTTGTGATAATACAGAACATTAGAAAGACACACTCCAAAAAGAGTTATTTCACATTTGTTTTTATATATTTTTATTGTTTTATTTACATTTTTAGTAGGCCTATTTTGCACCAGGGATCGGGTTCAGGGTTTTTATGCACCAGGGCAGGGCCTGTTTTTTCTACTTTTTTTCCAGCATTAGCAGTAGGTTTTTTCATTGCTCTGATTGTTCAATCTGCTCTTGCTCTTTCATATCATGCTCTTCTGCGACAGGAAGTGGCATTTATGGGCTGCTCTATTTGTCTTGCTTTCTCTGCACTATGGGAGAAAGCGACTCTCAATGGCCGGTTGCCAACAATATAGCCATTCATTACAGATGTGGCTATAACAGCATCATCGAGCGATGAGTATGTCACAAAACCATAACCCTTGCTGCGTCTTTTCTTCGTGATCACCGTTGCTCTGGTGACTTCTCCAAAAGCAGAGAATAGGGAGCCCAGCTCCTCACTGCTCAGGCTATACAGCATGTTTTGGACATAAAGGCTGAAGTCTTTCTTTTGGGGAGGTTTGGAGCTGCTCTTTTACTCTGCCTGGTGTTCCTCGTATGTCTTAAAATGGCATACAGACACTAGATAGCCATTGAGCAGCGTGCCATCCAGCTTCTTAATAACTAATTCAGCGGCCTCGAGTGTGGCATAATGGATGAAATCATAGCCTTTCGGTTCACCGTTACTGTCACACACCACTCTGCTCGACAGCATTTCCCTGAAGCGAGAGAAAGTCCTGGATAAAGCAAGGTCATTGATGTCCCTTGCTAGGCCCTTAATAATTATATTACCGATTACACTTTTTCTCAGAGTGGAATCAGTTTCGGTCCACATGATACCGATCTGTTTGCCCACGAGCTCAAGCAGAGCTTTCAGGGCGTTTCTCGCATGTTGACAGTGTGTCAAATTAATATAACCAAACCCACGAGACAGGTTGGTGTTGCTGTCTCTGCACACCTGCACGAAACAGATGAGTCCAAATGGTCGAAATGTTTTACACAACACTTGTACACTTTGCACATGTGGGTGCAAATCATCCATGAACAAATAGCCATTCGACGCCATCATTTTGACTGTTTTCAAAGATTGTAGTCAAAAAGCACATTGTACAAAGCGAATCACTGTAGAACTCACTTGTGTGGAACTCACAATGGCTACAATGCGTATAATCGCTGTGTCGCAATTGCTGTATATGCAAAGGAAAGCCTAGTCAAAAGTAGTTCATACAGCATCTTTTTATTAGGTTCTGAAGATTCTAAAAATTCCAAAGACATCCCACCATTATCACGTCATCTCCACGTTACTCCAGGGGCAGCCGTGCAAAAATAAAAATAAAAACATTAAAAATAAATATAATCTATTGTTGCAGCACCAACACACACATATGGGTTGATATATTATTGCACACAATATAACACATGTAGGCATGATATAGGGTCTTCGCAAATGACTGACAGATAAACTGCACGCTCCAGCTATTTTCAGTGTTGATGTTAATTGTGAGAAAAGAGTTTGCTACGTATATTCAGTTTAACATAATTAAAGAGTACAAATATCATTCAACTGAACTGTGTGTGTATGCACTTACTGTACATTACCTTCTTGTTCCGTCCATGCAATTAATGCAGGCCCCTGAATGAGCAGGGTTTTATAGCGTATTTAATTATACTACACAGGTAATATTAATGGTATGACCCTTTTCAGATGTGGCCAATATTAAGATTTAATATATGCAAATACAGTTTATTAAAAATATACTTTTAAGATTTAAAGTAGGGCCTACACTACAAGTACTCCTTCAAAACAATTAAGCGCACTTCTTTATCCACAAGTGAAACTATCAACAATTTTGCTACAGTTACTTCTCTAATAAAAAAAAATTCGTTGCAAAGTCTACATAAAGCTCACTCCAGAATAATGACAATATTGCCGTCCATTAAAAACGCCCTAATCCTGGAGGCTCCCCCTAGAGGAGAAGCATTGACACAACCTCAAGCCTGTCAGAGGAAGCGACAGCCAATAGGAATCGACTTCACTCGGAAAAGGCGGGGCTTTTGTACTCTACGTTCCTAACACGTTGGGAAAGTGTTTGTTTTGTCAAGAATAACACTGACTTTTTAAAATTATTTAACGGGTTTTCTCTGGCAAAGGAAAATGTCAACGCTTAGCGGAAAGGCAGACGTTTTATTCGTATGTATTTGTGTTTTTAAGTCGGTTTTGTGACCTTTCATAGTGTCTTTTCCTAGCTAGCTGTGATTAGCTTGCTAACTGAGAGTATAAGAGAGCAAAATACAAAAATAATGTTTTAGTAATTTATTTACTAACATCTGTGATTTATTACCTGTCAAACATGAACTGAAATGTTGTTGTGTCGTTTGCATTGATTAACATTGTGTTTAATAATAGACTGAATGGAACAGTAACGTTAGTTAGCATACATGTTTAGTAGTAAGTTACTAACTAACGTTATATACGTGAAGTTAAATAACAATTTTAATCGAACAAATATGATTCAGCTCGAAATACTTCTAGGTCCCTAACGTGAGTTTATCTTTTTGAGCTTGCATTCATCGTTGTTCATATAGTTAATAGAGTCATGTGTACATTGCAGGAAGATGATGATTTGCCTTATGAAGAGGAAATCATCAGGAATCCGTATTCAGTCAAGTGCTGGATGCGTTACATCGAGCACAAGCAAAGTGCTCAGAAATCAGTGCTCAATATGATCTATGAAAGAGCTTTAAAAGAGCTGCCTGGCAGGTATGTTCATGTCATCTTGTTTTCTCTTATAATGAAACCCCTGTGCTTGGAACCTAAAATAGATTTGCTGCTTTTCTTATGTATTTCTCAGTTACAAGCTGTGGTACAACTACCTGAGAGAGAGAAGGAAACAGGTGAAAGGCAAATGTGTCACAGATCCAGCATACGAGGAGGTGAACAACTGTCATGAGAGAGCACTTGTGTTTATGCATAAGGTAAAGTTGAAGTTTCTTACATTTTCACGTTTATATAGCAGCTGTACTGTGTGACAACATCACGTGTGATTTGACGGTTGCCCTTTTATAGCAGACTGAAGGTTTACTTTTTTTTCACGGTCTCCTCAGATGCCGAGGATATGGATCGACTACTGTCAGTTCATGGTGTCTCAATGCAAAATTACACGGAGCAGACGGACATTCGATAGGGCGTTGAGAGCGCTACCCGTTACCCAGCATCCTCGCATCTGGCCCCTGTATCTTCGCTTTGGCCGTAACTTGCCTCTCCCAGAAACAGCTATTCGTGTTTACCGCCGGTACTTAAAGGTAAGGGTTGGACATTATGCTGGAAACCAAAAACACACTTGATTGTCTATATTAGTTTATGTGTCAAACTTTGTGCATAAAGTGTAAATTATTAAAGCTATCTATACGCTTCCTTTTCCTCTGTCCTTTTTGTAGTTGTCACCTGAGAATGCAGAGGAATACATTGATTACCTGCGTTCAGTTGGACGTCTCGATGAAGCTGCGATTCGGCTGGCAGCTGTGGTCAATGATGAAAACTTTGTTTCGAAAGAGGGAAAGTCCAATTATCAGGTCAGAAATGACAGGTTTTACATTTTTTGATGAGTTTGTCCACCTGTACATCTGGAGTGTAAATACACTACTATTCACAAGTTTGGGGTTGGTTACAACTTTAATTTTTATATTTTTGAAAGTAGTCTCTTATGCTCACCATGGTTGCATTTATTTTATCAACAACAAAGTAAAAACAGACATATTTTGAAATATTGCTACAATTCAGTGTCACATGATCCTTCTGAAATCATTCTAATATAATCTAATATTTGTGCTCAAGAAACATTTGTTATTTTCAATGTTGAAACTTAATATTTTTATGGAAACCGTGATACGTTTTTTCAGGATTCTTTGGTGAACAAAGTTCAAAAGAACAGCATTTGTATGAAATTAAAATAATTTGTAACTTTGTCTTCACTCCCTTTTCATGAGCTTAATACAGCTTTGCTGAATATAAGTATTAATTTCTTTAAAAAAACTAAAATCTTACTGACCCCAAACTTTTGGACAGTGGTGTATTTGACACAGATTTATCTTAATTATGGTTCCTAACTAAATGATGCATATTCAAAATGATGCAGTCTGAAATTGGTCAACATTTTATTGTATTTTTCTGGCATATTCATGCTTGAAGACAAAAATGTAGGTTGCAGATCTGGATTTGGTGGCTTAAAATAGGTCAAGAATTGTATTTTGGATTAGAAAAAAAAATATTATCTAATACACTAGTCATTATTATAGGAATTATAATTGCTTGGGTCCCTAATCAAGTCATTGAATTGTCATTCTAAGACTAATGCATCAAAGTGGCTTTATGCCACTAATGTCCATCCTATTCTCTGTCTTTATACATGCATTAATTTAGTTTTATGAAATATTTTTTTCTTGTAAAATTTAATTACAGCTCTGGCACGAGCTCTGTGACTTCATCTCACAAAACCCGGACAAGGTGACTTCACTGAAGGTGGGAGCGATTATCCGAGGAGGTCTCACTCGCTTTACTGACCAGCTTGGCAAACTCTGGTGTTCTCTGGCTGATTACTACATCCGCAGTGGACACTTTGAGAAGGTAAAACTACAAATATATGAAATATAAGACTCTCTATACACTAACCCTGCTCATGCACAAATTGACACCATTATCTTGTTTTTTCAAGGCTCGAGATGTATACGAGGAGGCCATCCTAACCGTAGTCACTGTGCGAGACTTCACCCAGGTTTTTGACAGCTTTGCGCAGTTTGAGGAGAGCATGATTGCTGCCAAGATGGAGACCACGTCTGAATTGGGACAAGATGAAGAAGGTGAGAGATTTTTCCTCAGAAGTCATTGTAGCAAATAATCCTTGATGTTGGTCTTACAGAAATCCTGATTTCCCCACTCTAGAGGACATTGATTTGGAGTTGCGATTGGCCCGTTTTGAGTTGTTGATTACTAGACGACCGCTTTTATTAAACAGCGTGCTGCTGCGTCAGAACCCTCACAATGTTCACGAGTGGCACAAGAGAGTCAAACTCTACGAGGGCCAACCACGACAGGTTGGAAAGATCATTTACATCTTTAAATCGATTGATATTTGTCCCAACATAACTACCGTGTGTGATTTACACATCTTATTCTGCTGTTTCCTGTAGATCATCAACACATACACAGAAGCTGTGCAAACGATAGATCCTATAAAAGCCACAGGAAAACCTCACACTCTCTGGGTGTCCTTCGCCAGATTCTATGAGGATAATGAACAGCTGGATGATGTACGGCACTTCCTGTGTACTTGCAGCTTTGTAGATAATTTGTTGGTTAAACTGATGGTTAACTATTTCACTTGAACTTCAAGGCTCGGACTATCTTTGAGAAGGCCACAAAGGTGAACTACAAACAGGTGGATGATCTTGCTGCAGTGTGGTGTGAATATGGAGAGATGGAGCTGAGACATGAGAATTATGACCAAGCTTTGCGTATACTAAGGGTAAGAGACTACATTATCACAGTGTTATTTTAGTGTCATTGAGGTAATACAGTATTATTAATTTTATTAATATTTAATGTATTTAATATCTGAAGACATTTTGCAGCCCAGTTTCAAAGTTTGCTTGGCGTCAGTTTAGTGCATGTCATGCCAAAGGGATAAATTGGAGATCATGTCATCATCAAACTTTTTCCAGATGTTGACAGTCCTTTTCTTTTCAGAAAGCAACAGCGATTCCAGCAAGAAAAGCAGAGTATTTTGATTCATCAGAACCAGTGCAGAATCGAGTATATAAGTCCCTGAAAGTGTGGTCCATGCTTGCAGACTTGGAAGAGAGTCTTGGCACATTCCAGGTATGTTGCTTTGTCGTTTCCTTTTCACTGAGGGGGAATGTATGTATGTATGTTCTTGCTGTTTTGTATGTTAATGTAACTGTTGCTTTTGTCAGTCCACAAAGGCAGTGTATGATCGCATCATTGATCTCCGGATCGCCACTCCTCAGATCATCATTAACTATGCCATGTATCTTGAAGAACACAATTACTTTGAGGATAGTTTCAAGGTAAGGGAATTTAACATTACCTTCTGTTTTTTTTTCATTATTATTTTGTTTTGGTGAATTTACTTATTTTCGCTTTAACAAATCTGTCTATTTATAAATAAATCTGGATTTTGATTGAAGGCATACGAGCGTGGCATTGCCCTCTTTAAGTGGCCTAATGTCCATGACATCTGGAACACATACCTCACCAAGTTCATCGACCGTTATGGAGGCAAAAAGCTGGAGAGAGCGCGAGATCTGTTTGAGCAAGCGCTGGATGGGTGTCCTGCTAAATATGCCAAAAGTAATAATGCAGAAAACACTAAATTAAACGATTAACTGCATTCATTTAAGATTAAGAGTAAATGCTTGGAACCCAGGTCCTGATTTAATTTGTGTTGTTTAACAGCTATCTACTTGCTGTATGCTAAACTGGAGGAGGAGTACGGTCTGGCGCGACATGCCATGGCTGTGTATGAGAGAGCCACTGCAGCAGTAGAACCAGAGGAACGACATCAAATGTTCAACATCTACATCAAGCGGGCAGCAGAGATTTATGGAGTCACTCACACAAGAGCCATCTATCAGAAAGCCATTGAGGTAAACCACTCAGCTGTCACTCATTTAAAAATATCAGGGAGTGTAATCGTATATGTTATGTACTTTAATGAGTTAATTTGGTTCGGTGCAGGTCCTGCCAGATGAGCATGCCAGAGACATGTGTCTGCGCTTCGCTGACATGGAGAGCAAACTTGGGGAGATTGACAGAGCAAGAGCCATCTACTCGTACTGCTCTCAGATCTGTGATCCGAGGGTAAATCTTACTGTACCGGCCAATATTACTTTGCTCATATTGTGTGTGTCCTGTATTTTGACTGACTTAGCATCTCTTGATCAGGTGACCGCTCATTTCTGGCAAATGTGGAAGGAGTTTGAGATACGCCACGGTAATGAGGACACAATCCGTGAGATGCTGCGGATTAAACGCAGTGTTCAGGCCACATACAACACTCAAGTCAACTTCATGTCCTCTCAGATGCTCAAGGCAACCACAAATGCTACTGGAACAAGTACGTTTCATTTATTAAAGCTAACCGGAAATCAAAATGGATTGTTTTTAATAAATGTGCATGATTGGCGTGTTATTGGTGTGTGCATCAGTGTCAAAATCCTGAAAAGGCTTTTCTTTTTGTCTGATATTGTGCAGGCAGGGAACTTAAGGTTAACTAAAAGCTGAAGAGCTATTTAGCTGTTGATTTGATTTGGGCTGCTGTTGTAGGCAATGCAGCCTTTCTGTAATGTTTAATTTAATGGCAGTTAATGCAATTCTTATGGAAATAATATGAAAATAGATTTGTTGAAGACAAAAAATGCTGGAATACATCAAAATGTTCCTGAGGGTGAACATTTGACCGCAAAATCTGGTCTGTCTCCATTCTTTCATGGGATGCCTAATTTCGATTATCTAGTCATTTTCCAATGCTTTTTTAAAAGTTTTATTTTTGCATTAAATAGCCTGTTTTTCTCCAGAGATAAATCACAGTGTGTAAGAAAAGTGTGTTATGTTTATATATATATATATATATATATATATATATATATATATATATATATATATATAACAGAGCTGATTGATTCATCCACAATAATGACTGGAGCAGTTGTTATTGTTGACTGAAAAAATAGTTTTTATTATTTGAAATTAGGCTAAAATAAAATATTAATGATAAAACAAATACAAAAAAATGAATGTAAATGAAAATTAGAAATGTTGCTTTGGCAACAAACGGAAATATTTAACTGATATATTTAAGTTAAAGTACTAAAATGACTAAAATGAAAAATAAAGCTGTACAGAAAAAAAAAAATTAAATGACAAAAGCACATAAAGTTACAAAAATGTAATAAAACTAAGAATGAAAATATTAAAATATTAATAATAGACGTTAGTGGGCAGAGGTAAATAACCCATGCCAACAAGGCGGCCTATTTGCACTTTGTGTAAATAGACACTCCGTTAATTAAAAGGCACCAGACTACAGAAAATATACTCCAGTAATTTTTTTTCTGGGGGAGGACCAACCCACATTTATTTTGCTTCCGACGCTCATAAACTGACGCATTAAGCCACGTTAAGCGTATTCCTTATGGGATGAAAAAGCTTTACGAGTAATTAAACGAGTTATGTTCTTATTCTGGACTCATCTGTTTGTCTATACATCGTATGCTTTATTAATAATGTGTTTATTGAGTTTGGTCTTTTAAAAACACTGTTTTAATGCATTAAGCCACGTTAAGCATTTTCAAATGTCCCGCCGGAAGTGCCGCTGCTTCCTTTTACACTGAAAAGTTCACGCACATCCACATATGAAATCACTTGCATATACATATATACACAACTCAGAATTGTACACGTTTGTGAATTTTATTTTGTATGTTTGCGCGAGTGTTTTATGGATGTATGCGCGCATCGAGTTTATATGTATGTATGTGTGTGTGTGTGTTTATAGGTGAATATGCATGGATCAAATTTATATGTATATGCGAGTATGTATAGGTGTGTCTGCATGCAGCGAGTTTATATGTATAAGCGAGTGTTTATAGGTGTATATGCATGGATCAAGTTTATATGTATATGCGAGTATGTATAGGTGTATATGCATGGATCGAGTTTATATGTATATGCGAGTATGTATAGGTGTATATGCATGGATCGAGTTTATATGTATATGCGAGTATGTATAGGTGTATATGCATGGATCGAGTTTATATGTATATGCGAGTATGTATAGGTGTATATGCATGGATCGAGTTTATATGTATAAGCGAGTGTTTATAGGTGTATGCATGCGTCAAGTTTATATGTATACGCAAGTTATTCACAAGTATATATGCATCCATTACTAACATAATATGTATTGGTATGGATTTCATATTAGTGTGCACGTGTATTTCATATATATATTTTGAACATCCAATAGTATACATGTATATGTGAGTAATTTATAGGTGTATATGCACGTGTTTTATGTATGTATTGATAAGCGAAGTTTGATTTAAATCCTACGTGGTGCCTCATAAATAGGTGCTGAATTAATCCACAATTTGAGGTTATATAATAGCATATAAGTACTTCCTTGTGTGGTTAAACTCTTTTTAATTGCTTGTGTTTTAGTGTCAGATCTTGTTCCTGGGCAGAGCGGAGTGGATGACATGAAGCTGCTGGAGCAGAAGGCTCAACAGCTCGCTGCAGAGGCTGAACAGGACAAACCCAAACCTAAAGACAAGATCCTTTTCGTCAGGTATGCACTGCACCCTAGTCTGAGGCAGGCCACACAGATCAATCAGAGCATGCAGGCGGTGTGGTACATAAAGCCGGCTCAAAGTCTTATTTAAAGGTTCTGCCCTTGTTGAAAATTAAGTTTCGATTGTACTATTTACATCACTTGACTTTTGTTTGGCTTGTACAGGAGTGACACCTCTCGCAGTGAACTCGCTGAACTGGCCAAACAAGCTAATCCAGATGAGATTGACATTGATGATGAAGATGAGGATGCAGAGGATGGGGAACCAGATGGTTAGTTCAGACGGGGCATGATTGTTTTTTTGTTTTGTGTTTTTTTTTCTTCTGCAGCACTTTGATGATTTTCAGTGGTGTGTCTTGGAATAGCTGCTTAACTTTGGTAGTCTGATCATTTGCATTGTTTCATTGCAGAGGTGCAATTGGAGCAGAAGTCTGTCCCTACTGCTGTCTTCGGAGGACTAAAGGATGACTGAATTTGCTGCAGTTTTACAGATGATCACAAAACACCTGGATTCAGTAATCAGGAAACACAAAAATGAATACCAATGTGCTGATGTGAATTCATGTAAATGGCTTATTGCACTGTAGCAATACCAATTCAGACCGCATGGTGTCACTCTTTGCAGCATTTACATGCTTTCAATTTCTTCATCATGACATGGGGTAGATAAAATAGATAAAAGCGCTTGAACTATTGTTTACCCCTCTCTACTGTATATTAAAAGAACAGTCAACATGCCTGACATCTGCAGATCATTTATTATCAGATTGCAATACTGTAAACGCTCTGAAGGCACTGCCCATAATTGCATGGACACATGGGTGGAGCTTTTCTGATGTTTGTTTGTGCAAACATCTGAATGCTGTGGTTTGAGGAATATGCCAGTTAAAAAAAAAAAGAAAACAGCACATTTGGTCAGTGACGTAAACTTTCATTATACATGCTACTTCAACTGAAAGTTTATTCTGTCTGTAGTGTGATGTGGAGTTATTTTTGAAGTTTTCCAGTCTCTGTTTATAAAAATAAGCATAATTGGATTATTTAATTTGCAGTACACTTTGAATGCTGTTTCCACTACAAACGAAAAAGGAAAACCAAAGAATGAAGAAAAACAAACGCCCCGTTCCTCCCTAATTAGATTAAAATAGTTCTGAGTTAATCTTCTTACATAGTTACAGCAGTGGTCTCTTTAACATCATGTGACCTGGACCTTCACTGAATTATGTCCTCTGTTAGGTTTGTCCACAACTGAGCTGTGCTTATGAATCTTTTTTGGTGAAAAGTCTTTACTGCATAAGTGCTTACATTGTTTTGGTAATAAACCAGTGACTATCAAACCCTTTTAATGACATGCTGTGGCCTAAATACTGGTCATTTTATGAAATATCCACAACATCATGCTGGTCATCGTGTGAGGCGAAATAACAGGATATAACTTTGAAACAAAATATACTCTTTTCTCAAACTCATGTATAGAAATGAGTGCTGTCAAACAATTAATCGCATCCAAAATACAAGTTTTTGTTTACATAATATATGTATGTGTACTGTGTATATATAAATACACACACATGCATGTATATATTTCAGAGAAATATGTTATTTTTATATATTAAATGTATTTATTTATAATATAAATTATATGAACATAAATATAGACATGTAAATATTTTCAAAATATATACTGTATGTGTGTGTGTATATATATATATACATAATAAATATACACATATACCCACACAAACTAAAACTTTTATTTTGAATGCGATTAATCGTTTGACAGCACTAATAGAAATATTTTTTTTTTTTTTCCAAAATCCCAAGAAACCTGGTGCGGTTGACACTGACTCAGTTTAGCATTGTAACGCCGTGACGATTACATGTATTACGCTGTTCATAATGACTAATATTTCTCTTTCGCACCCTTCTGGGCAAGTTCTACCTGTCCTGCACCTGTTTCCATGAGTTAAAGCGCCTTCCTACCTGCTGCTCGAGTTCACATTCTTAGCCCCGCCCCCTCAACCTTGTGTCCTAAACTCTGGAAGCTGATTGGATGCCCGGGGGGGATGATTGACAGGCGTATGGAGTACCTGGAAATCAGACGCTTACGGAGCGTATCAGCCAGAGAGATGTGGACTCTGAAGCGGCGTCGAAAATAGTGAAACATCCCCGGGAATATCGCTGCACTTGTCGCTCCGATAGACTAAAACATACCAATACGTATGAAAAGAAGACCTAGAGAGGATTAAATTGTAAATTCCATTATTTTTCTCCGGAACGCAACCCTAAATATCGGCCTTTCGCAGTCCCAATGCTGTGGTCGCGTGAAAGGAGAGGATGACTGTTTGATTTTGTTTCATTGCTCACCGCATCGCCTTCCTCTCTTTTTTCTGTTTTGGACCTGCTATGGTGGACTCGAATGCAATGAGGAAGACTTTTGTGGTCCCGGATACAAAGCCATTGGATCAGTATGATTTGACCAGAGCTAAAATCTGCGCCAGTGTTGGGTGGCTTCTGGCGAAATCTTACGGCAATGCAGGTAAACACAGTGGCTGTGTGTCAAACCCTAGTGAGCTGCCTACCTAGATTGCATTTATTTTTCTTCTGAGTCAGCTTAACATGTGTGGGCAGCATCATAATCCAAAACTGCGCAAAATATGCTGTCTGTGACCCCCCCAAAATATTGTTTAGCTAGGCAGCTCGCTGGGTTATGAGACGCAGCTATTTAAGTCTAATGTATTTGTATTTCCTTCTCAAATCATGTGATGTTCTCTCACACATGTGTGTTTTGAGGCCAGCATTTGCTCATTGTTCAGTGACTGCGGAGGAAAGCATGTGTGAAGGTGAACAGCGTGTAAACTCAGCGTTTTTCACAACACAAAGACCACATGAGAGGTGGAAAGCTGCTGGTTGTGATCCAGCAGTGTCTTGATACGATATACATTCAGTCTGGATCTTGAATTATTGCTTTAATAGATTAATAGTCTGATGCAAGGTCTAAAAGTGTGCTTTCCACCCATTTGGCACTGATAACATGAATAATATGATACAATGTTTGTATGTATAATGCTATAACAGTTTTATGAGGACAAATCAGTCAGATTCGTATAATTATAAAAAAGTAATAACTATAAATAAGTAATTTTAAAATAAACAAAATTCTTAAATAAAACAAACTATGTCTTAATATGAGAGAGGATAAAATGTGTCCTTGTTTGCCCGTGATCATTTTCCATGCTGGCTTAATCCTTGCAGTAGACACGTTGTTGTCTGGGAATTATGATATGATGGGAAGAAAAGTAGTAGTTTTGAGCTGAATATTAATATATGTGTTTTGTGATGAAAGCACCTATGTGTCATGAGGCGTGCACACACCCACTATCACGAACCCTTTTGTTAATACACCCACAAGAGCACAAAGATGCAGGAGGTCTTGGTTTCTGACAGAGCAGAAGGTTGATAATTACTAAAATGCTTTGTATGTTTAATTATTTCCTTTGGAAATATTAAAAAGACATAGGCCTATAAAAAGATGCTAAAAATGATGCTTTACGTGCATGGATAGCTGACATGACGCCAAGCAGTGACAGCAGTGTCCTGCAGTGTGAGCTCATAGCATCACTTCCACAGCTGCTTATTAAAGTATATTAAATATTTGTTTTGTATTGAAATACAAGTAAAATTTCAAGTAAAAATAGGCGTTAATAAAATATGCACTAATTTAAATACATTTCCTGAACAGAAATCTGAACATTGAATAAAGCCAGGTTTTTCTTGAGTTGGTCACTTCAAAAATTCCTGTCAATAAAAAAAAAATCTTATTTTTTTTTTTTTATTTAATAAAATGAAAATGTAAAGTTTGGTGTGTTTAGGTACTGCTGAAGTGGAGATGATAATCACTTACATGTGTATTTTGGATGTTTTCTCTCCACTAGTCAGAATGAAGACAAGTAATGGAAGCAAAATAGACCGAAATCTCAAAATTGTCCAGTGCATGAAAAACAAAACAAAACAATGGTTTTGCCTGTCTTGCCTTTAAAAGAAATGGTCCCAGACACAGTCCCAGTGTCTAAAATATGCATTTTCATTTTTAACATTCAAATTCATTAAAAAAATGTCAATGTCATTTAGTCAACTCAATTTAGTTCCCACTGAGAGCATGCAGACTTACATACTGTTGCCCTTTTTCTCTTGTAGTTAACATCAGTATTGGTTATTGGATTTTAAAACCAGCATGAGAATATTTTTTTTCATCAGGCCTAGCTGATGCATCACTCAGTCTATTTGCACAGTGTATAATCTCAGTGTTCCCTTCACAGTCAGATGAGAAGGACCTCAGTGTATGGTGCGGTGCTCTGTGCTCACGAAGTTCACTGGCCTGCGAATTGAAACTCACAAGTAAAAGATTTGTTTTTCTTTCTGGGTGCAGCAGATGTGGTAGTGAGTGTGCGTGTGTGTTCTTGGATTGTTTTTAAAAAGCTGCATTGTTCACCTAATGGACTACTGTTAATTCAGATTGTAAGTCTACATTCCTGTACTTGAGCCCGTTTAGAGTCATCGTGAGCAAGCGCACAAACTGCAGACCTAGATTTAACGGTTCTCCTTACTCATAATGTTTAACTCCGAAACGGGTGGAGAATTAGAAGATAATTAAAGATGTTTTGTGTTTGCATGAGTAATGTAATCTTCAATCTGTAGTCTGTAATTTTCAACTACAAACGAGTTTCGATTATGCAGTGGCGTGACCTCTGTGTATTCTAAGGTTCTTCTAGAACAGGGGTGCCCAACCCTGTTCCTGGCCATCGACTGTCCTGCAAAGTTCAGCTCCAACTCTAATCAAACACAACTGCCTTTAATTTTCACGTGATCCTGAAGACCTTAATTAGTTGCTTCAGGTGTGTTTGATTAGAGTTGGAGCTAAATTTTGCAGGACAGTCGATCGCCAGGAACAGGGTTGGGCACCGCTGTTCTAGAACATCAAGTTTATTGCATCAAGGGAAGTCAAAAATAACTAATATGATAGGCCCTAAATAACAGAACATAAGCTAGAGCTATGCTGTTGCGTTTCTGATAAGATGTTTTGTCTGATTTTTTTGCCATAGAATGCATTGCTTAGTGCAAAAATGGCAAATGCGGTGATAAAATAAATGTTTTATTATTAAAATTAGTTCAATGTAATTAAAAAGGTATTAGCCTATTTGATCTAATATTTGTGTGTAATGTGTATTTTTGTGCCTACAATAGTATCACGCTGTTAGCTTAGCATTAGTAACGGCATTAAAATCGTGGGAAAAACTACATTACCCATGATTCTGCAGAGAAATCTGCACCAATCAGAGAATTGTGACAAGCAAATTGCACCAAAACAACACTTTAGCGGCCACCCACTCCCATGAAGCACTGTGCATGCTTGCAATAAATGTAAAATACATTTCTGTTTCTGTATGGTGTGTGTATATATATATATATATATATATATATATATATATATATATATATATATATATATATATATATATATATAAAACATCTTTATATCAATAGTTTTGTATTTCTATGTTGTTTTTGATTTGATTGTAATCGCAGTGCTTTGTAGTTCTTTCCCTCATTAATCTAAGTACACAGTCTTGTCCCTTTATCTTTTTGGCAGATTTTCTAATACATTTAGCCTCTTTCTGCTTCAAATCAAAGTTTGTAATATTGTGATACACCTCGTAACTGGTTGGTTTGGTTTACGATTTATAACTCCTTAACTAAGAATTTTTAAAAATCTCTATGAGAAAAATACTTGCCTAAACAAGGCTGTTGAAAAAAGGGGCGGGCGCTATGCACTCTATTGGAATCACTTGTAAGTCTTCTGTGTGTAGTGTTGTTTGTATGGTGTGTGGAGTTTCTGCTTATGTAGAATCTTCCATCTATTTAACCTATGAGATTACATGATGGTCATGATGCTGTCTTACTAGGCAGCTGCCAATGAAAGAAGCAAACAGTGAGGCAGCTCTCTAGTTTTTGAGCAGAGCTAATGATTCAGTCACAATACGATCATGCTAAATTAAATATAGAAACACCTTAAACTCTACAGACATTTAAGCTTCTAGATTTTCTCACAAAATGTTCCTTTTGTTGCAGATTATCTGCCACACATAGTTAGTTATGATCTGCCCTGAGTGTGAGAAACTGACATCTCCATAATTCACCTGGTTGACGTGTAATTAAGTTGTGAACGCCAGTGCGTGTCACTTCTGTTTGTATTCACTCCCTGCTTCGATAGCAGACCTGCGTGACCACACCCTCTGGTCAAAGTCACCCGGTCTGGCACACAGAGTCGAGCCGGAGAGAAATCTCATCAGATTAAAGAGGCTTGGCTGGAGTGATGGCTGTATTTCAGCGTTGAGATGTGTGTGTGTGTGTGTGTGTGACTTTAGAGGTCTGATCCAGCGCTGCACTTGTTTCCCTGCTTGAACCCGATGACATCATTGCTTTCACTGCGAGTCTGAGATGTATCCCTCATATTTATACCAGAGCCCTGGCCCTATGCTGAGCTGGAACCCATGCTTTTAAGGCATACTGTGTTGCTAATTGCTACCTGTGTTATCAGCAAGGGGTCTGTGCGAGTGTGTTTTTTTTGCTTCACTCTGGATGAACTCGGCTCAATAAAGATCTATCCTTGGAGCACTGCCCTACATGCAGGAGCTTTGAGTTCAGTTACAGCCTGAATACAGATGATGAGATTCAGCCGAGGCAAGCGTGACTTTTACTGTAGCTTTTACTCCGGGGTTAAGAATTTTTCAAAACCCCTGACATAGTAAACTTTGTTGCGAGTATTTGTGTTATGAACGTGAATTATAACAAAAAAATAGCCAGAAACTCACCATGCCTTGAAAAAAAGAAAAATCAAGACAAAAAAATTAAAAAGAAGTCCTTACACTCTAATAATAATAATAAAAAAACACTGCTATAAGAAAAAAGTAGCAAACGTTCTCAATGCATGGTAAGAAAGGTCACGTGACCAAAATGTTTGCCTTTTTTCATTAAAGTAGTGGGTTTTTTTATCTTGCATTTAGTGTTTCTTTTTACATGACAACAATGTAATTAAAAAAAAAAGGTTTTCTATGCATTTTCAAAAAGTTTTGCATACAGACAACATTGTCAAAATGATCCCTGTTCACACAGATCCACAAAAAGACTAAAAATGCTGTATTTATGCCAGGCCAGTTGTCGTCACTTTGTAAAGAAACAGTACACACCTGCACACACAACTATAAACTGAACAGGTTTAAAAATTCAGGTTTTTGTAGTTTACAGACTCAAAAACTTGCACTTTGAAACCCGTTTTCAAAAGTTTTCAGGCCCTCAACACCATTTTTATGCAAATTATTGATCAAAACACTTAAAGTTTTCCATTGTTAGCTGAAAATAGTGTTGTGTAAATGCCATCTTAGAGTGCGTGGGCTGCTTTTTTTAAATTTTATTGTCAACATGAATGATAATTCAAATCATGTAGCTTCTTTGATGTATTATTTACCTATGAATTATGTATTAAGTTATTATGTACCTATTGTTGTAATTATAATTATTGTAGAAAATAAAAAATGTACAACTGGGCAGTACCTTTTAAGGTAATCATATGCACTTTTTAGATGTAAATAAAGTACAAAAGTGTACTTTTTGAAAGGGTATCACTCCAGTTTTGTACAAATAACTAGTAACTACAAGTACTCAGAACACCTTAGCAGCTGTATAGCAATGCCCTGGCAGTGAATTTTTCATGGTGCTACTGTTGTCTACAGAAAATGTAAAAATGTAATTTGATTTTCGTACTGTAAGCCACAGCTTCATTCTGGATGAATTTGGCTGTAATCCTTGGAGCTCTGTCCTAGTTGTAAGAGCTTTCAGTTCAAGTACAGATTGAACACTGATAAAATAAACTGATACTGATTTCAAGCCAAGCTTTTAGTAGGGTAAACCTACAGCTGTGTAAGACATTGATGCTAGTACATCTAGTCCTGTAACAAAGTTTTACGCACATCAGCAAAAAAAAAAGAAAAGTTAAACAAAACTAATGCAACGCGTATCTTTAACACTCCCTCCTCAGATGGCAGAATTGTTCTTATCTCCCTCGATAACCATAAGGAAGAATAAGATGCTTTCACTGGTAAGTGTTCTTCATCCATGAATGTTTAAGGACGGCCAGTGTTGTTATGACCGATATGCTCGTTGCTCTCTAATGGTCGTGTGAGTGTTTTGCCTGTATTAGTCATGCTGGAATCATCAGTGTGTCACTGCAGTGACTCAACAGGTGAGGTGGCTCAGAACGACTGTGGCCTTTGTTTGTTTTTGATCATGTTTTAGGTAATTACTTGAAGAACACGCCCTTAAAATCTGAATTCTTCATAATGAAAGCTAAGATTAGAATGAGAGTCCAGTGGCATTGTCTTGTCTTTTTAACCAGTGAAGTTTGGACACAAAGTGGCCACTTGCAGTTTCTTTTTGTTGTGCTGACTCGGCTTCCTGCGTTGGTGTTTGTCAGAGATATGAAGAACACTTTGTTTGTAGGCATACCTTTGTACAGATGCTGGTCAAACGCAACCACAGCCTTCAAAGTAAGAAGTTAATTTGGAAAAGTATTTATTTTTTTCAGAACCGTTAACCTGACTGAAAGAAACAGCGCATCCAGTAAAAGATTAAAAGCCAGTTTGTTTAACATCAGTCAAGATGACTTGACTGAAGTTTGCCATGTTTGACGTTTTGCTAAATTACTACTTTATTCAAAGTATGCTTTTTAAAATGTACTGTTCAAAAGTTTGGATGTCAGTATGATTTTTTATTTTTTTTTAAAAGAAGACTCTTATGCTCATCAAGCCTGCATTTATTTGATCAAAAATACATTACAAAATATTAGAGAAATATGTGAGTTTGTGTATTTCAGGGAAAGTATTGTATGTGTTTTTTTTTGTGAGCTCATTAATTGGAAAAACTAAATTGAATATTTGTATGTTTTAAAATGTAAAAATAAACTACCAAAAATCTGAAAGTTTATCTAAAATATATATGACAGTAGTCAACATTTGAAGTGGATCAAAACCTTTCATCAATGTTGTCCTAAAATCAAAAGAATACCTGTTCTTGTCTCAGGACAGCTTTGATGTTATAAGATATATGTTCTTATTTGTAATATACCTGGTTATTGCATGATATCGGTACATATAGCCTATTGCATACATCGGTGCATATACTTTTTCTTTTAATTTTGATTATTAATAAATCTCCATCACCTGTTTTCAAATGGAGTGGCATTTAATACACAGAGCCGTAGTTCACCGACAAGCTACGCAATTCACGCTCTGAATCGCAGATGAATCGCCTGCGATATTGAACGTGATATTGCATAGCTTGTCAGTGAACTACGGCTCTGTGTATTAAATGCCACTCCATTTGAAAACAGGCGATGGAGATTTATTAATAATCAAAGAACCGGCTTTACTGACGAGATGCGCATGACAATCGCATGCAATATATTGTGCAGCCCTATCAAGCACGTAACATTTTGTTGATGAAACTGCCTCGTCATATATTGAATGGATTGTTCCTGACCTGAGAGGCAAGTGGACCAGAGCATGTCGGTCATAAAACGTCTGTGTGGTCCTCCGATTGTGCCTGCTGGCCTTTAATTAAAACAAAAATGGACTTTAATGCTCAATGTTCCCATGACAACCCTCTTCAAATCTGAGGCTGACCCTTCTCTGTAGTGTAAAGGAGCTATTCAGCTTTATATTGGAGACTTGAAACAGTGCTCTCATGATACAGAGCCTAACGGTGTAATGTTCTTTTTCTGGCTTTGGTCTGTGTTTGGAGACTTGCTGAGATGTGACAGCCCTGTAAAGCTCAGCTGACCGCTTGAATTGTGGGTGTGGGGACGCTACATCCTATTTGCTGTTGTCTCCTACAGACTTCGTGTAAAATTTGTGTACTATGTAAAATCTCTGTTTGCTTTCGGAGTCCTGCTCAGCTGACTCAAGTTAAACCATTTTAATGAATAACGCTCAGAGCGATCGGTTCCTTAAGTTTATTGATTTCACGTTTCTGTCCACTGCTGCCATTGAGCCAGCTCTCCTGAATATCTTAACCTTTCACCTCTTCATTGACAAATTGGTGCGTATGTGTGAGCGAGAACGAAAGCAAATCTGATAGCGTGTACGTCGAGGAAGAACAGAGTGATATGGGTAATGTTTACACATTTGGAGATGGTGTTTGCTGTCATAATAGTGTCTAGTTTGTCATCTGACATGCTCCTTATTGAGTGTTTACCTCTTTCCTTGTTGATTCTTTCTTCCACATATGAGACATTGCTCATGTAAATAGTGTGTTTGTAGACTCAAAAGTAGAGGTAGCGATATTACTAACTTAACTGCGTTTTGTTAGCTCGTTATTCAAAATAGTGTGCCATTTCTAATAATAAACTAACCTTTACCGTGTCTTGACTTTTGAGTTGTTCGTCCACACTGAATGTGAAAATGCTGCATGGCATGACACAATTACAGCCAGACAGAACATGCATATTTAAAATATATTTTTCTGTAGTTTTGCAGTTTGGACCTATGAGAATTCACGGGGTGGAGCTACCATGCATGATTACCATGTAACATTTATAATGTTACAAAGGATTTCTATTTAAATGCTGTTCATTTTAACCTTCTGTTCGTTTCCTCAAAAATATTAAGCATTGATAATAATAAGAAATGTTTCTTGAGCATCAGATGAGTATATTAGAATGAGTTCTGAAGGATCATGCAACACTATTGTCATGTGATCATGTGACACTATTGTTGTCAATATGTAGTAATATTTTAATATTGCTGTTTTTCCTGCAATTTTGGTCAGATAAATGCAGCCTTAGTTGAGTATTATGAGATGACTTTCAGAAACGTTTGTAGTGTGTATGTTATACTATTTAATGCTTAGCATTACAACTGAGCTAGCTTTGTGAATAATCAGACACACTCAAGACTACTGTGGCCTTCAACATCACCTCCTTTGGGTTGGGTTAGTTTTAAAACTTTCTGAAAAAAAATTATATTAATTTAACTACTTTTTCTGACAACTTTGAGTTGTGAGTAGCTTTTAATTTGATGAGCTGCAGTTCCAAACTAGCTTCTCCAGCACTGGTGTGTGTGTGCGCGCGTATCCCGCTCTTGTCCCACTAAATCTTGCCCTAGTTTAGCGTCGCCCTCTCTATTTTCAGGTATTACTCTCCCATCTTTTCTCTGAAGGTGCAGTACAGACCAGTCATTCATTGACTGCCAGTCCTACAGGGAAATGAAGCCTCTATCAGCCACTCTCATCTCACATCGCTGCGGCTTTTGCATCCTGCTTTGCATTCTGGGTTTGAGCTGTATATGTCACCCAGTTGGTGGGCAATATATTGTTTCCCCCTTTATTTTACAAATTGTCATTGTTTATTTTTTGCTTGCGGTTTGTTTAAAGTGTGTTTAGTATGTATTTTGTAATCTTATCAAAATGTCACATACAACTTGCTCCTCCTTTGAAACAACTGTCCTTTTCTGCTGATGTCACGTAGGCCACATTGGCTATTGCATATTATTTTTTGATTTTGATATTTTTGATAACATAAAAAAATTAATAATTATTGTCACTAGTGTCAATATCACAAAAAACTAATCCTAGCCTAAATAAAAAATAAAAATCTCAAGCTCACTGAAGATAAGTAAAGAGTCAGTGATTAAATAAGAATAAGAAACTAATTACAAGCGATGGAACAAAATACTACAACAAATAAGAAATGCTACATAAAGCAATCAAATGTACAAAAACACTATAATAATTAATTATATTAAATATATATTTCTTCTAAAGTTACAGAAGTGATTTAGTCAAGAGCAGTGAGATTTTTTTCTCTTTTGTTCTTTGATTAACATGAATGACAGACAGCAGGAATATTAGACTGCTGTCACTTTAAGAGCTGCCCGGAGCCAATATATTTTTAAACAAATGTTTGCTTTCACTTAAGACCTAAATTACTGTGTTTACGAGGATACTTGCAAAGATGGGCATTTTAACACATACAAGTGTGTATTTAACCATTCAAGGCCTATATAAATCAACTTCACGTGCGTATGCCTCTCTGACAGCACTCAGGATCCTATTGCGAAATTAATCTCTTTCGCTGCTGAATGCGTTTCAATCGTAAAATCACTTGTTTTTAAACCGCAATGCTTAAAAATGCATGAAACAATACGTTTTCTTGACCACATAGCACAGCAATGTCATGTGAGCGTGTAACCGCGATTATTTCTGCCGGTTGACAAATTTCTACTGGTTAACCGTGTCTACCGGTATATCGCCAACCCCTACTTACCATGGCTGCATTTATTTGATCAAAATTTGAACACATTTTAAAATTTAATTTATTCCTGTGATCAAAGCTGAATTTTCAGCATCATTTCTCCAGTCTTCAGTGTCACATGATCCTTCAGAAATCATTCTAATATGCTGATTTGCTGCTCTAGAAATATGATAATTATTAAAGTTCTGACACAAACGTTTGAACTTGAGTGAACGTCGGAAGTGAAATGTTTCATGTTGACACTGAATTGGTGTTCCTGGTGGCATGAACCTCTGTGTAAAGGTGTACAATTACATGATTCATAGCATAAATGTGCTTTGTGAGTGATCAGGTGGATATCGTTAAGTTTACTGATTGTACACATAGATTGAAATGCAAGATCAAATGCAAATAACATTATATAAACTGGTATCGCTGATTTTAACTGCTTGTATCAGAAGCTTTTTGTCCTCTAAGGTGTCCTAGAACTGGTCCCACAGCTTCTGGCTGCTTGTTAAACATGGATGTGGCGGAGAGGTGCCGTTCTTATTGTGGATTTGTGATCGGCCCTGAATGTGGCAGAACCAGTTCACGGTGGGCGTGTGAGGTGTACGTTTCAAGTCTGCGTTTCACAAGGTTTTGTGTGTGTTTGGTGCTTGTTTACAGAAACTGTCTCACACCAGCCTAGGAGCTGTCTCTCTTTGTCCTTTCACAGGTGTAGGCACTCAAATCCAAACTATCCGCTTGACAAAGCATGACTGTGTAAAATAATCATTTAGTATGTGGATCGTTGTTTCCCAGCCCGTGTGCTTCAGGTTTCACATTTAGCTGGTGTTTGTCACCTCACTAGTGTGTTTGTTTGAGAAAGAGAGAGACAGACAGGTTGAATCTCTCTCCTATTGTACAGCACATCAAACACACTGCACACCTGGCTCTTATTGGCTCCACAGACCTCAGCCCTGAACTGCTTGGCTATTCTTTTGAAGCTGTCCCGGTGTGTGCGGCTTTCTGAGACCGGGCTCTGGGTGCCGGTGTGTGCTCAGCTGTGGTGCACCCTGGGGAAAGTGATGTTATTGTTGCCCAGAGAGCGATTATTGGAGAGGCAGCGAGTGGAAGCAAACGGCCAATTAGCAGAAATTGGACCAGGAGTGTCTGCACCATCACTCACTTCTACTGCTCCAACTCCTGTGTGTCTTTAGTTTTCAGGTGACATGCATGTTCGTGTGTGTACGGTTTGTTGAACTCTTGCTCTGCTCACTCGATCAGATGATGTGGGCTGTAGGGCACGATGGGGCTGTTTTTACTCATGGCTAGCTTTGTTTTCTTCTGTTAGGTTTGTCTTTCTCTTATGTCTTCCCAGGTTGTTGAGTGTGTTTACATGTACACTACTGTGTTGTTAAGATTTTTTTTAAATAAATTAATACTTTTATTCAAGAAGGATACATTAAATTGATCAAAAGTGACAGTAAATACATTTAATATGCTACAGAAAAAAAAATCAATTTTCCACAAAAATATTAACATTGATAATAATCAGAAATGTTTCTTGAGAAGCAAATCAGAATATTAGAGTGATTTCTGAATGTGACACTGAAAACTGGAGCAATGGAGATGCTGAAAATTCAGCTTTGCATCACAGGAGTAAATACCGTTTTAAAATATATTCAAATAGAAAACAGTTATAAATTGTTATAATATCTCACAATATTGCTGTTTTACTGTATTTTGATCAAATAAATGCAGCCTTGGTGAGCATAAGAGACTTCTTTTTAAAAAACATTTTGAATAATGTTGCAGACCGACCCCAATCATTTGAAAGGTAATGTACAATAAAATGCTGAAAATTAAATGAATCATAAAATCATTATAAAAAGCAAGAGATGTTATACCGATTATTCTATTTTAAAACCCCCAGGTCATGTAAATACCTGAGATGTTGATAAAGTCGCATGCAAAGCGATATCAGGGTAGCAGTCAAAAATGAATGTTAGTCAGGTTTGCCTTCGTGACACACAGTCTATTTTGGCTAAATAAGCATAAAGATTACATATATCACTATTGTTTTGTTTAATTTTTTCCATCATTCTATTGTCACTCAGATCTACTGCATCTAACAACATTAATGGTGCTGATTTCTACATGCACTACTGGTTGACCTACTTTATGTGCCAAAGTGTGCAACATGTGACAAAGGCATGCTGTCCTGTGTATTGTATGCGACAATTTTACATTTCATTTACAATAAACGGCATCAGGACAAACTTTGAAGGACTTTTTTTTTAAGCTGGACACGGGAAAAATATAATATATCTCAAGTACAATTTAGTTCAATTCAAAGTATAGTTCATCTATAGAGTTGTGTGTGTGTGTGTGTGTGTATATATATATATTTCCCCTAAGTTGAATTTTAATTTTTTTTTAATGTGACATCTGTGTCTGTCATGAAATGGCCTGTAAAAATGCAGAAAAATTGCAGACAATGGCTAATTAATTTGAAGCAAAGCAATCATCAACATCAATCATAATGTCTGTCGTGACACATTTTTTGTGATTTAAGTCACAAAGAAAAAGTAAGTTACATTGATTTTTAAAAAGAGAACTAGATGCTTTTCACAAATGTAACCATTGTCACATAAATGTCCAATACTTAATAATTAATACAACCTCAAGTGTTTCAGTACTTTTAAACAAGGGTTACTGTAATAATAAATATTAAGGACTCGACTTTCTTTCAAAGTTCTTAGCAATTGTTTCATGATGCATAATATCCATTATTATTATTCATTGTTTTAATTAACCTAATTTTATTAAGCAATATTAATTTGAATGCCATTCTTTCACTAGTAGTTATAGTCTTTAACATGTACACTAGAGGTGCTGTGCAGTGCTGTTAACAAGTATCTCAGTGAACATGTCCTTAGTGTGATAACTGTTTCTACCTTGAGTATTTTAGCTTGTGTGAACACTGTACTGACCAATCAGCACTTTTATGATAGTTTAGCATGTTTGAAGTTGCATATTGTACTACAGTACATACAAAAAAATACACACTATACAGTATATACTGAGTAGGCAGTGTGAGTATTTCTCTCTGAACACGTCCTGTTTCTCTCTCTCTCTCGCCTGCAGAGAATGTTCCGGTGGAGCTGCGAGACCCGTTCTACTGTGATCAGTATGAGCAAGAGCACCTGAAGCCTCCCGTCACGCGCCTCCTGCTGTCCCCTGAGCTCTACTGTCGCACTTATGGCCTTCTACTGGGTGGAAGCCCGGGGGCCGAGGGGCCCCCCAAAGACATCCCAGCACTCATACAGGTCCTGGGCAGGAAGGGCTTGGCACCCAAAGACCAGAATGCCCCTGTGACAGAGGCTGAGCTCCGACAGAAGCCCATCAAAATGGTAAGTCGTATGAGCGGTGTCAGCACATTCCTGTCTGAATTATGTAAAGAGCTGAGTTTGGAGTTGATACAATGGCTTGTGTATATTAATACCCAGAGCTGACTTGTTGTCTGCCGCTGAATCGAAATCAATCCTCAAGTGACCGATTTGAGATGCTCTTCATAGACGGCAGGTTTAGCTGACATTCCTGTGTACTGCGTTAATAGCCCTCCTCATATGTAGTGTTGTTTTTGGCGGCCTGTTTTAATTTTAGTTTTAGTCTAGTCTTTGTGTGAAGCTGTCATTTTAGTTTTTATTAGTTTGTCACGTTCATACTCTTTTTAGTCTAGTCAAGTTTTAGTCAACTAAAAGTCTAAGCATTTTGGTCTTATTTTAGTCAGAATTATCCATGACTATTTTCGTCTAGTTTTAGTCAACGAAAGCTGATGACATTGTCTAAAATTGTATTTTAGTCTCTTTTTAGTAATGCAATTCTATTTAACCCAGTCAATATAGTATAAGTACCTAGCAGTATAGACGAAACCAAAATTTTCTTTTAGCCAAACCCATTTCAAACAAGGTTATCTTATTATATTATTGTTACCTTATAGACTCAAGAATACATCCAAAGACACTCTGATTTGAATTTACAACATTTATTTGACCAACCAGACATATTAGAAGTACACACACATAAATTTAAATAAATAAAAACAATAAATAAAATAAAATAGCATCACATGACAATGCCAGAAAAAAAAAAAATACATTCAAGTTTAACAAAGAGAAACAAGGTGCGTGAATGTTCGAGCTACAATAACATACTAAAAAGTGCAAATAAAATGTGTGTCTGTTACTTGTATTGCTTGTAAACTGAAGTCAGATGAAGCCGGCCATCGGTCCCTTTCTCTGTGTCAGACTTAACTTTGTTTGTTGTCGCCTTCTAAATAATGCCGCGAGTGGAGCTTGAGGAAGTGACGTCGCCTGCGTCTTGTGCAGACTGTTGCCAAGTCCGCGGTTTTCTCCCGGAATTGGGCTACTTTAACACTGTTGCCGCGGGTTGTTTTTCATGTCCGCGGGTTGAAGCGACCCAATAACGTGATATTTAGCCCCTGGAATGCTGGAATGGAATATTTAGCCCCTGGAACTTTACCGGGGAACCCCCCTCGAAATGCGATTGGGCTAGTTTTGAGTAGCAATTGGGCGGGTTTTGTTTGTCTCGACTAAACGAGACGAAATAACGTTATAACATTTCGTTTCGTCTCGTTTTGGTCAACGAAAATGAAGAGACATTTTAGCATAGTTTTTATTTTGTAAAATAAACCATGACCAGCATTTACGTTGCGTCTCGTCTCGTTTTCGTCACGTGATAAAGGTTCGTTGACGACGATATTTAGTCATAATTTTCGTTGACGAAAGCAACACTACTCTTATGAACCACACCAGAGACTATTTATCATGGTTAATCCTGATGTTAGCATGTAGCTAAGATAAAGAGTCGATATTCAAGTCGAGGCACATTTATTTTTATAGTGCTTTATACAATACAGATTCAGATTTCAAAGCAGCTTCACTTAAATAAACGGGGAAAAAACAGTGTTTGTTGTATAAAAGTATAAAATAATATAATATAATAAATTTAGATTGAATAAAAATATACTTCATTATTGGTGTTTTCTAAAGCTGTTTACCATCTTGGATAATTGGAAAATTTCATGAAATTTCATGAAATTTAATTTCAAACACGTGATCCTGCCATAAATTTTAGCCAAAATTAGGTATTCTAGAAGGCCAAGAACGTCCTTGTCAAAGAAAGTCTGTTCTCTCGGCAGCCATATTTGGCAGCTGTTTCGGACACCTAGGACCAAGTCCAACCTCAGTGATTGGGGAAATCCTGAAATCTCAAAAACCTATTGCCAAACTCATCTCAGTAACAAAGTCCATAAATGTTGTTTCTAATGCTTAAATTAACATTAAAAAGCCTCATATTTTAGGATGGTCCAGCCGAAGACTTGACCAGTTGGTGATTGGCTCTTTTAGTTTGGAGCCAGGACTTATTCTCCTATATTTCGTAGGGGTGGGAGAAAAAATGGATTCACCTAACTATCGCGATTCTTTTTAAAACGATTTAAAAATCGATTGTTTTACCTCAGAATCGATTTTTATTTCATTATTTTATTCTTCCTAAGAGGTGGTGGGGAGAAGTTAGCGCTTTGTAATTAATCACAATAAATTATAATATCGAATTGCAATAGTAACTGCTAAGATGTGCTTTTTTTTTTATTGTGACAGTCTGTATATTAAGTGTATCATTCAACTTTTTCCCATGGTCTAGAGTTAAAAACAAAAAACTAAAATCGCAACACATAGCAATATTGAATCGCAATACTTGTAGAATCGAAATTCTTAAAAAAATCGCAATACATATCGTATCGGCACCCAAGTATTGTGATAGTATCGAGTTGGGAGGCAGGTGTATCGTCCCATCCCTAATATTTTGTCACTTTCTCCCATTCATAGTAATATCTGAATGCACCGGGTTGGTATGTCTGTAGTCCTCTTTGGCCATATCTAGAATTTGTATCAGGAACTGCCCATGATGACAAAAAATATTGTCTAGGCAGGAACCTCAGTAGGTTTTGTGACACAAGCGATCTATCTGTGATTTATTGAGCTTAGATGTCTCATTGTAGTCCTGCAGCTCAGATCAAAGGGATAACAAAGCTGATTTGGCCTGCCAAAAGTCACAATCAATTGACCTTCTTTGGATTAGGACAAATGTGGATGGTTTCACTGCAGCACTGGGGGATGGTTTCTGGAGGTAAAGGGGGTTTTGGGGAGGGGCAGCTCTTGTTTATGCTTGGATTCCAGGGATTATAGCATATAAAGCAGCTCCCCCTCTCCAGCAATCCCCTGAGCAGATCCAGCTGTAAGGGACAGGACAGTTATTGAAAAACCGCATGCTAAGCCCAGGCTCGCTGGGGTGGGCGGAGAGACACAATGCAGGGGCTGACAAATAGTGGCAGGGTCGAGGGATCGGGCCTTAAAACAATAACCAGACAAAAGACAACAGACCCTGTACTGATGTAGCACTTTCCTCCCTGTCAGAGAGGGTCCTTCTCACAGCAGGAAGGGCTTTAATGGACACTAATGGAGTGTTTGATTCTCTTTGGGCTCAGAGCTTTTTACATTAACTGTAGAGTTTCTCTTACCAGGATTTAACCAAAACGTACCAGCTGATAGACGTCAGTGTTGTCAAATATAAATAAGTCACAATTAGTGATCGGTCAGTATATCAGACAGGCTGATTAATCAGGTGATTTAATACAGTTGTCTGATTACCTACTTGGTAGAAAAGTTTTTTCCCTTATGTAAAGACCTAAAACTACCAACATATTAGATGCTAAAAATTTTATCAAATGTTTACAGTAAATAACACACAATAAAATGTTTGACCCGTTATACATAAAATTTCACCAATTTTTTGTATGTCTCATTTAAAGGGTTACTCATTAATCACTTACCCCCATGTCTAGAGCCGATCCTCCCTATACGCAGAATACGCAAGCTGTGTAGGGCCCCCGAAACACTAGGGGGCCCCCTTGCTCTCAAAGATGTTTTCATTTTAGTTTTGTTTTTGAGTTTGGCCAACGGTTATGAAAACATGATTGATAATTTATTTTAATGCTGTGCGCTGTCACCCTCTCTATGTAAAAATCAGTGAAATCATGTAACGTGAATGTCGTACAGTCTCTTGCATGAGACATATAACTGCAGTACAAGTAGTGGCCTAATGGATAGAGAGTCGGACTCGTAATCCAAAGGTTGCGGGTTCGAGTCTCAGGTCCGGCAGGAATTGTAGGTGGGGGAGTGAATAACCAGCGCTCTCTCCACCCTCAATACCACGACTGAGCTGAGACCCTTGAGCAAGGCACCGAACCCCCAACTGCTCCCCGGGCGCCGCAGCATAAATGGCTGCCCACTGCTCCATGTGTGTGTTCACTGCTTTGTGTGTGTGCACTTTGGATGGGTTAACTGCAGAGCACAAATTCCGAGTATGGGTCACCATACTTGGCCACATGTCACGTCACTTTCACTTTCACTTTACATGATTATGAGATGCATTGTATGAATGCATGGCTAAAGAGATGTCTTTAATCTAGATTTAAGCAGAGAGAGTGTGTCTGAACCCCGAACGTTATCAGGAAGGCTATTCCAGAGTTTGGGAGCCAAATATGAAAAAGCTCTACCTCCTTTAGTGGACTTTGCTATCCTAGGTACTACCAAGAGTCCAGAGTTTTGCAGCCTTAGGGAGCGAGTTGGATTGTAGCGTGATAGAAGACTAGTTAGGTACGCAGGAGCTAGGGTTGGGTGACGTCTACCAAATTGGCATCGAACGATGTCTACAGTGAAACATCGTGATGGATGATGACATCAGGGGGCGGGGTTAGGGGGTGTGCCCGAAGCATGAATCCGTATGCAGAAACGCACGGAAAACAAATAACGCGTTCTACGGAGCCACTAAAGGGACATTAGCCACTACCTAGCGGTTGCCCATTACAGCACAGCACATGAAGTTACTTACCACATACACAGAGTAAGGAGAGATGAGGATGATGGCAAATGATTTGCAGATACTGAGCACCACTGACAAATATCTAATCTTGTAAAATGTGTGGTAAGTACTGCCGCTCCGTAGTACAGAGTCCGTGTGACCGCGAATCTCGATAGTGAAAGTGAAATGAGAGCGTGCATTCGAAATCGGTTTCAGTGCCCTGCATATTAGTAGCGGCTCACTGATGCCCGCAATTTATATACAGTATAATTACCCAACGATTTAATTGCGAGAGAAAGTATTGAAATATTATTTTTTTATCCTCCCGTTTCGTAGGCTATTTATTCCCGTTAGGGGTTGCATAGTACACTTAATTTCCTTTCCGAACACGGAATTGGGATGCGGCGGATTGCGGAAGAGGGGGTGGGGGGAAGGAATGACGATGTCGGCTCAACATCGTGATGTCTGTCAGCCATCAGCGATGGACGATGGCATTGTCTATCGGCCCAACCCTAGCAGGAGCTAAACCATTTAGGGCCTTATAGGTAAGTAATAATAATAATCTATATATTAGATTATATTATATATAAAAACAAATAAAATGGACTAAAACAGCAAACAAAATTATTAAAACAAACTAGTTTTTTAACTAGAATTAAATTATTAAATAGAATTAAAGTAGAGTTAAATTATTAAATAAATCATCTAAAATAATAAAAACATATAAAGTATTGTATTATAAAAATGGAAAATATAAAAACTAAAAGTGATTCATAATGTAAAACTAAAATTGCTCACTGATTCATCGATTTATAATCTGTATGTCTATGTAGTATCATTAATTCTGCAGTGCTGTCAAGGGCTTCCTGTGAGCTGCATACATGTAGTTCCATGAGAAACTCAGGTTGCTGCTGTTGTTTATTTAATTTAATTTTAGCTTATTTTAGCTTATTTTGTTTTATTTTATTGAACAAGGAAACAGTGTCTCTCACTTTTTTTTTCTTAATGAAACAAGGTGTCCCATGAATTGCTCACAGATAAATTGATTATATTAACAGTGGTTGAGTCGATGACCTTGCAAGAGCTTAGAAAAGCTGTACCCTTTGACAAATTTGGCAAAGAGATCATTTTGGACCCTTTTTTTTTTTTTTTTTTTTTTTTTAACCATTCTCCGCAGTGACCCATTTTTTGCTTTGTCTCGCCCCCGTTATACCCAATTTAAATTGTGTATTTGTGCCAGCGTCAGTTCTCCAACAGAGCCATCTCAGAGTGCTGAGTCCTCTGAGGATGCATGATAGCGTGTGGTGCCTGTTGCAGGTGAATGTTCATCTCTGCGGTCTCTGTCTGGGACTCCGGCTGCTGGTGTCATGATGTGCTCGGCGAGCTGTGCCGGTGAGCTCTGGGCTCATCTGGTGCTGTCTGGCTGCTCGTGGTGCGCTTCCCGGGCCTGGCTGTGGGGGCGGCTGGCTGCCTGACTGGCTGCTGTAGCAGCGTGATGAAAGTGGGTCATGATGTAGAATTAGGATGGAGACGCAGCAGTCTGAATTGAAACAAGGCCAGTAAACAGCTTTGGAACTGTAGTCGTTTTTAGCCATGAATATGCATCAAAATTTGGCATACTTCCTGCACAGAAAGTGTGACAGCTAAAACTTGATGTACTTACACTTGTATTAAATTCTTTTTTGGACATGCACCATGATAATACCATAGTATACCATAGTCCCATGGTGTTACCATCTGATCATTTCATAATTGTTGAACTTTTTAACATTGACACTGTTATTGAACTAAATTTAATCAACAGTGAGCTAAATTGAGCTTAATAATGACAATGTTGTTTTCTGTAGAGCTGCTTTACAGCTATAATTGATGAAATTTGCAACACTTATTTTGTTGTTTATTTCTCTTTGAAACAGCCTGTGTTGTATAAAGTGCTATACAAATGCATCTGAGCACTTTTTTTGTCTTCCACTCTATGTGGAACAGGGAGGACATAATTCCTTCTGAATGAAGGAACATCTGGAGACACATTGCTGTGACCTTCCCGGTTAGCTGTTCACATCTCTGCAGGTTTGACATTTTCCGCTCGGATGCGGAGCAGAGCCCAGCCCCCATAGAGGATAAAGATCTGTGAAGATTAGTGATAATCTGTGATCCAGACTCAGCGTCATCATCCAGCTGAATATTAACAACCAGACATGCCACATTTCAGTTCAGTTCAACTGATGTGAGATGTGCATTTCATTACATTTCATTTCATTGAAAAAGGAAGCAAGGTGTCTCACAAAATGCTCACAGATGCATTGATTTATAATCTGTGCGTCCATCTACAATACCATCAAGTGATAATCCGTGACTCAGCATTATCATACATCTGAATATTAACAATATTGACTGTTAACAATAATAACAAGAGTATTAACTGTTCAACTGATCTGAGAGGTGTATTTTATTAATTAATTTCATTACTTTTAATCTTTATTTTTAATCTTATTTTAATATTGTTTTTAATCTTATTTTAATCTTAATTTTAAGTTTATTTTATCTTATTTTAATATATTAAAAAGGAAGCAAGATGTCACAAATGCTTTAATTTATAATCTGTGCTTCCATTTTTGTGTAGTATTATTTATTCTGCAATGCTTTCAAGTGATAATCTGTGATCCAGACTCAGAATCATCATACATCTGAATATTAACAACCAGACATGCCAACTCTGCTATATTACTTAGGATTTTTTTATTTTATTTTAGCTTATTTTGTTTTACTTTATTGAACAAGGAAACCGTGTCTCTCAAATTGCTCACTGATTCATCGATTTACAATCTGTATGTCTAGTTTTTGTGTAGTATTATTAATTCTGCAGTGCTGTCAAGGGCTTCCTGTGAGCTGCATACATGTAGTTCCATGAGAAACTCAGGTTGCTGCTGTTGTTGTTTTGTTTGTTTAAGATATTCTGGAGGAAATTGTAATAAATGGCTGGAGTTTGTGTAACCAGAACTAAGCTGGGGAATTTGGAAGTCAGATTATTGCCGTCTACTTCCTGAAGTTCCTGTACAGCTGTGAGACTCAAAGAGCTGCAGTCCTCCGTATTTAAGCACTGCTTTGTGCTCTGCTGCTTGGTTTTATTAATAACAAACACGACTGATTTTCATATTAGAAATGTTTTCAGTATACAGTGTGTGTGTGTTTATATGCATGTGCTCGGAGAATGAGTTCATAAGGTCCAGGGCTGCAGGGTTTCCTGTAAATCACCCCCTGCTGCGCCCCTGGCCTTCTTATCCTCCTGTCTGTGGCATACTGAGGGCTGGGGGTTAGAAATAAGCATCTGTTTTCCCCACACAGTTATAATAACCACAGTGAACTTTGTTTTGCCTTTGTCCTGCCAGTGGAGTATTTTGGCGGTTGTCACAGGACTGCCTGGGCTTGTGGTGACAGCAGAATGTCATTAGGACTAGCTGTTGTTACCTCACGATTTCCAGCTTCATCTGTGCTCTCTAAGCTGTGGTGAGGTGCATTGTGGGTCATACTGGTTGTTATGGTGATTTGGCAGGCCGGTTGTGCTCTGTGTTCCAGTGTTGGTCCCGCTTCCCTCTCATTAGGAAACTTGTGATTTGGCTTAGCGAGTCCTGGAGTGTCGGGACGGGAAATCCAAGCCCCCTCCCGTCTCCTCTCGCTTTCATTCCTCTCTTTTGTCATGAACTGCTCTGCCCACTTCTCTGTATAATTACTATACTGCATAACAGAGCAGAGCTTGTGACCTCTACAGTAGTTTCTTACCCATCAGACACAAACAATTTTTTTTTTATTTGTTAAATAGGGCTTTAGTGCACGTGCACTCTTTATTTTCAGCTGTAAGCATGTTCAAATTAGCCAAAGTAAATATATACATTTCCATTCAAAGGTTTGCAGTCTGTAAGATTTTTTTTAAATGTTTCTCATTTTATTTTTTTAAATCTTTTGCTCACCAAGGCTGCATTTATTTGATGTAAAAACAGTAAAATTGTGAAATATTATTACAACTTAAAACAAATGTTTTCGATTTGAGTATATTTTGAAGTGTAATTTATTATGTGCTGATTTGCAATGTTGATTAATGTTGAAAAGAGTTGCTTAATATTTTTGTGGAAACTAATTTTTATTTTTTTTTTCATTGGAAATACATTCAGCATTTTTTGATGACTAGAAAGTTCCCAAATACAGCATTTGAAATAGTAATATTTTGTAACATTAAAAGTGTCTGTGCTGTCACTTTTGGTCAATTTAATGCAAAATAATTTTATTCCAAGCTGTGCTAAAAATCCTTTACCCAATTTGGTGTTCCTGGTCAAAAATGTCTGGCCTTTAAAAAATAGCTTATAAATATCTCATTATAATATAAAAAGCATTATTTGTGGATAATTTTGGCAATGTTTACTCGAAAACTGAGCATAAGCTCAGATCAGTGAGGCGTACGATTAATCAGTTCCAAAAAGAAACATGAAGCCTGTCCTAATCGAAAGAAAACAAGATTATAAAAATATTATCAAATCTTTGTTAATAATGTAGTAAGTTGTTATAACCTGTGCAAGTCAGAAAGTTTTATTCCAGTGCGATAACTAGCATTTTCAGAAAATCCTCTCCATGTCAAAATGACTGGAACAAAACATACTTTCTTCCCATCTGTACTCTCTTTCCTTATTGCTTCCATATTAAGAAAAGCTTATGGGCATTTGTTACACATTGTTTGATGTATACTCGACCACACTGTTGCTAATTTATGCATTTAAAAATGATCTCTGACACTTTTATTGCCACTAAATACAACACTTATGTTATCATCCCGTTTCGCTTTGCACCGGAACATCTGTTAGTAAAGCGGCACAGAGATCGGCTGAAACCCTCCCACTGTGGCTTATCCTCACGAACACGGGCCCCTGGCTGAGCCAGTCACTGGAAGCTGAGGTATAAATGCTTTCTGACCGAGCTGCTCCTCCCTCGGCTCTCTGCAGAGGTCAGAACTTCAGTTCACGCTCGGAAAGACACCGCCGTTCAAGTGTGTCACTGTACTGAACAGGATAAATGCATTACTGGCTGCTTGCAAAGGATGAAAGCTGCATGTATTGCGTGTGTAAGGGGGCAGACACTGGTTGGGACAGATTAGCATTAGCCGTGTGTGGTAGAGAGGCGGGCCGCATGAGGGAATGTGTCCCGCTGACCTGTTTGACTGTTTGAAAGTTAATGATTATAGCAGTCTGAGTATGGCCAATACGGAAGGCAGTGAAGACAGTCAGGTGAGGACATTCATGTTCACAAAACAGCAATGAATAACACGACTGGAAACATGTGGAAGGCAGCATGCGTTCTATTGATTTTTGTCCCAAGTCTTTTGTTTTTGTCTGAAAAAAAAACATGAAAAGAACCCCTCTGAAAATGTCTGGCATTGCTCCAGCTGATAGTGAATGATTGTCTTTGGCCATGTTTGTCTTAGTCATAAACCAAAAGGAAATCTGTTAGTTTTGTCTTTGAAAAATGTCCTTTCTTTACGGTCAAAACTCAACCCTCTGGCTGATTTTGACTATGGAAGTAGTGTTTGCCCTCATATCGAGTCAAACGTCCCCTCAAGAACCACTATAGTGACCTTGTGTTCACATTGTGTTGCTGTGTGAGCGAGTGTCACGCAGTCTGGGAAACATTTTTATCCAAAATTAAGAGATTATATTTTGCTTTTTGTATAATGAAAATTCACATTTCATTGCTTCAATAAAATTAAGCTTTGGGACATTAAGATTCATTATTCTTACTGTAATACAAAAAATGTTACTGTATTTTTATTAAATTCAGTATAAATTATTTATACTTTTGCATTATTATTTTCATGAAGTTCACCTGAACATTAGATGTAAATTGCTATTGACTACATTGACACTCTCAGTGATTTGGGCTGCAGGTAGTAAACGTACCCTGGTTGAAGTGCAGAAAGTAGTTAATGGCTTAACCCTCATTATCGCAGCTAAGGTGCTCTCCATGACTCAGCTGATAATGTGGTTGGGTTGTTTTTAATGGGCTTGGGCGTGAGCTGCCTCACTGTAATGGACTGAGAGGATGAAGAACAGTCCTCATCATCTGTGTCCTCTGTAGAATATCGTTTCTGTTACAGCTTCTGGGATGAGGATGTTATTGGATAAGAAAGATGGGTTTGTGAGTAGTGGTGAAGCGATACCAAAACATCAGTAGTCGATACCAATAACAGTGTCAGAGTGTCAAATTAGCTACCACCGGAAAAACAGATATGCAAATGAGCACACTTCTTTAATGTGTGTTAATGTAACCTTACCTTGCCAAATGGCCATTTTGACCAAGATGCAGACACGCAGATGATCTTCATTGAGCATGTGCATGAATTCACAATGTATTCTAGTTTATTTCATGGCTAGTTTACAATAATTTTAAATTTTGACATAATTACAATTGACTTTTAACAACAGTTTGGTACCAACATACCATTTTGTTGGTGTGAGTATTCTTTGCACACTCACATTGGGTATCCAATGTGCTCAGAAACCCCAGAACACACACACAAACCCATACTGTCTGCAACACAAATGTTGAATGCTGGGGGTTTGGAATTGCAGTCACCATTGAGCTGTTCTGCAGCACTGCCCTGTATCCTGGAGTCTGTCACATATGAGTCATACTGCAATATATCATTGAGAGAGGGAGAGAACAAGAGGGAGGGAAACAATACTTCTGCAACACTTAAAAAGAGAAAAGAAACAGCAGGAAGTCAGTATTGAATATTGATTCATGACTTGCTGCTTGATTGCACAGTGCTTCAAGGATGCATTACGCAGCAGAACAATGCATATGCATGTAAGTCATGGCTAGGGTGACATACGTGCCATTTTTCCCGGATGCGTCCTGGCCAGGATTTCTATATTGCTTTGATTCAAAGTACCTCGAGAGCGTTTCGAAAACATAAGGAACCGATGTCATACACCGATTGGTCTGCACACGCAAACAAAGCCAAATCCTAGATATTTTAGGCAGTATAGAAATCCTGGCCAGGATGCTTCTGGGAAAAATGGCACGTATGGTCACCCTAGTCATGGCACATTATTTTTCCTTTGCTCTGAGTCTTTTACTCTGTACACTGTATCTTTCTTGCAGTGTCATGCACACTTATACAGAAAACCAAACATTCATCTTCAATAAAGAATCTTCAGTCCTGTGGCATTAGAAAGGCCTTGCTTTCTGATGCTGTTCTGAATGTTACTAGACAGTGTTATTACATTAGGCACATTAGGTCAGTGTTCGAAATGACAGCTGGGTTTTCTCTATGCTCAGACAGTCCTGTTTGTTTTCCTCTTGATTGGTACAGAGTGCCCACTTGGAGTTGATGGATGCCTTAATGGCAGTGGGTGCCATGGAGACGGTGAGCACAGTCTTGGCGAGCGGAGGATCAGAGCTGCTTGGTACAGATGCAACCTGGGACAGAGCCCTGCTTTCCTGGGTGAACACGGTGAGTCTTATAAAGAACTTAAGCAACACAGTGTCTTGGAGCTCAAATAACGGTTATAAACTCCCATAACCATAAATCTAACTAAAAATAATCATTTACAATGTTTAAAAGAGTAGTAAAATATATAAAAATTTACTTCATCATTTACTCACTCAATTGTTCCAAACGTGTATGATTTTGTATAATGCTTAACATAATCTGCAATATTCCAAATACTTTTATGATGGGTAACATTATCTATGAATAACTTAAAATTTCAGTCTGTTTCTCACATAAAGCTATCACGTTGGTTCAAAAAACTTGGAACATAGTCATATGGGCTACTTTATTATGCTTTTATAGTGCTTTTTGTCTTTTTTGGAGCTTGAGAGTTCTGTCCCAATAACACTTTAAATGGGAAAGCACCTTGAATATTCTATGTGTTCTATGGAGAAAAGAAAATCAAACAAGTTTGGAACATGAAGATTAAATTATTAAACTAAATTTTCATTCTTGGGTGAACTATACCTTACACTTCCCTGTTTACATGTACTAACTATCCTCTAATATATAATATTACTGGCCTAAAATAGAACCCTGTGGAACACCTTTCTAAAAGATGCTCTGGGTGTGTGCTTTAACAAATAAAGTCATGTAGACTACTTTAATTTTTTACTTTGATGTCATTGTCATAAGGTGTTTTTTGTTTTTCTTTTGTGTAGCTGAATCAAAAACTGAAGGAACAAACAGAAGGTACACAAAATGACGCATCTCAGCCTAGTACTGAACCAGAGCCTGTTCAACCTTCGGTAAGAAACACTCATAAATAAACAAACATACAAACTTGCTCATGAAAAGCTCAAAGGGCACATGTGTACGATAATTTGACCCCTACACCTCTACACAAACAGTCACTCATTTTCTTTAGCAGCACTATCTTTTTCCTCGATAACTTGACCCCTACACCTCTACACAAACAGTCACTCATTTTCTTTAGCAGCACTATCTTTTTCCTCAAGGTCTACTTTGCTGTCTAAATACCTATCCTATCCTCTTCCTCCTCCTCACTTCCCCTTCTACCTCTTTCTCCTCTCATATTCCTTCACTTCTTTCTGACAGTGTCCCACCCGCTGGTACTGGAAACTTGTTCCTGTAAGTCTTTCTCTTGTCTTCCATTCCACCTTCTTTCCTCCATTTTCCTGTCCTAAACCCATATAAATCTGTCCTCTTTCGCCCCCTGCTGGCAGTCCAGGTTACATAGATAGAATTTGATTCATTTGACCCTGTTTGAGCAATTAATCTAAATCATGTCTCAATTTTAGAGTCCTCCACCTCATATCATGGACATTTATGCATCTATTAGATGAAAAATTAAGTATAATAATATTGTCAATGACTTGCAGTATACCTGTAGAATTGTGTGGAGTTTATAGTAATAGAAAATAAAAAGTAAAGATGCAGCTTTTTGTTGATAGCCTGTGTATCTTATCATGGCACATATGTATCCTCAACATTGCACTGCTGTTTTTCAGAGATGTAGTTGTAGTTTCATTGCATCAGGTCCTTGTTCCGGCACTGTAGATTCTGCATTTAAAAGTTACATGGATTTCTTGAGGGACATGACTTAGATTTAGATATATCCTCTGGGTGAACCAAAATTGGAGTCAAAGACAGTATTGTTTAGTATCACAGATTTCTGAGAACACTTCTTCCATTAGAGGAGTAGTGTCAGTTGTCTCAACATACGGCATCATCATTTGCATTTCAAAAAATAAGCCAGAAATAAACATGGCATGTAAATTAAACCATAGTCTATGGTGGCTAAGTGAATGTAGTGTGTCTTATTAGTGTACTTATCTCCTAGTGCATGTTGTGTGTATCAAGTGAAAAAGGTCTCTACTGATGTATCAGGTGTTGTCTGTTCACACAGCTGCCTCTGTTCATTGCTCTGAACTGTTGAAGACTAAGTCTCTTGAGTGTTTGCTGTCCCACTTCCCATTAACAATGTCCTTGCTGTTCCTCAACTTATGTCTCATTCGCTTTTACTGCATTTTGTCTTCATGCACTGCTTGCATGGATTCTTTTGTTTTTGTGGCTGTTTTTTTCTTTCTCTTGGACATTTATTGCCATCTGGTTGTCTTTTGTATGCATTTTTCATTTGGTGTTTGTTTCTTTGATATGGATATGTTTCCATCTCTATTTTTGCAGTTGCACAAAATTCCCTGTCAATTTAAAATGAAGTTTCACAATAACAATATTGAGTAACAAGCAACATAGCACTTCATCCATTATTGCAGTTCAACACAATATTTTTCTTGTTCAGATCCGGTACAGGAAGGACAGGATGCAGTCTAAGCTCAAACCCTATTTTCCTGTGGTGAATGAAGTGAAGGATCTCTCAAACGGATGTGCTATTGCTGCAGTTATTCACCATTACTGTCCTGGTCTACTGAGATTAGAGGGTATGGTCACATTTTAAATCTAAATCTGTCATTTTGTAGATTTGTAAGAAATTGATTTCATTTTTTTTGTCCTATTAGATGTATGTATGAAGGACTCCATGTCTGTGGCTGACAGCCTGTACAACCTACAGCTGATTCGGGAGTTCTGTGACAGCTGCTTGAAGAGCTGCTGCACTCTAGTGTTGGAGGATTTGCTCTACAGCCCAGCAGAATTAAAGGTATATAGAAACCTAAATTAAAACATGAAGAGGAGAGGGAGTCTGTATAGTGTAGTACAGTTAGTAAAACAAGGACAGATTATGGACTGTGTTGGTTATGTTAAAATATGCTTCTAAGTATGCAGTAGGCCAGTGCACCAAAAATGGGACCATAAGCCTGCACAATGTAGCATTTTTTTTCATTGCAATGGCGAATCAGACACCTTAAGATTAGTCTTTACACCATTCAGTAACAATAAGTACTGAAGAAACATCAACTGTGGATTCACTTCACATGCTTATAATGGGATGATTTTTAATAATAATGCAGTAATATGGGACATTCTATGGTATTTTATATGTAGTGTGTTTTTCTCTTTCTAGACAAACATACTGAGCTTTCTGGCAGAGCTCTTGTATTGGTTTGAGGTCTCAAAGCCAGAGTTTGTTCAGCCCCTGCAGGACACTGAGCTGACTGGTAAGTGTATGTCTTGATGAATGAATAGTTTATTTTCCTGTAGACTTTTTAGTTTTCTTCAGTTGCAGTCTGTTAAAAAGGTGAAGTAAGATGAAGTACTTTTTTGTGTGTTTTTTTTTTTTTTTTTTTTTTTTGCTCTTCTAGAAACACCTGGAAGGACCAGCAATGGCAACACTGGGTCCAGCAACAGGTACAACTGCATTTTTGGCATGTGGTTGTATAAAAGCCATAATGTATGTATACACATGTATATGTATGTGTATATATACATATACATATACATATACATATACATATATATATATATATATATATATATATATATATATATATATATATATATATATGTATATATATGTATATGTATGTAATTTGAAATCATAAACTCAGAGTTGCTGCTAAGAATGCACAAAATTATACCTAAGCAAATTCAGTTTTTATTTTTAAATGATCACTTAAATGAGCCTTTTTTAAAATCAAGGCCGAAGCTTACCGTGATTTACTTTCTTTTATGTGCCAGTGGTTCTCCATCTATCTTCAAAAAGCCTTTCCTGCCCATCTCTTCCCCTGTGACTGCAGCAACAGGTGAGGAAAATGTGCTGTCACTCTGTCCTGAGTCATCATTTGCCATTATTTGTTTGTTCCATTCTTTGTAATGTATGTACAAATTGTTTATTCTTGTTCGCATAAAGGAACAATCACATGGTCTGTGTTTGCATGTTGTATGTGTCATCCAGTCATGTGTGTGTTTGTGTTGTCTCTATGATCAGGATCTCTGACTCAGTCTACCTCAATGTCTCATGTAGAGGCAGCAGGAAGAACGTGGACTAAGAAACCATTTAGGTAAGGTACTTCAGTGTTTTATGCATTTTACTTTTCATATTAATACTTTTTGGGTGAATTAATCTTTGTTTTTTTTTGTTTTTTCTTGATGGCTCTTCAGCCGTCCCCTGTCCTCTGCTGTGTCCTTTAGTATTCCTTTTGGACTGGACAGTGATGTGGACATTGTGATGGGGAACCCTGTTATAACTCGGTCTGTCAGTTCGGACAATCTTAACCCTTCTGGTCAATCCATGACACATGTCCCATACACACCCCCAGAGGACCTCAGCCACTTGCTTAGTAAGGGTCCCGGGCCTAATGGCCCTCAAAGAGCTTCTTGGGCCACTCGAACTCGTCCGATGCTGGCTGAAGAGAACGGCATTGATGATAGTGAAACAGGAGAGCTACCAACCATTGAAGAGGCACTGCAGATCATCCACAACGAAGAGAAGATGGAGCCTCGCCTTCACCCGGACGGGGCACCTGATGGTTTCTACCTGCATTCACCAGATGATTCAGCAACTGCTAGATTTAATGGCAGCCCAGTGACTCTCAGCTCTTCAGCCCCATCCCGCTCAGGAATGTTCTACCACCGATCCTCAGGAGTCCAGCCAGAGCCCAGCCGCACCAGACACCCCTCAGAGGGATCCAGAGATGACGACTCCGTATTGAGAGATGGAAGTGTGGATTCGGATGCCTCAGAAGATCTTCCAAAAACTCACTCCACCCCTGCCACACCCGCCTCGGGCCCTCGCATAACACAACCGCGTGGTGAAGAGACACCGGATAGCGGTGTTAGGATGACCAGTTTTGCCCAACAGAAGAAGAAACTTGTTCCAGAGCAGGTACAACCCAATGAACCACAGGCTCCACAGATGACTACATGGGCCAAGAAATCAGAGGAGAGTCCCAGTAAGAGTCCTGCTCTCAGCACTGAAATGTCAGAGCTGGGGGTGAGGCTGGAGGAGAAGCGGAAGGCTATTGAGGCTCAGAAGAAGCGTATAGAGGCCATCTTTGCCAAACACCGGCAACGGCTGGGAAAAAGTGCCTTCCTGCAGTTAAAGAAGGAGCAGGAGGATGGGGAGGGCGAGGAAGGACGTCAAGGGGAGGTTGGTACCTCCTCTGTAGAAGATGACCTCAGCCGTTTGGCGCTAGAGGAGAAACTGGCACGCTTGGAGAGTGAGGAGCAGCAAGAGGAGGAACAGTTGAAAAAGGGCCCCCCAGTAGAAGAAGAGGGGAATAGCAAGCCCTCTGTCCAACAGGACAATCCAGTAGAGAAAGAAAAAGCTGGAGTAGGAGTTCCTGCAGGAAAAGGCACGGCCCCTCTGGGAGATTACAACAACGCTGTGTCTAAACTAAGTGCTGCTCTCAATTCTCTCCAAAACGACATGCAGCGCCTCTCGGAGCAGCAGAACCAGATGATGAAGAAGAAGGCAGCTCCAAACAATCAGGCTTGGGTCATCCCACCCAGCTCCAAACCCTCAACAACTGCACCTTCTCGTTTGTCAAGGGAGTCCACTCGTGACCTGCCCTCTGCCTCCTCTTCTCCTTCCCCATCTCGCAAGATTTCAAGTCACACCGCTCCCCCCAAATCACCTGCATCCCACCGTAGGGCACAGTCTGCACCTCCAAAGAGCCCCAAACTGCATCACCACCCTCGTCCTGCAGAACTCAAGACTCCTGTTTCCACAAGAGTTATAACTCCCCATCAAAGTGTGGACAACCTTCCTCATTTGCGAAGAGCGTCCCCGTGGCAATGCAGGGATCAGAACTCATCCTCTTTCAACATAGGTACCTCCAGTCAGAGTGAGTCCCGCTCAGCTTCGTCCCTGGCTAGACCAGAGGACAACTTCTCAGACACAGGCTCCAGTGAGGACCAAACAATCTTCAGTATGGAACTGGATAGCGGCTCCTCACAGATTCTGACCCGCAAAGAGCCCCAGGGTGGCGGCAGCAGCTCAGGAGCTCCTTCCGAGTGCTCCTTTGAGAGTGATGTTCCTGCAGCGGCTTTCAATGGCAAGCGCAACAGCCTTATCGAGATCTCACTGTCCTCTCTCAAAGCATTAGAGGATGAAGAAGCTGATCAGAGCCAGGATATCTTCTCAGATTCAATGAGCGACCAAACGGAGCCAGAAACTAGGGGTGGAGTTGGATTCTTCTTCAAGGTTAGAGGAGAATCACATGCTAAACTTGGAGACATTTAGTCTAAAAGGTGTAGCCTTTATTTAACTGTCTGAAACTCTCTTGCAGGATGAAGCTCGACCTGAGGATGAGATGGAGAGGAGAAGAGCTGCATTAATTGAGAAACAACAAAAGAGAGCAGAGGAGATGAAGAGACGAAGACAGGAGCAAGAAAGAGAGAGGGAGGCAAGGTAAGGCTTACCAACAAAGCTGTGCAAAGTGACAGCTGTGAATAGTATGAATGATGCCACAAACGGAACAGCAGTCACTCCCACATTTGTAACCAAAGCAACTTTCTGTCATCTTGCGGGAGTGAATGAAAGTTTAGCCATTTGTTATGTGCCATTTTTGACTAAAGACCCTTTTTTTTTTTTTGTCCGTCGATTTTAACTACCGCTGATAGATGTGCTGCGTTGTGTTTATGCTCGGGAGGCTGCTTTAGAGAGCGCTGTCTTGCAGTGTTGCCATGTCCTCATATTTAGAAGCGCTTTTAGGCATGTTGTTTGGTCTGATGACATAAAGATTTATTTATAAAGATACCACTTATTTATGAAGTTAATAAAGTGGTTTGCGGATATGAGATAAATGATTTTTTTTTGGGGGGGGGGGGTTATAAAACAAAGCATCTGGGTGTTTTAGTGTTTTTTGTGCTTGTCCTTGTTTGTTGTTGTTGTTGTTGTTTTTTTCTATTAAGATCTGGCAACACTGACACTGTACAGAAGGGCTCATGTATTATATATTACCTTTTGGACATTGTGAGCTTTATCAGTGCTGTCTATAAATGTTACAGTAGGCCATCTTCAGTGGATGAGCCTCGCAGAGGAGAGGAGAGACCCCAAACTCCTTCTACCCCTCCGCCTCCACGCACCCCTCCACCAGAGGGCACTCCTCAGCGGCGTGGAGACTTCACCCGCCAGGAGTATGAACGGCGACATCAGCTAAAAATAATGGAGGATCTAGATAAAGTTCTCCGCCAGAAACCCACTACAGTAAGAGGCGTCAAGAAGCAGAGGCCCAAAACCGTGTTCAGAGATGACTCTGACCTCTCTCGCAGCCCTGCCAAAGGGTTTTTGGGTAAGTCATTTGTCACCCGGAAGCTTATTTTCTTTCCATTGATAATCACAGTTAGAAAGCTATATGTGATATGTCAACTCTTTTCTCTGTCAGGTTCAAGACTAAATAAAGTTTACTCCCATTCAACAATGAATCTGTCCTCAATGGCCAATGACAGTGGAACGCTAACTGTCAGAAAATCTCCAAGGTAAATCTACTCTGTATTTATTTGTCTGATGAAACATCTGCTCTTTATTGTGACCTCATCTCTAAATATTTATTCCTTCCCACAGTCGTTCTCATTCACCATCCAGACTGCTATCTCCAGGCCGTCTTGCTGCACAGAATGGGGACTGGGAAAATGCTTCTACTATTTCATCCCCAGCTTCCATCCCAGAATACACTGGTAAACTATAAAAATTGCATTATTTGCACTCTGCAGTTTAGTTAGTGGTGCTTGCTAAGGCATTTGCTCAAATTTGGTGTTAATTATTTAAACAACCTCAGGTATTAAATTTGGTGAACTACTCATTGGACACACTTTGGCGATATATGACACCACAAATCCTGAGACTAGGGGTGAGCGATATACTGGTAGACATGATTAACCGGTAGAAATTTGTCAAGAGATCGTCTTTATCTTGGTTACACGCTCACGTGATGTTGCTGTGCTACATGGTCACGAAAACTTATTGTTTGCATGCATTTTTATGCACTGTGGTTTAAAAAACTAGTAATTTTTAAGCCGTTGAAATTGCAATTAGCAGCAAAAGAGAACTAATTTCTCTAAATGCATGCACAGTCTGAGAGACTATTTTTGAGTGCTGTCAGAGGCGCACACAAGTGAAGATGGTGCTCCCAGAGAGCGGGACTATTTTTGCCACTTTATAGGCCTTGAATGGTGAAATACACACACTTGTACGTGTCAAAATGCCGTCTTTGCATCATCGCATACACAGTAGGTCTTAAGTGAAAGCAAACAGCTAAGAAAGAAAACGCGTGTAACAGTATACTGGATCCAGGCAGCTCTTAAAGTGACAGCAGTCTAATATTCCTGCTGTCTGTCATTCATGTTAATCAAACAAGAGAGAAAATCTCTCACTGCTCTTGACTAAAACACATTTGTAACTTTAATAAGAAGAAATATATATTTAAGTTACACAGTGAAAAATATGCAGTGTTTTTATACATTTGATTACCTTATACAATGTAGCATTTCTTATTTATTTGTCCTACTGTCGTTTTTTTGGGCCTATTGCTTTTATTTAGTTTCTTATTCTTATTTAATCATTTACTGTTTACTTGTATTCAGTGAGCTTGAGTTTTTGTAAATTTATTTAGGCTAGTATTAATTTTTTTGTGATATTGGCAGTGGTGACAAGAATTATGAAATTTCTGTGGTATCAGAAATTTTGATAACATAAAGACCTTATTTAAAGCAAAAATAACTATATTGGGAGATATATTGTTACTAGGAATGCACCAATACCACGTTTTCCAGTACTCGCCCGATACCGATACTTTTATTTTTGGTACTTGCCGATACCGAGTATCGATACCGATACTTTTATTTTTGGTACTTGCCGATACCGAGTATCGATACCGATATTTTTATTGCATTTGTAAATTTTTTAAATATTGGGTACAGAAACTAAGAGTATGTATAATGTTAGTTGGTTAACTTCATTTATCAAATAGATAGTCAAACCAAAATTTATTCAGACACCTTCAACATTTCTCACATTATCACAGTTTATTCGCTATAGATTAGATGGTATTAATGGTAATAAAATATGGTAATAAAATATGACACGAACTCAGAGTTAAACTGTGTCAGAACAAATTCAGCTTGATAATGTCAGATAACTTTGATAATGGATTACAATCAACGAAACATTATTCAGACAGCTGTTAGTATGACAATATTTACACAACTATCAATACTTTGTCTGGCAACCCTTAGGCTTAATGACAGCCTGTAGTCTCCTGGGCATGCTAGGTTCATGCAAATCTGAACTTTTTTCCAAATTTGTATCAGTTTTACTGGTAGTCCACTGTATGAAGAATTTTTGGTTATAATATGTCACAGTTTACTTTATTTTGCTATCCTCACTTACTTAAATGAACTATAGTGTCCTGCACCCACTAGTAAAAAAATATCAAAAATTATATCTGGTCTCTGAATAAGTTTTGGTTTGACTGTATATCCTTCGGTTATTTTCACACTTAATTATGCCCATTAAAATGTATTTTACAAGTTTTTGTTACTTTCACTGTTATTTTTTTTGCTCTATGGCACATCTTTAATTTAATAGCATTACTGTAATCACGCGTTTTGCTGTAATAATGCAGGGAACCACTCATTATAAATCTCCTAACTGATATTTTCAGAAATAATCAGAGCTGTATTGACAAGCCGGGTGACAAGCTTTTTTTTCATCTGAAACGTGCTGCGATTTATATTCCAAAGCCACTCATATAATGCAGAATCACTCATGAAGCAAGCAAAACACGCGCAACGCGCGCACGTATTTGTACTGGTGCAGAATGAGAGGGACAAGAACAGAACAGCCTTGTGCATTTCACACAGGCTGTTAGTTTCACTTTCGCCAGAAAGCCGTGTCTATTTAAGGTTGAAAATAAATTGTTTATAGTGAATGCCCCTATAAATTGTCTTATATTTACAATTTAGTTTTAAGCCAAATGATGCGCGTGCTAAGTGAGCGAACATCAATACAGATCACACAACTGAACCGCTCTTTCTCTCTCTCTCTCTCCCTCCCTACGGTTAAGTAACTTGTGCATTGTTTTACCTTTTTGACATATCCGACCGAACTACAAACTATCCAGTGATGTCTGTGAGAAAGGGATACTCACTCGACGAGCTCGTGCATCTGCGCCGCCGCCGCGCTCAATCCACTCAGCGTACTTTGCTTAGCCCATCAGCTCGTGCACATCAGTAATACAGGCGTTAATACTGAATGTTTAACATTAAATTCATTGCATACATATACTTCGTAGACATCCTTAATCTCTAATAACTCCATTCTGCTGTCTGTTGTTCTGTTGTCAGTGTTTCTTTGTCTGAATATGGCACTTATATGCTGTGTGGTATCGGCGTTTGGTATCGGGGCATTTTAACGAGTACGCGTACAGGAGCTCAGTATCGGGCCCAATACCGATACCGGGGTGCATCCCTAGACTAAGTCTCATAGACTTTCATAAACTCAAGCCATATCTCGAGACCACAATATATACATACTTGGAGATGGACAGTGAACAACCTAGTAACCATCTAGCAATGTCTTAGCATTGTGGTTTGTGAATTTTGCATGGGGAAGTACCATTTGCAGAAAATCAAGCTATTTTAAGATTGTTTACATTTGGCCATGTGATCAAAAAAGTTGACTTGTTGTGTTTTAAACAATGACATGCATTTTTGCACTTCTGTTTCAGGACCGAAACTCTACAAGGAGCCAAGCTTCAAGTCCAATAAGTTCATTATCCATAATGCCATCTCTCGCTGTTGTTTGGCAGGCAAGGTCAACGAACCACAGAAAACCAAGATTGTAGAGGTGAGTGACCTGTCAGTCAGCCTCTTTAGTACACTCTGGGCTCTCATGACTGACTGCAGACAGCCAACACACATTTGCATGGGGCATTTGAATGCATGATGTAATGGTCTGTTCATTTGTATTTCTTTCTTGTCTGCGAAAGGAAATGGAGAAAAGCTCTGCAAACCATTTCCTCATTCTGTTCCGGGATGCCAGCTGTCAATTCCGGGCAGTTTACACCATGAACCCCGAGACGGAGGAGATGGTTCGGCTCACAGGTTTCGGGCCGCGCGTTATCAGTCTCACTATGGTAGAGTCTATCTACAAGTACAGCTCTGACCGCAAGCAGTTTACGGTCATCCCGTCCAAGACCATGTCCATGAGTGTGGATGCCTTCACCATTCCCAACCACCTGTGGGAGCGCAAGCGCCCAGGAACCCCAAAGAAGCTCGGGACCCCAAAATAAAGCCTGCTGGAAATGCCAACTATGCCTGAGCTGGCCACGTCACCCTGGGTTTCTGTCCCCACTCAGGCAGAGTAGCGGGGCACAGTGGAGTGCATGCCTGGAGAAGGAGTGGGATAACAAAAAACAGGCCCTAATACAGAAAATCCTAAAATAAAGTGCCCTCAGAGGTACATGGCGGGTGACTGTGGAAAACCTCTCTGTGTAACTATAGGTCAAGTTACAAAGATCTATTCAGAATTTTTTTTTTATGGTAACAAGTGAACACAAGTCATATTTTGGAGAAAAGGGCCTGATTGGTTTTCTAAGACTGTACAAAATGTATCCTTGGCAATTTAGATGCAACTTTCCAGTCTCATCTTTCAATTAAAATGAATGTCCTCCAGAAAAAGATCTGCAGAAATGCTACAATCTTCCAGCTCCTTCCCACCTTTACTCACTGAACTGGATCCGTTGACATGTAAAGGATGCCCCAGATGAAATCGGATCTTTGCTCTTTGATGAATGTAGGGCACAAACCAACACAGGCCTTCTTATCGTCTGTTTATCGTCATCAGCTTCTCAGTCTCAAGGGACTGAATGTAGAACTGTATTACAAGGGGGCGCAGCCACTCTCCTTTACGTCATGCGAAAAAGTCCCATGCTGCTTTCCATTTCGAGTCTGTCTTGCTCTCTAATCGAACCGCCCTGTCGTTTGGCCTTCCTAAAGTCAGTCGTAGACATCTGGATGTTTGTTTTCTTAATGCTTCGAACCTAGTCTAACTGGATCACTCAAGGTTTTGGACCTCAGGAGAGCATGTTAAAGACTCAGCTATCTTTTCTTCCCATTTGCTTTAATTAAGAATGAATGAAAAAGCAAAAAGATGTCAGAACGTGCTGTTGATTTCCATTAATGATACTCAAAAAATGAAGGAAGTCTTTTTACTCTGTTTAGCTGTAACTGGAAAAATAATTTAAGAAAAAAATCAAGGCTGATTTAATATACTGTATATTTGAATGCTGTTTATTGCCAATTCTTTCTTTTTTGACAATGATTTGTATATTGTGGAGATTTGTAAGCAATGAATAAGCTACCCTGCTGCTTCACTACTAGAGCTGGATGTGCTGGTGTGAATGAGTGTGTGAGCGGGACCGGGGACAGAATGAGACAGATGGTGAGAAACAATAAAGGCAAATCTGATATTAACTCTCACTTATGTACCCAGAGCTGAATGAACAAGTATTCCTGTTTGGTGTAATGCATACTTGCACCCCGACATGCAGCAGCACATAGTGATATACCAATAGTGAACACCAACAGAAAGTGATATAAAACAAACACTAAAAGCAAGTGATAAAAGGCAGATGAGCAGCCCTGGTGTCTGCAGCCTTAAACAGTTATGTTGTTTCTATTACTATGATCTATGTATGAATAGTCTCCAAACTGTCTGACTTGGCCTTATTCATTTCTTGGATGGCTTGAAGTTGTCTTTTTGTATAAAAGGGGCATTTAGTCTGTTTCTCTTTATCAAAGCACTAAAACAACTGATTCAGTCAGGCCACCCTTTCCTGTCTTCGGAGAATCAGATGAAGTACTTCACAGATTTGCTGTAAAGATGTACATATTTTTGTAAAGAGCCCAAAAAAAAAAAAAAAACATTTTTGAAATGATTGGATGATATGTTTCTGTGTCAAATGGATGGGAGATGTGTATTTGTGTGTAGGTTGCATGTGTTTGTCTGTTGGGTGAAACATGATGGTGTAATGTAACTGGATTCTGTGCAATTCTGTAGAATGTTAGGTCACCTAAGGTGTATTTATTGGGTAAGGATGAGCTAGAGTTTTCTGTTTAGTTTCAGATTTTATTATTTATGTTCTGGCAAATGTGGTGATTCACTCGTTCATTTCAGAAAGCACATTAATGTTTTGTATTTTTCTTTTACTGTTTCCATGTTCATGTTGGTAGATTTTGTTTTCTCCCAAATTCTTTGATTATGGATCAATCCCACGTGACAGGATTAGAAAAATAAAATCATTTTTAAATATTATTTCTCATCGTCACTGATTTTACTTAAGTTCTACAAGTTACATGCATTATATCAGCTTTTGTTGCCATTTTGTAAACATTTTAGTTTTTACTTTTAAATTTAGAATTTTTACATGTCCATGTCTGTTTTTTTGTTGTGTTCATATTATTCCCGCTCTAAAAGTGCATCTTTGAACATGTCGGTGAATGTTAACAGTCCCGGTCATATTTCACCTCCAAATAAAATGTAAAAATAAACAAAAAAACATAATTCTTCAGTAGCGTCTTTTTACTAGAAGTAAGAAGTTGTTACACAAAGTTTTTTATTCGTCATGAAAAATTTTCATTTTTTTTTCTTGAAGTGAAATATGACCTGGACATGTTCTTGATGGGCTTCATAATCTTCAACCTTCTATAGCTGCATTCTAGACACAGGACACATGATATCAGACCATAGAAATCTACGTATACAGACTTTTATTGAAAACTCAAACTGACACAAACACAAAGTGTGATGAGCCTCTGTAACTGTGATATCGAGAGGTTAGACAGTTATTTTTTTTATACGAATGGCAGTGTTTGAATGCTTGCATTTTTGACTGGACGTAATCATAACTGTAAGGTGAGTGGTTAAAAGAATATGTATGTGCTTTACATCTCATACACTCATAATACCCCAAACTATTTTTTGTTCCTATTATTTGTTTGTTCTGTTGTTAACTAGTATGTAGTGCCAGCCAACAATGACAACTGGATTTGTTCAGAGCTCAAAATTATTAGACACCAAATATATGAAAGCATTTCCAATAACATGATTTATTTTGATTGTGTCTCATGTGTGCTTAGCATGAAGCATTTCAGTCAGTAATGAGTTACAAGGCAGATCTCCCAGCAGGTGGCGCTGATACAGGTATTCCTCCACCTGCAGGCTGATGCTGCGCACCTCTGGCAGACGGAGCAGCATCTGACCAAACTTGTCAGAGTGACCTGGGTGGGTTTGCATAGTGTGGTCCATCAAAGCCCTGTTTACACGCTCTTGAGTTTGTTCTACCTGCCTTCGATCCAGTACTGATTTAACATCTGCAAAACACATGACCCTTACAACTCTGGTCCAACAGGGCTTGTTCAGATTAAAAGGAAAAAGAAACCCACCTGGATTGAAGAGAACCAGATATTTGAGACACACAAACTCCTCTCTGTCTAGTTGTAGTGACCTAAACTTGGAGACAAGGTCCTGGGCTCTGGACACCAAACTACTGAGAGTTGCTCCAGCCTGACTGAGGATGGTCGATACCTCAATCTGGTACAATAAAAGCAAGTCAAAGAAAATGCAAAGACTCGTTAACAGTCACTGAACTGTAACTATGGTGAACTGCAGCATTTCCCCATCCCGTTCTTGGAGGCACACCAATTGTACAAATTTTGCAACTCTTCCTAATTTGTATAACCTGATTCAACAGCATATTAGTAGAGACTGAAATAGATGGGCCAGATAAGGGAGACATCCAAAATGTGACCTGTTGATGTGCCTCCAGGAACAGAGTAGGGAAACGCTGGTTTAGTGATAGAGGTGTTCTTACCTGTTGTCCAGTAATCAGACAGATGCTGCCATCTCTCCCATAAGCCACCTGCCTGCATAAGTGATCCAGGACAAGAAGCTCACTCCAGCAGCTCTGCAGTAACACCATTTGTTCCTCTACCTGTAAGAGATCAGGTACTCTAGTTATGCAGCATTGGACAACTTAGACTAGGGGTTCTCAACTCTGACCCTGGAGGTCCACTTTCCTGCAGAGTTTAACTCCAACCTTGATCCAACTCGCTTGCCAGTAACTTTCTAGTAATCCCAAAGACCTTGATTAGCTTGTTTAGGTGTGTTTGATTAGGGTTGGAGCTAAACATTGCAGGAAAGTGGACCTCAGGTGCCAGAGTAAAGAACCCCTGACTTGAAAGGCAGAGATGGACAGCTTCGGTCCTGGAGGGCCACTGTCCTGCAGAGTTTAGCTCCAACCCTAATCTTGAACAAGCCCTAAACCCAAGCCTGAACATGCTAATCAATGTTTTTAAGAAAGCTACAGAGTTGGAGCTTAACCCTGCAGGACAGTGGTCCTCCAGGACCCAAGTTGTCAATCCTTGTTGAAAAAGTTACAAATGTTAACCCCATCCCCGCTCATAATACAAGCATGTATGTTGTTCTGGACCCTAGGCATAAGCATGGGATGCTGGTGTCCCCACCAGGCTTCTAAAGCAGTGAGATTTCTTGTTCAACCAGGAAGACAATACTACTCAGCAGCTTTCACCAGCAAATTTTGCTGGTGGACAGTATGGCCATGGTGCTCCACTACTTAGACCAGCATCTGACCAGCACTAACCATCATAAACCAGGTTGGTACAGTAACCAAGATTTTGTCAAGTAGGACAAGTCTCTGGATCAACATTCCAAACAATTAATCAAATTTTAGCCATATGCAAAGGGGTAGGGGTAGGGTTAGACTTAGGGTTGGTGTTAGAGACATACACCATTCTTATCAACCAACAATTTCCCTGTGATTTTACAGGGGTCATGGTATGTTTAGTTTTGGGCAGGGGTGTCCAAACTCGGTCCTGGAGGGTCACTGTCCAGCAGAATTTAGCTCCAAACCCAATTAAACACACCTGAACCAGCTAATCAAGGTCTTACTAGGCATACTAGAAACTTCCAGGCAGGTGTGTTGAGACAAGTTGTAGCTAAACTCTTTGCAGGACAGTGGCCCTCCAGGACTGGGTTTGGACACCCCTGTTTTTTGGGTTAGGGGTAGGGTTTGTTTCTTTTGGAAGCAATGATGTTGTAAGACCAACAAAAGATGGTGATCCAGAAACTGCATGGATAAATCATGGTGACCAGCAGACACATTTGTACTGGCCTTTTCAGCAGTAATATTGAAGATTACACTAACACATAACACAATGCATCCAATGTATGTGCGATCATGTGCAAACTCTTCTACCTTAAGGTCCTTAAACAGTGTGCTGTTTCTTGCCCACTCCACCAGTCCAAACAAAGTCTGGTCAGCCATTTTGCACATGATGCTGAAGGTGTTGAGGCGGTCATGTTTTCCTCGGCAGGCCTGTTCTCTTTGGAGGCTTGCTAACACCCGTGTGCAAAGCTGCTTCTCATCTGGCTCAGCTTGTAGGAGCTTGTTTAGGAAGCATGAATTAGGGGTTGGGGTTGAACTGGGTGTCAAGTTCTGTGCTAGAGTTGGTGTAGAACTTGGAGTTGAGGTTGGCATGAGTGTAGGTGCCGGTGTGGAGAGAACAGTAGGAGAGACTGGAGCAGGGGGCAGGGAAGCAGGGCTGTAGCAGGGCTGAAGAGAAGCAGGGCTGTAGCTAAAAGGGAGCTCTCTTTTCTCGGGAGGGTATCCGTGGAAGCCTGGATGTGTGCGCAGTGTGTGGAAAGGTAGGGATGGATCAGACAGTGTCCGGTCTCTGGGCATGGTGCAGTCCAACAGCATGGGAAACTCAGATTGGCTCATACTGGGATGAAAGGGCTGAGGTGGATGGTAATGGTCAGAGCCAAGAGAAGCAGGGGAGGGGTTGAGGACATGAAAATCGTGAGGCACAGCAGATACCAGTGCTTGTGGTCCCTCAATTTTGACCCTGTAGGGGGCAGTGTTCATCTGGTGAAAGGTCCCTCTTTGCTGTTTTAGTTGCCTGTCCCGTCGGTACAGAGGTCCAAACTTGTTTCGCCCACCCCTCATTCTGTCCGCACGTACAGCTGTGATAAGTAATTTTACAATTAACTAAATCACACACTGTGATGTTCAAAAGAGCATGATAAATTCTCACAGTTCTAAATTATTGATTCTCAACCCAGTTCCTGGAGGCACACCAACATTGAAATGTTAGTTCACCCAAAAATGAAAATTAGCCTGTGTTTTACTCACCCTCAAAGCATCCTAGGTGTATATGACTTTCTTCTTTCAGATGAATCCAATCGGAGTTATATAAAAAATTGTCCTGGCCTCTCCAAGCCTTACAATGGGGTAAGCTTTATCTTACAAAATTGATCTTACAAAAACGCATGGATTCGCTACAGGAGGCCTTTATTCACCCCCCGGAGCCGTGTGGGGCATGTTTTATTATGGATGCGCGTACTTTATTTCACGTCTTCTGAACTGTTGACAAAAAAACACCTGCTTACCCCATTGTAAGGCATGGAGGGGCCAGGACAATTTTTAATATAACTCCGATTGGATTCATCTGAAAGAAGAAAGTCACATACATCTAGGTTGCTTTGAGGGTGAGTAAAACACAGGCTAATTTTCATTTTTGGGTGAACTAACCCTTTAAACATTTTCAAACTCTTCCTAATCAAACACAGTTCATCACATCTTTAGTACAGACTCCAAGACCAGAAGTGGATGGGTACGGTAAGGTAGACATCCAAAATGTGCAGTGGTGGGGGGTCTCCAGGACAGGTTTGAGAAGCATTGCTCTATTAAAGTTGTGCAATTTAAAAAAAGTTTTGCTCGTGTGCACATTACATTTTTACCCTTACTGTGTCATCAAAGATTGCTATTGCAATGGTTTATGGTTTCAAAGATAAGTGGGAACAGGATCAGAGCTATCTTGGATGGCTAATTGTGAATATCTTTCCATATCTCAGAGACAATAACTGCATTTTTCCTTACACAAAGTCTTATTTTAAAGAACTGAAAGAATATCTACCAAACTTATGGACCAAACAATGGAATCATTGTTTGGGTTTGCAGGCATACCTTCTTTCTTCATGCCAACAGCTAAACATTTCTGAAAGCGGCAGTAAGGACATCGTTTCCTCTGGGCTGGGTCCATGGGGCAGCACTGTGCATCTGCACACCTATAGCGCTTGTTATTCTGTACAGAGCGCTTAAAAAAGCCCTGGTGAGAATATTTGTCTTTAGTGTTTAAGAATAATCAGGGTGTGGATTTAAAAAAAAAATTTAATGAAAGCATCTACTGTGTACTTGTTAACTGCCTGACTGATGGTACGCTTACCTTACAGCTCTCACAGGTGAGTAGACCATAGTGATATCCTGACACCCTGTCACCACACACAGGACAGCCCTCTTCTTGAGTTGCCCTACCGTCTGGGTCTGGTTTTAACTCCTGAGCTATGGGACATCACATTCATTGTAAATAGAAGTTTTAATGGTCCTTTTGTCCACTTTCTTTCTTAAAATAACTCTTACTTGTCACCTTCAGGAAACAGCAAATGAAAATCAAGAAGCCTACTGTAAGATGATTGTCTAGGAGTGGGCTGTAAGGTTGAACAGTTTTATGACCAGTCTATCTGATAAATCGGCGGAGCAGTCTATTGTATCTCAAATAGGCTTAGTCTCTTATCACTCGCGTGATTAAACACTGAGATATAGGGCTTACATAATCCTTACAGTTTGATATTTTCAGCAGCAGTCAAAAGATAAATAAAATGACTTCTAACTAAATGTTTTTTAGATTTGCTGAAGCATATTGAATGAAATCAAGTTTTTTTGATTCACGTCTTCAGTATGCATACTAAACATGACTGAACTGTTCAATGTTCAATGTTCAATTCTCAGTGACTGAAGATTTTCTGAATATCGCAACAATCTGATTTCTAATGGAAACTGAATTAGTCATTGACTTCAAATGTTTACTATGCTCAAATGTATGACATTAGCAATTAATGCTATTGCTAAAGCCATTAAAATCTGAAGTTCTACTTACATGTTGACGGTCCCTCTTGTGAAGCAAGATCCTGTGTGTAATCGGCAGAGTGGAGGGCCGTTGGCTGGGGGTAATCCAGGGGATAGTTTGAGATGTTCATGGTCCATAGGAGAGGGGTGGCATGGGTCAACGTAAGCTGTCATTCATAGCTGTACAAGCCTCCAGGACTCAGAGCAGGACAGAGAGGAAAACAGGCACAGACACAGGCTGTCTCAGAGATGGTGTAAAGGCCCTCAGTTGGACTTTGCTCCATGCTGAGGGTAATAAACCTGAGTCTGTCACACCTTCCCAACAAGCAAGATCTCATTCATGCAAGGTGCATTGCAGGAGCAGCATATATCGAGGGATGCACTCACCATAAGAAAATAAACACAAAAAGATCTGATGCTGAAATACTCATGTGCATCCATTCATGAAACTACCAAATGAGGCTTTTATAATTTGTGTCTATCAGACCAATCCAACTACAGGACCCATGTGATTATCAAGTGTTTGGTAAACTCCAAGAAGCAGAACATAGAACTTTCATTACAGTCCTCTTCCCTATTTCTATACATTTAAATCAGATAACTCTAGTGCTCAAATGTGTGCATCAACACGTAATATACTGTGTTTTGCTATCTTTTATCAACAAGTGAGGTTCCAGCACCTTTGGAATCAATTATAAAACAAGGAGTCTAGTCATGATGAATGGAGCAGGTGCGTACAGTGATGTGGGGTCTGACGTCTAAAGCCATAAAACAGTTCAAGGGTGATAGTTTAACCTGAGTAATGAAAAAAGACACATTCTGTTAAATTAAATGAGGTATTGTCTTGACTGTTAATGAAATGAAAATGTGTGCAACAGCAAAGGCCATTCTTTTACAAATAGCTGGTTGATGATGATTGACTATGTAGCTATTTCACTGTCTATATTGAAAAATCTGGTATCTGCGAAATGTGGAATCAGTCGTCTTAAATTGTTGAGAAAAATGACATATTCAGAATTGAAAATATGGAGAAACTTTGTTCACTAAGTATCAAGCAAGCTGTTTGGTCATCTTTTTTTTTCTGTCTGGAAAATTGAGAAGCGTAGATACCAAGCAAAGACACTGTACCAAGCCTGGAAACCCCAAATCCCACCCACAACTCAAGCATGTTTACTTGACACAAGGTGGCACTATAATGCACAATTTTACTCTGTTGACGTACGGGTTAGGTCAAATCAGATCAACTGAATCAGTTCAGCACTTTTTTTGATATTTGAGAAAATATACATGACTAATCTAATTACAGTTGTCTCTGCATATTAATGCGCATAATTAATGTGTTTGTAATAAGTTTGCATATGTTTTTTATGTTTTGTATCAGGTTTGATACATCAGGTTTTTTATGGCCTTTATGGTATTATACAGTGAGCAGTGAGAAAATGGAGCTCACAGGAGAAAAAAAAAACAAACATTTTATTCAGAGGCAATTGCAATTTGCAATTAGGTGCACATTTTTTATGTATATGGCCAAAAATAAGAGGAAATAGTTTGTAATGCAAATTAACTGATATAAATTTCAGTTGCCACTCTATATCCCACGTCTTAGTAATAAAAGGTTTCAATATTTAGATATTTATTTTGACATATAAAACAATGTAATTCACGAGTCACATCAACGCCTCTTCTTCCTGAGACGTCTGAGGAAGTTTGGAATGAGCCCCAGCATCCTCAGATCATTCTACACCTGCACTGTGGAGAGCATCCTGACCGGCTGCATCACCGCCTGGTTTGGAAACAGCACCGCTGGCAACCGCAAAGCTCTGCAAAGGGTTGTGCGAACTGCCCGCCACATTGTTGGAGGTGAGCTTCCCTCCCTCCAGGACATCTACACCAGGCGGTGTATAAGGAAAGCCCGGAGGATCACCAATGACTCCAGCCATCCATCCCACAGACTGCTCTCTTTGCTGCCCTCAGGGAGACGTCTCCGCAGCTTCCGATCCCGCACTAGCCGACTGAGGGACAGCTTTTTCCCTCAGGCTATCAGGCTAATGAACAGCCAGAACTAATACACCTTACAGCACACTCCCACTTTACGATATGCCACGCACTGCACTTTAACTCCACAGTTCAATCTGGACTACACGTACACACTGCACAAATACAACAATCTATCTGTTACCACTGGATACCATCCAATGCACATCCATGACATTTGCGTATCCAGCTTATGTATAATCTACTGCACCTTTGCACATTACTGTGTATGTATATATGTGTACATAATGTAGAATGTGTACATACGGTGCATAATGTGCATTGATAACTGTAAGTATGTCTAACAGTACACTGTGTACTGAGTATATGTATGTGTATATTGCACATTGTCATCTGTATAAGTCTGTAAGTAATGGTACTGTCTATATGTTAATTGTTTCTGCACTGTATGGAGCACACTCTCAAGAATTTCACTCATCAAGGCACATATGCTGTGATGATGTGACAATAAAAGTGATTTGATTTGATTTGATTAGTTCTAATTGTGAATGGTTGATCATCTTGAAATTCAGAATTTATATAGTATCTACTACATTTTGTGAAAATTGACCATAAGATGGTGCAACCAGTGTTCAAATAATGTCAAAGCTCTTGGGGGATCCCCCTAACCAGACCCCCCCCCCCCCCCCCTGCTCAAAAAAATAAAAAAATAAAACCTTATATAAATATGATTCCGATTTTTTGTCTTGTCCTCGTTATCGTTGAGAAAACCTAATTCTAAGATAAAAGCTTATTTTATGATGATCAGTGAATTATGTGTACCAAACAATCATTAAGCAAAAAATAATTAAATATCTAGCCTAGGGGTGTGGGATATAGACAAAATATGATATCTCGATATTTTCTGGGATTTTATCGATAACTGAGTGTGTCACTGCAGGACTGCCGTGGACAGCTGACTGCTAAAGTTTTTGATAGCCTATTCTTCATATTCTGTGTGGTCAGTCAAATTCTTATATTTAATCAATAAAGTAAATTTATTTGTTACCAAACAAATAAAATCATTATCAACAAAATTAATCTTTGCAATGCAGAGGAAACACAGAAGCTGCATCTGAAGAGGTGTTTAGATGTATTTATTTACACAGTTTAATGCAGGACATGAATGCATTTAACTTGCAGTTACAAATGCATAAATAATGTTTTGATATTTTAATCCTAAAACGTTGAATACTGATATTTGAAATTATAAAAAAAAATGAAATGGTACTTTAAATGTGAAATGAAAACCGCCAGTAGGTGGCAGCAAGTCACTGTTAATTAGTGAGTCATTGGGATTGAATTGAATCATTTAAACGGTTGATTCATTCAGGAACGAAACGCCATCATGTTGCCCCCATATCTTGAATTTTGGTAGCATTTTATTAGACTGAATCATGCAGTGAAAGAACGCAGTCTAAATGAGCACAGTCAGTCTAGTTAGTGTTTAAGCACTCATAACTCCTCTTATAATCTGTATGATAAATAAATCTCTTACTTTTGTTGCTTATAATGAGGGAATTCGCGAGTTTCAGTCTAAACAAAATTCAGCGATGACTCATCTGAAAGCCTCTGATTGGCCACTGCATTCCTAAGCTCAACAGAATCGTGTGTGATTGGTTATAATGAGCAACGCTGTAAAAAACGCGTAAAAATAAAATACCTTTTAACATGAGCTATTTTTAGTCTAAATTTAATACAGCGATCTAATCCTTTCATTTCATTTTCACTAGTTTCATTTTTCAAGTATTATAGTTTTATTGAAAAACCAGGGGACCCCCCCAAGTATATTTTTTTGGGTGTTATGGGGGGGTCACAATCCTTATGGGAGGTCCGGGACCCCCCCAGCCCCCCCTCAATTCGAACACTGGGTGCAACCATAAGTGTTTGCTGGCTTCTGTGCAAATAAACCTTGTACCATTGGACATTAACTGCATCCATCACATCTAGTCTGTCAAATTTAAATTTAGCCAGTGGCCAGTTTCCAACCAGCAGGTTATATATTAATATAAACATAAATGTAAATTAAACATATGTCCCATAAGTTGTTAAGAAAAATCCCAATAAAACACAAGATCATTACAATGATGTTTTTATTTTCTTTTTTAAAACAAATGTTTATAACAAATACGTATAGACCAAATATCAGCCCTTGGAGTTTGACATTTTTTCGACAAATGCCCCCCCCCTTTTTTTTTGTATGTTGTCTATTAAACCAAACCCAACCCTTTTACAGTATATGTGCTAATGGTATAATATCATACAGTGCAAAGTATGTATACTATACTACTATACTATGCCTTAAGAACATGTAAGGCAGTTTAGCATGCTATGACTACAGGAGTAATGCAGTTCTGCGCTCTGTGGCTCTGAAAAAGAAATGACAAATAAATGTCTAGTTAGACATTAGACCTAGTTATCCTATTATTAATTATAAAAAATAATTCATTTTCTTATTTAAATGAATAATTTACCTTTAAAAGACTTGTTAGAGAAATTATTCACTCCTAGGACACACAGGCTCACCCTTAACAATAAACCATGCCTCATTGTGTCTGTTCATAATCTTCATTGGGCTGAAAAACACACATACACATACAGACACACATACACAAAGCAATAAACATAAGAATTACTGAAATTAGAGAACATTACTGGCAGAAAGGAGGTAAACTAAGTGCACCTGTTATAGCCGACATCATAGCGGTACTCTGTCTCATAAGTAGCTTGTACATTGTCCAGCGATGTCTTCAGACTCTCAGCCTGTGATTTGGCCACAGCTGAGATCATCCAGCCCCCGTAGCTCTTGACATATACTTTCATATCCGGAGTGTCTGTTAAGTATACCTGCAAATAAAGTGCAGGAACAAGTTAAAAAAAAACAAAAAAACACTTTCAGTTTAATAGAAATCACAGAAAATATCATCGAGACTCACAGATGTATCAGTAGGCATGGGTGGATTGGCCTGGTATTTGGAGGGCAGGAGGAAGCTGAGAACATAGACTGATGACTGCCACACTCTCGCACTTTCATTGACTTTAATGATAACTGGCGCAGTCATGTCAATATTTGCACCTAGAAAATAAGGGTTATAATTTGATTATAAGGATCAATTTGATGTTTTTTTTATTTGTTTTGTTTTGTGGGGATCTGCTTCCAATGAGCATTAATATTTAATTGAAGGTGCATAAGCAGTTTGTTGCTAATTTAAACATATTAAGAAATAAAGAGTCATCTGAATGGTGTACATTCACATGAGATGAAGACTGTAATTATATTAATACTTGTACTTATAAAATGTGTAGCATTGTGTTGTCTGGTGATGCGAAGAGTGAAAATTAGACAATGAAATAAATGCTAATTACTGAAACAACGATCAGTAGGCCTACCTGTAAATTAAAGATGAAGAACCAAAAAGGTTCGAAGCCAGAAGAAAGACTGACAAAAAACGAGTATAAACATCAGTGTGACACAAAGGTAGTAAGATGATGGAGAGAATCCTGCTTTCTTTTTTGTTGGACAGGTAAGGCAATTAATTATGGTGTAGAGACCGTTCTCTAAGTAAGGAATAATTGACAACGGGCCATTGAATTATTAGAAAAATAACGGTTGCCACACCTCAAGACACTGATCAGATGATATATTTCAAGGCATTCGTCCGGTTTTTCTACTTAAATCGCTATTGTGAGTAGGATTATTTCTTCCGCATCTCATCCAACGCCTCCCTTGCTAATTCCAAAACGTCATTTTAAACCGTAACGGAGGCTTGAGCCCTTGATAGCAGACTAATGCAGTTAATACAGTTAATAACTACAGGTGCATCTCAATAAATTAGAATGTCGTGGAAAAGTTCATTTATTTCAGTAATTCAACTCAAATTGTGAAACTCGTGTATTAAATAAATTCAATGCACACAGACTGAAGTAGTTTAAGTCTTTGGTTCTTTTAATTGTGATGATTTAGGCTCACATTTAACACAAACCCACCAATCTCAACAAATTAGAATACTTCATTTTTTTTCAGTTTTCGTTTTGCTTCAGAAGACATTATTTCTGTTATGCTGCTTGATATTGCAAACTGGGGCTATTGCATAAACTTAGCCACCATGTTAAGACTGTGTCTTAAGAACTAGTTTGACCAACTAACAGCTGCCAAGGGGAAATCAGTCTTACTTTTTCAATACAAATAAGACCAATCTACCTTTTCATAATTGAATTTAAAATGTTATGACCAGTCTTGAAGAAAAAAATTAGATGACTAACTTGTTAAGACTAGTCTAAACAGCTTATGCAACTTGCTCCCTGGTAATTTACATGCTATTTAATTCATTACTGGACTCTGGATAGCTTTACTGTTTAATGCTTTGTTATTTTTCTGGTTATTTTCTGAAGTCAAGCACATTTACAAAATCTTGCAAAATAACCTGGATTTGGATTTTAGACAGACATGGATTATTTTCCTATAAATATTTATGTATGTTCATCTGAAGAAAGAAAGTTATATACATTGGGATGCATGAGGATGAGTATATAATGAGCAAATTTTCATTTTTCAAGTCCCTTAAATGTTTTAATGTCCTTATAAGGACATTTGGTCTCCTGCAATGTAGGCAAAATTTAACCCCTAAACAAACTCACCAGCCTCATTTTCTCCGGTGATGTATTTATAAAGTTTCCTGAACGCTCTTGAAACTGCAATTTCCATGAAACGGGATTCAGCTTCTGTGGTCACCCACTTAGCAGCATCATAGTGGCGTACCTGTAGGAATATAGCAATTCATCTCATTACCATGATCTGTTTGAGCTTGTCTTGTTAAATTTTTGGGATCTCTTTACTCTTTCATGTTTGTGCTCTCTTGTATCTCACCTCATAACCATCCCCCTTACAAACCAAGTCAAACAGAAAGCACTCTTTGGTCTCTGTGCAGTAACTGGATTCACTAGTGGAGTCCCTGAGAGATGCAAACACAATACATTAAACTTGACCAATACACAACAATGCACATATAATCTTTGAGGTGTGGCTATTCCACAGCTGCAAGGGAAGTAAAAAACAATCTCACCCAACTCTTCCATCTACTGTCACTGCAAAGAGCAGCAAGGATCAATCCTGTCAGACAAATCCTTTAAAACATTAAAAATAGTAAAAATTAGATTACTGTTAGGGAACTCTAGCAGCAACATGTTTTCAAGTCATTTTTATGGTGCTACTGTGGTTTATACAGCAGTGTAAGAGAGTAAAAGCTTCAGTACTTACATGTTGTAGAATGTTGTAGTTCAAGGCTGTGCAGAGAGGAAGTATGCACACATGCGCCTGCACGCTGTTATTTATACATGTAACGTTATGAAATCTGTTCCCTCCTACAAGACACGCCCCAACCCTGCAGTCATGTAAGCATGTTAAGTAAAAGTTTGGCTCATCCACTAGGGACAGTATTCAATCTTTTTTTTTTTTTATTATATGATTGTCAAATAGCCATGTCTATCCATACAATCTTAAAATAATGATTCCAAAAGTTTTGTTGTTGTTCTAAAAATGGTCTAAAAAACTTTTTTTCCACTATAAAGTTCTTAAAAGTTCTTCACAATCTCAGAAATAAAGGTACAAAAGCTGTCACTGGGGCGGTATCTTTTCAAAAGGTACACGTTTGTACCTAAAGGGTCAATTAAAGTGTACATATTTGAACCTAATAGGTACAAAAGTGTACCTTTTGAAAAGGTACTGCCCCAGTGACAGCATTTGTACCTTTATTTCTGAGAGCGCATGAATGCCTATAAAGAACCATTCTTTTTAAGAGTGTACAGTATTGTATATTGACAGGCATGCTTTCATATGCGCAGCACATTTAGTGATAGCTCAGCAGTGCTTGCATTTTTATGCAATGGGTGATTTGTGATTATGTAGTCGGAAAACAAAAAGTTGGCTTTTAAGGTTAGATGGAGTTCTTGTGAGGTTGTTACACAATAACTTCTGGATTTCATTCTAAAGCTAAACTATATGTCTGACATTCGATCAGTACAGTCAGGCTGTCAGTAATGACATTTCAAAGCACTGATGTAAAATAAGCAAACATAACCTGTGACCACAGACTGACCACAGCTCTGCTCACGGTGTGCAGTAGTGAAATAGTCATCCAGATGTTTAAGTAGGCTAAATGTCACAATTGCTTAACTTTTTGGAGCAGAAAAGGAATATTTTCTCAGGTGACCAACTGCAACTTAAGCCTTTGATAAATGGACCGAGTTTGTTGGCCCATATAGATAGTACAATAAATGCAAATATTTTGACATATTTGTTTTAATGTCTTTTCAAGGACATCTAATTAAGTAATGTTTTGAAGCTGAATTATTTATGGACGTATACTTTGAAATGTAACTGTAGTGTACACAGACATTTAGATGATTAAACTGAAATTTTGTGTCAAAATTCAGTGAGCAACATCATTTTACTTTCAGACCATAACTTCTGTGCTTTATGGGTGAAGCAAAATCCTTTTACACCCATAATTGTGTTTCGTGTGTTGTGTCCGCGCACAGAGATAATAGTTCTTTATGTTCAATTCAGGATAAATTCAAAGGCTTAGCTCTTTGTCTCCTGTACAGTACTGGTGCTATCTGATATCTTTTGTTTAGGGGTTTGTAATGGTTGTACAAGTGTTGGGTGTAGCTGGGTGTCTTGTTTCATGCATTGTACAGTTCACTATATAAAAAAATTCTCTCAACATCTGGTATGATTATTCATCAATGCAGTTACGCAAAGACAACATTATGCAAAATTATGATTTAAAGGGATAGTTCACCCAAATATGAAAATTCTGTCATCATTTACTCACCCTCAAGTAGTTACAAACCAATTTCTTTGCTCTGCCGAATACAAAGGAAGCAAGTTTATTATGATTACAAAGTTTGTAACCAGGCTGTTTTGGGGCACCATTGACTTTCATAGTAGGAAAAAATAATGGAAGTCAATGGTGCCCCAAAACTGCTCTGTTTCCCACATTCTTCAGAATATCTTCCTTTGTGTTCAGCAGAACAAAGACATTCATACAGGTTGGGAAGGGTGAGTAAATGATGACACAATTCAAATTTTTGTGTGAACTATCCCTTTAACAGCAAAGACACACTGCTAATAAATCATCCACATTTATTCCAGATCATTTTATTTTGACACATTAATAGTAGTTTAACACGTTGTTTGTCTTTGGCCATAATTTTCCCTTGCAGATGTTCATGAAATCTTCATTACAGTTCACCATGCAACTCTTCTGTGTGTATGACAGCTTGTTATGTAAGGCTGACATAACAGCAGATCTGTTTTATTCATCAGGAGTTGTCTGCTTTTTCTTCTTAAGTGCCTGTCTTTGTTAGTTGTGTGAAGTATAATCTCTGACAAAACAGAGGATTATAAAGAAATATGAACCTATAGGAAAAACAACAACTAGGACATTTTGAAAGTTGTAAAATCTAACTGATTATTTGGAATACTCTGTTCTTTGGTGTCATGTGTAAACTGAAGACTAGGAAACACTTTACAAAAAGGTCTTATTTGTTAACATATGCTAATGCATTAACTAACATTGAAACAGTATATTTTACAGCATTTACTAACCTTAATGTTGATGTTAATAAAATGTTAATTTTCATTTTAAATTACAGTGTATTAACTAATATTAACAGATACAACTTTTGAATTTAAACCTCTTTAAATGCTTAGATTAATCTTAACTAAGATTAATAAATATTAGTTAAGATAAGTAAATATTAGATAAACAAATATGCTTTAGAAGTATTGTTTATTGTTAGTTCCTAGTAAGTAATGTTAACTATGCCAACAAATTGAACTTTATTGTAAAGTGTTACAGATGAGATGGCTAATCCTGTGTGGCTTTATGAATCCATTAATGAGAACCTAACAATAACACAAAAATGATCATTAGTCATGTGAGGGGGAAATATACTAATTTAAATATGCAAATAAATGTACTAATCAACAGTATAACGCAATTCAATGCAACCGAACATATAGGGTATGAGTGACATTAAAAAACAAAATCCAGACTTGTCTGTTCACATCAGCTCTGTAATTAACATGACATCACAGTGCTGCTGAATGCTCAAGACTCTGATTGGTTGACAGTCATTCCAACTATTTCCAAGTATTTCCTGGTTTGTTGATCTCACTATAGTTTCATATCACTTCAGTAAATTGTCTGCATCACTGAGAACCACAAATGCTCACTCTTGCATACACACCACAGCAGTAGTACCTCAGGACGTGTACTAACTGATCCATAATTCAAGAGTCAATCATTGCTTATCTGCATTCTAAGGTGGCCGAGAGAGCTCAATGCGCTGCAACTTCAGAAAACACATGCAAATAGAAAAAGCACCAGCAAATCAAGAAAACATCTTCATCAATTTGACAGCAGGTGCTGCAAATGCTCACAACCAGTGTTGGGGGTAATGCATTACAAGTAACGCGAGTTACGTAATCAGATTACTTTTTTCAAGTAACTAATATCTGAGTTACTTTTTCAAAAAAGTAACGCCAGTTACTTTGTTTTCCCATTTATTGACTGACAAGTCTCCTGTCCCCATATTGAGAGAAATCAGAAGTACAGAGGCGTTGTGTGTGAACATGATGTTACTGTAGTTCTAGACTAAATAAATGAATTCATCTCACTCACAAAAAACAGATTTAGTATTCATCAAAATGAATTAAAACAGTGAAATGCAAACTCAGAATATGACGCAAACCTGCAATAATTAAATGTTAAATAACACAAATGTATCTAATCCCATTTTATTAACCAATGTCTTTGCTGCTGACCTTTGATGATCCAGTTCAATCATACTAATAAGCAAAAATGACTTTAGATAAACTAACAATTGTGCTTCATTGTTTTTTTTATTACTGAAGAGTGTTGAACTTCTTCTCCTGCGTTCTACTGTACAGACGTGAATTTACTTTTCCTTCAGGCTGAGGTTTATTCATTACACTTTTTGGTGTGAAAGCGCTTTTACATTTGCTATAAATAGAACTTCTTGTATTAAAAACAAACAATCAAGCCCTGCTCATATTTAAAAAGTAATGCAAAACTAACGTAATGCATTACTTCCCATAAAAAGTAACTAAGTAACGTAATTAGTTACTTTTTTAAGGAGTAACGCAATATTGTAATGTATTACTTTTAAAAGTAACTTTCCCCAACACTGCTCACAACACAACCAAATAAAGAATTTTATTTTCAGTATGTTTCTTTATTTGGTTGTGTTGTGAGCATTTGCAGCGTGTGTGTTGTAAAAAGTTGTTTTCTTAATTTGCAGGTGTTTTTTTCTATTTGCAGCACGTTGAGCTCTCTCGGTTACCGTAGCATTCTGAGTTTGGTGTGTGTTGCACTGTTCATATAGCCTGCAGTGCATTACATATTTCATTCAGGCTGCTTACATCTTAATACATTGGTTACTTTAAGTGAATTATTTGAAATGACATCAAAAGTTATATGATGTTTCATTCAAAGCAATAGCTGAAGTGATGTCAGTGGTTTAACTGATGTTTGCTGCTGCCTCAGGTGCTGCTGTCAGAGTCTTCATCAGACTCTTCTTCAATATCATCTAGAATGAGCTCATTGATGCTTTCTATCAGACTGCCCTGACTCAGACAGGTGTTGACAGTGGATCCGCTGCTGATGTGAGTGGGGCTGGGGTAAACCACACGTGGCTTCCTGTTCTTCTGTCTGCTGTGTGGGTGAATGCATTCGGTACCAGGTACATGGGGCTCTAGGTAAGACAAACATGCAGATGGTTATATTAATGCAGTTTGGTTTTAAAATATGTAAAATCAATATGATATGGCATTTCACTTCTGTAATGAGACACAGTGGGGTCCAGAAATCTGAGAACACCTGTGTTCACAGAATTCCAAAATATGGAATTCAAAATCTTATTTAAAGGAACACTCCACTATAGGTAGTCCCCAGCTATATCATAGGCTACTGAGCTGGGGACTACTTTCAGGCGCTGCGTCATATCATTGCGCCTGCTGCACTCATGGTACGGCAGCAAAGTTCTTTGATTATTACGCTGGAATGAGAGTATAGTTCCTAGCCATATCAGCCTAGAAAATCACAACTTTTCATTTTCCGTCGGTCTTAGTACACGATGTAACTACAGAAGAGTCAAGCTTTAAATAGGAGAAATATCGAAACTCTTTGGTCATTTTTGATGACCAAATGCTAATGGTCTAATCAAATTAAATGATCTATGCTAAGCTAAGCTAAAAGTGCTACCGCCAGACCCGGAGATCGGCTGAATGGATTCAAAAACGGTAAAACTCAACTGTTTAACTCTAGGGGAGGTGTAAAATGAGCATATTTCCAAAAAAAGTGGAGTGTTCCTTTAAACCTCTAAATAAATATTGCAAAATGAGAACATATAAATGTTATGATGCAAAATTAATGACAAATATCTTAGACTTTACACTATTTCTAAGTCAAAATCAAATAAAAGTGTGTTGTTCTCTTTTTGATGTATAAATGTGTGATTAATAAATATGTGTGAATTCTTTGTAACAGACATTCAGATGTTCTTGCTATTTATCAGGGGCGCATTAATGCACGGGCTTCAAGGGGCTGAAGCCCAGGGGCCTACACTGGCTGCAGGGAAATTATATTTTTCGAATAATTATTTATATGGGAGTTTGCAGCAGTGACAACAGCATTCTGTAAACAAACGCACATACTCGTTTTCAGCGACGCCCTGGTTGTAGTAGCATGTATAGTGAATGGTTCAGTTTAGGTTCCTCAGCCACAGTTTGTGTAGTTGGTATGTTCCACGTTTTCCACCGATATACTGTAAGCGGAACGCACAATCAATGCATTCGCTTATTTCGCTAGTAAAGTAACGTTAGCCAAGCACAAGTGTGTCTTTATGTTAATGTGCAGATTAACAAGAGAAACAACACTTCTGTGTGAAAGGAACTGGATCGGACAACTTTCTGTAACATCATACAGTGAGAGTTCAGTAACTTGCGTGGATGTAATCTGTGTGTCTGTCAGCTGAAGGTTTTAGATTAAGGTGCTGCTTCAAAGTCTCAATTTTAAATCCAGGGATGGAAAAATAGGAATCGTCCTATTGCTTAAATGTGATCATTAAACTTTATACGGCTGTGATTTAATTAATTAAACGTGAGCACGGCATGTTTCAAAATAAAAACGCAGTTAGGAATCACCAAACAATCCACATTTATGCCAACATGTTGTGTTGTTTCATTCTACTGATGATGAATAATGAATATTTTGTGTGATTTATGGTATTTAAATCATACCTGTAAACTCATATTTCAGCCAGGAAAGTTTTGATGGCATTTTCTTTTCATATTACCTCTGTATAAAGCCTGTAATAGTCTTATGTAACGGCTATATTCTGCTGTTCTTAAGCGCCACCTTGTGGCAAAGAGGGAATTTTTATATTCACATTTTACGCAGGACAGTGTTGTGAATGTTAACTGGCATATTAACAAGACAAAAAAAAAAAATGAAATTTGACATAATTTTCAGGAAGCTAAAAAAAAAAAAAGGTTTTCTGGGGTAGGGGGGGCCTACCGTAATGCTGTAGCCCAGGGGCCTCTGGTTATCTTAAAGCGCCCCTGCTTTTTATTGATGCTGTCGGATCATCTCAAATCATGCTGGAGAACAAGATCATCAGGTTTTACAGAAACTTGTGGAGTTCGTGCAGCTTACTTACAGCTTGTATTAAAGCAGAATATTCATGTAATTAAATGCTTTAATGCTTTATGCTTTAATGATGGATTTGTTTCTTACAACAAGCAGCATTTCGCTTGTCAAGACATTAATTATAAACTAGTTGTGTGGATTATTTGTGGATTATTGTGATGTTATTATCAGCTGTTTGGACTCTCATTCTGACGGCACCCATTCCACTGCAGAGGATCCATTGTAATGCTGATATAATGCCAAATTTCTTCAAATCTATTCCGATGAAGAAACAAACTCATCTACATCTTGGATGGCTTGAGAGTGAGTACATTTTCAGCAAATTTAAATTTTTAAGTTAAAATATTCCTTTAATATAATTTGTAATGGAAATGTTGTTTTAAATGAGACATTTTCAACAGAACAGAAGCATTCACACTAGTGGTCTCAGACTTTTACACACCATTGTAGTTTCCAGAGATGCTGGATATTTACTCTGAATACATTTTATGTTAAAATGGTGATCCACACCAGAATGGGTCCTGAATGCAGAACCCTCCTACAACTCATTTTCAAATCTATTTGCTATTATTTCTGTCAAATTTATAATATAAAATGTTAACTAGCATTAAGTTACTGTGCTAACACAATACCTAAATGTTTATTTGTCTATTATTTGCCAATAACTTGCACAGGTGACATCAGTCGAAAAATAAAGTCGAAGTCCTCTTAGAAGCAGAGCATATTTAAAGCAGAGCAAATTTAGATTTCATGTTGGCTTTTAAAGAAAATGAATGGTACAATTGTACGAATGAATTGTAGCCACACTTAACTTTGCAGACCTTGTATTGATCTTATGGCTCAATACAAAAAATACAGTGGTTTGCAGTATTGCAGGAAGTTAACAGATTTTAACATTACTTTTATTGATTGATATTCGTGGTCTGAAAACTGTATATAATTGACGCCTACTGTAACACCTTGAGATTGTGCAAGACCTCTAGTGGTCATTGTGTCAAACAGCATCAAATTACCCATTCGATTATAACAGTCTTCAGCAAGGCAGCTGTGCTGGTTTCTGCTTCTAGGCCCAGGAATCATACTCCTCTTCCTGGGTGGTAGAATCTTTGTGGGGAAAATGGCTGAGCGACAGCCATAACAAGGAGAACGTCCATCCATCCGACCAAAACCCCTAACAGAAACATAAAATGTTAATACAATACTCCTTGGCATATGCAGAAGAAAAACGATGCCATGACTGTCATTAAAAACTGAAGAACAGCAATACAGTACAGCAAACATAATGTCTTACTTGAAGGTCCGCAAGCAGTTTGGACAGTTAAACTCTGCTATACCCCACATTTTGTCGGCTGGCACAGGGTCATACTTCTTTTTGCATCGATGACAGCGTGACACCTATAACAAGCCAAAGTGCACACAGATGAATGCTAAATATGGGAAGAGCACATATTGAATGTGCTTTAATCTTGTAAGGTGTGGTCAGACGTCATACCCTTTTCCTCTGAGGCACATGTCGCCACCAGTCCCTGTCACATGACTCGCAGGCAAACTGATGTATGACAGAAGGGATCTGGTTTTCATGAGCCTGGTCAAACATTCGTTTGTTCTTCTCTGTTAATGGCAGAACTCGTAGACGCGCCCCGAGCTCCTGCAAGCATGTGCATGTTAGTTCACACTGCTAACAGTACACATACAGTTCTTCAGTATTAGCCTTTGTGCAATTGATAATTCAAGTAAACAATGCAAAGCAACTAACCGCTATATCAGTATCATCATTGGGTTTTTTCTTGGCCGGTCCCTGAAGCGGGACAGAAATGATGCAATAAGACTACAGTGTAACATGATGTTTTATTGATCCTGTAAATCCACATCCAAAGAGGGAAACTCCTTCTTACTTGTGCTGAATGACTGGCACCACTGGATCCAGATGACTTGGTGTTTTTTTTTCCCTATAAATTTTTGATGACTATCACCATTATACAATTAAAAACTGTAAAGTAAACAGCAGTAACTGGTACTTTCATTTTTCAGAAATCGTGCAACATAACATTAGGTTGTTAGGAGATGGTTGGGACGTTACCTGTTGTTTTTCATCAGCTTTGAGTTTCATAACCACGTTCTATATGAGTGCAGAGAATGTGTTAATGAATAACAGAATTATACAGTGACACAAGAATATGGACACTTATGTCACTCATAATTCCATTGCATTAGATAACAAATGGCTTTCTTTAAAAGCTAAATCCTCGTTATTTTAAAATCTAATGCAATGTCATTCATATATATTTGAAGTGTGTCTTTGATGTCCCAAATACAAAAACACCTACATGCTCTTTCCATAAATTTGCATAAACTGCTTAAAAACACTTGCACCATAGGCCTACCTTAGCAACAGGGTCATTATTCAAAGCCGACTCGTCTTCCTCGTCCAGCTCTACATATAAAAAACACATCAAATAAATATGTGCAGTCAATGCAACCACAGACTAAAAAACGCACATATTAATATATATATATATATATATATATAGAGAGAGAGAGAGAGAGAGAGAGAGAGAGAGAGAGAGAGAGAAATAAATAAATGCAAATGGCATAAATAGCACGGCAAATATTACACTTATGAGACAAAGAAAAGGTTTGCACTTTACCCCTGTCGTTATCTGCCATCAGGGCGACACACATTGCAACCATACGATGGTTGTTTCCATAGCGTCGCATGAGCAATACAGCCTTGTCAATTTCAACAAGCCCATGAAACTTCTCTCTCAGTCGCCTCACACTTTTTTCCAACTAAGTCAAGAGGGGGAACACGTATTTATTTATCTCTATTTGAAAGAACAACAACGCTGTATAAAACTGAGTGAGAGACTCGTGTGGGGCCTTTAAAATGAGCACGAAGGTGATTTTATATGCAGGAAAACATCAATCCGTTTTTAACCTACGTACAATATGCACTATGACTGTTGAGGAAGTTACTGCACTATACTTCCTTTAATTAGCGTGCCATATTGTATCCAATAAAATATCATACGCCATTTAACTGTATGTTTATACGAATAACAAATACTATACCTCCACTTCTTCATGTATTTGACTCATCTCTCAGTCGTTCGGTGTTGTTTTAGTACCTGTAATGACAGCGCTAAACCTCTTATACTCTGGCACCCTTTCCTTTAGCGCTTTCAGTATGTTAGTGTGATATATCACTTTCAGTTTGATCAAAAATACCACTTCACGACCACTAGAGGTCACCACCATACACTGTGACCCGAGCACAAAATAAGAGCACTCTTGACTGAGGATTTGGATCTCTTGAATCTGTTCACTAAAACAGCATTCAGTTTTTTTTTTTTTAATTGTATTGCAGGTATAAACAAGAATGACTTCAGCAATTAAATTCAACATAGGATGACATTATGAATAAAATAACTAATACAGGAAGACAACAAATGATATGTAAAAAAATTAAAATAAATAAAAGGTACAGGTAGAAAGATCCAACAGATCATTATACAGTTTCAACAATTTGACACTTTTTTAGTTGTTTATGTTTTTAAGTGATTAGATAAGATGTTCAGTGATTCACTAAATCAATTACATCTTAAGTATAACGTCTAACAGTAACATTTAAACTGATGTAATCTCAAACATCAAGCATCAGCAAAGCATTAAACCTCTTCAAAACAATTTAGGACATATATATGTTTTATTCTATATGCCTATATGATAATAATAATAACAATAATGGTAATATAAGCCATTATTATTATTATTGTTATTATTAATATTGTTGTTGTTGTTGTTATACAGTCAGTGACTTCAAATCCCAGGGTTCTCTGAACGCAAACGCGACTCTGCACATGACTTGTTTTCACAGTGCCGCTCTCGTGCAGAACTCAGGCGTTCCGGCTGAAAGGAGTTTATGGGTGACACGAGGTCTATCAACAGGACACAGGTCTGTACAAGCCGCAGAACGGACAGTTTAGCTGCATTCAGTAAGTGCATGTCCCAGAACACCTCAAAGGTTTAGTCTTAATCACTAGCCTATATGCTTTTGTATCTCATGTTTTGTTTTTTCACGCAGTGCAACTGTCGTCACTGTCATTTTTTGAATGTTTAATATTAAAACGTGACGACCTTTATGAAACACTTGTCACCCGGTTGGCTCCCGTGCTGAGAAAATCGGATTAGGATGTAATCCGTAGTCCAGAAACCTCTCAGCGTTCTCTGTACTTTTAATTTCCCTTTAAATGTTCACCTAGCACGACAAATGTGACACTTTAATTTAGGGCTCTTGTTACAGTGTAGTTACTGATTTTTGTAAGTGGTTTCAGCTTAGAAAACACCCTTGAACGAACGTTATGGGGACACGAAAGGTTTTGGTGACAGGATGCTCCTCTGGAATTGGTTTGGCGTTGGCTGTCCGTCTTGCAAAAGATAAATTAAGACGCTTCAAAGGTAAGAAGACTGCATATGAATGTAAAACGCCTCTTAGAATTTTATAAATATGCATGTGTATAACTCAAAGTTTCATAACATGGTAACACTTTACAATAAGGTTCATTAGTTAACTACATTAGTTAACATGAACTAATAATGAACTGCACTTATACAGCGTTTATTAATCTTTGTTAATGTTAATTTCAACATTTACTAATACATTATTAAAATCTTGTTAACATTAGTTAATGCACTGTGAACTAACATGAACTAACAATGAACACATGTATTTTTATTAACTAACATTAGCGAAGATTAGTAAATACAGTAACAAATGTATTGCTCATGGTTAGTTCATGTTAGTTAATACACTAACTAATGTTTAACTAATGAACCTTATTGTAAAGTGTTACCCATAACTTTATAGAGGAACACTTTCAAATATTGTCCCTTCAATAATGAATAACTAGCAAAGGAACAAATAAGTAATGCGATATTAACATAGTAGCCTAACTACTATTAATTAACATGAAACTGATTAATGCATTAGTAAGTAGCACTCAGTTGAATGTGGTAGTTCAGTATTAGCTATTCAATAACTTCTATTTTTTCATGCCTCCCAGTTTCATAATTAATGTGAAACTAATCAATAACTAACGCAGGACAAATATATTTTTTAATTTGGACATTAACATTTAACCACTTACAGAATCAATAGATAATAATATGTTAATAATTAGTTCATTTTATCAGTTTTTTTTCAGAACTAATAACTGACTATGGACAATTTCAAAGAAATGTATATTTAATTGCAGGTTTTTTCCAACTTACTCCTGTGGTCAATTTTCTGGTATCCCTCTGAACTTAACACTGTATCATACTGGAACATTTTGAGTCATCAGCCAAAAAAAACAAAAAACTTTTTGCATTTAACTGGGTGTTATTACTTACTAATTGGTTAGGTGAAGTTTGTTGTTAGTTAATCGTAGCTACTAGAATGTTAATGTTATATCACTCATTTGCTCCTGTATGGTTATTCATTAAGGATGGAACAATATTCTTAAAGGATGCATGTTAGATAATGAACAGTTAAGTGTAATATGACGTAACAATGTTGTTAATGTTTTAAGTCTTACTATTGATTGTGCCTGAGTTAGTTGTGGCCACTATGAGGGACCTGGATAAGAGAGAAGCTCTGGAGAGAGCAGCTGGAGAAACCCTCAACAGATCCCTGGAGATCCGACAGCTGGATGCCACCTGTGAGGACTCCATCAGAGAGTGTGTGAACAGCTTGCCAGATCGACAAGTGGATGTGTTAGGTGACATTGAGAGTTTCCTTTCCAACAAAAATTTCCTTCATTCACTCCATCTTTGTTCCTGAGCAATGCAGCTTCATAGCGATATAACCAAAAGTTGAGTGTCTTTTGACATGACTAAAAGCTTTTCAATAAAAATAGTACGTTTTTATACCACATTTGTGTAATATTCCACATTTGTGTTACCACACGGAGTTCATCAGCTAAATTTGATGCTCAAATTTGCATCACTTGTATCAGCAACACACACACACACACATATATATATATATACCATATGTATACCACATTTGCTGGCGATGTTTAAAAAAAAAAAGTACAATCATATCTCTCTCTTTTCACACATACTGTTTGATTTAGACTCTACTGCACTGTTTTGTAGTGAATAATGCCGGTGTGGGTATGATTGGTCCTTTGGAGTGTCAGAATGTAAGTGCCATGCAGGAACTCTTCAACACTAACTTCTTTGGGCTGGTGAGACTGGTAAAGGAACTGCTGCCTGACATGAAGCGGCGTCAGAGTGGACACATCGTAGTGATGAGCAGCGTCCTGGGAATCCAGGGTAATACCACATAGCTCATTTATTATAAGCCGTATACATTCAACTGAAAGAATCATAAAATTACCATTTGAAAGTATATGTTTTTAGAGTACTCTTTTTTTTTTCAGGACTACTATTCAATGATGTATACGCTGCCTCTAAATTTGCCGTAGAGGGGTTTTGTGAGAGTCTTGCTGTGCAAGCTATGAAGTTCAATGTCAAGTGAGTACACAAAACACATTTCCTAGCAAACTGATGAACAGGGCAAGGTTAACTAAATATGGTAAATTCACTTTTAATCAGCTGGTCCCAAAGTGATTTTTAGTGAATGTTCCATTCTAGTGTGCAGGTAATATAATATTAATGAAATAAAAGGCCACTTAAGTGAATATACACTACATAATTAAAGAAAATACACTTTCATGACTGTTTCTTAACACACTTAAGTACACTTTTAAAATGTGCACTTTGTAACAACGTCAAATTAAAAGTATTACTTTAAAGTCTTTTTTCATGCTTTAAAGAAATACATTTATTTTTATGTGTTGACTAACAGACTAAAGCACATGTAAAGTACTTCATTAAACTTTTAATTGTAGCATATTATTTGAGATTACATGTAAAGTTTATATTTTACAGTAAATGTAATAAATTGCAACGTCATGCATTTAAGCGTCCGGAAACATTACATTCAATTAAGTGTCCGAAAACATTACATTAATTCACACTTAAGTATATTCTTTTAAAGTATATTATTTTTATAATAACAACTCTATTTACAAGTATGCTATAGTGTACTTTTTTAACAAGGGTAAACATGAACAACCACAAAGTGTCTAAATACCTTTGTCTTTTTTGAAACTATATACAGTATTTCTTTAAATGCACTATATTATGTTAATGATCCATAAACCATGGGCCATAAACCACATATCATTTATGATCCATAAATGATCCAATTCATGTATTGTAAGTATGGCTTATATACAAATCTCACAGGATGACATTAGTGGAGCCAGGCCCAGTTGTAACCGAGTTTGAGAAGAAAGTGTATGAAGAGGCAGAGAAGATGGATCTCTCAGAAACTGACGAGGAGACTGCTCGCATCTTCCGTCAGATCTACCTGCGATATTCACATAAAGTTTTTCACTCAGTCGGGCAGACACCTGAGGAAGTGGCAGAGGTGAGTGTGTGGATGGGCTGTTCTTTTATTCTTTAAGGCTCCCTGTTCAACTGAGTGACAGAAAAATGTATTTTTTTTCTTACAGCAAACTCTCCAGCTGATTGTGTCCAAAAACCCTCCATTTCGTCATCAGACCAATCGTTTGTACATGCCACTGACTGCCATGAAGCATGCTGACCCTACAGGGCAACTACCCATAGATGCATTCTATAAAATGATCTTCCAGCATGACCGTCTGTTCAATGCTAGTCTGAGTATTCTACGCATACTTCACAGGAGAATGGGTCAAGGTGCTGCCTAAAAAACATTTCAAAAGCATTTCAGAGACAGTTTCATGGCCCAAAAATGGTGTCAATGCTCAATGCAAATAATAAAATGCAGCAAACCACAGACAGTATAGCAACAGTTTTACTACTATGATGGGTCGCTAGTGATGTCCAATGTAAAGTCTGGATCCTGAAGCACTGTTCTATCTTCAACCTCAAGACAACTGTAATAATCATGATCTAATACATAATGTTTAGTTGCAAATTGCAGTGGGTAACTGCTTTAGTGTCCTTTTCATGTTGTAATGTTTTTTTTTTAACAGTCAAGGGGCTGTATGTAGAATTCAGAATTATTCTTCTCATGAGAAACAACACATGCAAAAAAAAAAAAAAACTCTTGACTTGTACTCATGATGTCTATATGGCCTCGTTTACAGACACTGTCAGTGACTCACCTAAACTTTACATGAAGAATCTGCAATATCACTGAATAATGTCAATGTCAGTTTTTAAATTCTCCATGTGAAAGCCTCTCCAACACGAATGAGACAGGGGTAGCTGCAGCCTGGAGCAATGGGCGTGCCGAAAGGTGAATCAGTACAACATAAACTACACTTAACCCAGCCAGCCCTAAACCTATCCCCACACCCTGACAGACAGCTTTGTCGACCAATCACGAAGACCTTTCTCCACACCCATCCCTCCAGCCTGCAGTTATCCCTGCTTGGCTTGCCACGAATGGCTGTTGGTGTTTAATCATTAACATTGAGAATCCAGTGAGTTTGTTTTCATTATGAGCATCGTTAGATGCTTTGGATTGATATTTGACATAAAGCGTTTAGTAGGCTAAGTGCTGGAGTTTCCCAGTTTATCTGATCTAAAACAAAATACTGGATGGATTCAGAATGCATGGAAATATAAAAGAGGTGAGCCAAAGAATAAGACATTAGTGAAATGTAGTTTCTACCGCTTTATTAGAAGTAACATATTTTACAACTTTGTCTGTAGAAAGAAACTGTGAAAAACTGTTTATATACAATGATTTTAAACTACTTTTAAACAAGTATAGGAAATTAATAATGACAATAGAAAATATCTATGGCTGTTCTAGTAATGCAAGACCAATACACAGTCACATCCTCACCTTAATAATGCTAATAAAAAGTACATTTTCTTTAGTACATATTCATTTTTAGAAACATAAGACTTCTCATAAACAAGTAGACCTAAACAAGGTGAAACATATTTACAGAAAGGTACTGGAATTTCAAAAATATCTGGAGAACTGTATCATGAGAAGTGAAAAGTTATGAATGAAAGGAAGACTTATGCTGGGTTAGCGAAGTTTAGTAGTACTTATGTAGGAAAACAAAGAGGTCCAGTATGTGCTCCAAAACCACCACAAGCCTTGAAACGTGGTACATGAAGATTTAACAGTTTCATAGCTGCACACTCAGTATAGATTAAGCACAAATACTATTTAAAATAATAATGTATGGCTGAAAGCAATGTTTATGAGCCATAACTTAGTGAAATGGGTGTTCCTCTTGGCGATAGCAAGAAAAACAGCTGTCAGTGTCATCAAATGCAGGTCTTACAGTTGGGAAAATTGAAAAGGGATGAACATATGGACATGTTACAGAAAGCCAGGGGCATCACTACATGGTAGCGTTTCCCATCTCACGCCTTCTGACCAGACACGACAGATGTTATCGTCTAGGCTGATGGGGTGGGAACTGCTAAAGATGCAGACAACACTGCATGCTATATAACACCTCCCTGAGGAGTGACAGAGCAATAGCAGACCATTAGAACCCCGTTAGCCACGTACCCAACACACAACACATATGCTTGCTATCCAAACCAAAAGGAGCTGGAATATGATTAGACCACATGGAAATGCTGGACCTGAGGGATCAAATTACATTAAACTAAATCAACCACACTGCCTTGGCTTCATAAGGCCCCAGAGGAAGACTTTCTAGTGGTCAAGTGTCAGCTGCAGCTGTTCAGTATTGAAATGAAGTGCTTGTGAGGGCTCAGGAACACGGTGAGATCAGTTCCGCAGCGGTCAGCGGCTCCACGAGTGTAGGTTGGTGGGTTCTGATCAGGAATGTTAGCGGAAAGGAAGTTGGCTGTCACTGAAGAAGTGACGCAGAGCAGCAGCCTAATAACACAGCTTAATACATCAATGTTCCACAGGTAACTGTGGTTCCAAAAATGTGGTTATAAAAAGACAAACAGAAAACAAATTTACACAAGGCAAGACTATAAGGCAGTGACTGGCTGGGATTTTGAGAGGGAACGGGTAGAGCGTTGGCCAGCTCAGGCCTATGTAAGTCGATGAGGTCACTTAAGAAACTATGTTCAGTAAAATAATTTCCACTGATACAACGCCAACACTGAAAACATTCTAAACACTGGCCTGTTTTAGAGAGGTGCTTTTATGCACTGTTGTTATAAATGCTGAACTATGATTTCAGGGTTTTCATACCGTCTTTCTCTCTCTCTCAAGCTTTTCCCCTTGAAGTGCTTCACAGATGCCCCTCTACATTCATACAAATACTTTTACAAAACATATAAAATTATTTTAAATCTGAATATTTCACTTGTATTGGTCTCTATATACCTCTGTTTTCATGTGCCAATTTGTTTCTGAAAGCTAGACTAAATAAATATCACTAAAATTTGTAAAAATTCTAATCTCATTATGTGTGTGTGCGTGTCACTTAAAAGCCTGGAGTATAAATTCTGACTGTATCAATTGCTGCTGATGAAACTGGGGTGAAACGGGCAAACTAAGCAATCGTGAGTTGCTCCTCTTGTAACAGTAGAAACATGGAACCTGAGGAGACCTCACGAGTCCCACGTAATATATTGGGAGTAGTAAGGCAGTTGTTATGGGGGTCACTAAAAACAACAGAGACAGAAAGAGGGTAAAAACACCCCCAAGGCAGTTTGGAAAAACATAAGACAATAAATAAAAAGAAAGGAATTTCCTTCAACATTTCACTGTTCTCTCAATCTATTTTTTTTTTTTTTTTTTTTTTTGTTAGTTTCAGGAGTGTCCCCAAGTCTTTGAAATGAAAGACGTGGTATTCTTCATATACTTTTTTATAATTAAAAAACAAGTCCATCTGTGACAGAACGTCTTACTTCATTAAATTGTCTTTTCTTTTTAAGACAACACAAATTTCCCTTTAACTTTCTTTCTGCGGACACCAGCAGACGGTCTTCTCGACGCAAAGCAGTCAATCCTAATCCAATTAAAATCTTGGAAATGGGCTGACAAGTAAGTAAAAAACAAGCCCTAGAGTGACGCTTGTCAACTCTACTCCCTCAAAGTCACAAACATTTAAGGTAGGTTGAGCTGCTCAAGCAAACACCTGCATCTTCCCATTGGACTCCTGAACATGTGAAATCTGGGTTTGAGCAGGAGCCGTGATGGCTGGGCTGGGGGTGGAGTCAGACCAATCGGACACACAGTGAGGGGAAGGACTGGACCAGGGCTCTGGAGACTCTGGAGAAGGGGTCAGGTAAGGATGTTCACTGGGCACATGCAGGTAATGCTTGGGTGTTGCATCCATGGCAGAGCTGTAGCTGTGCTGCGAGGGCGGTGTGGGGTAATCCTCCGGGCCTGCGGTGCTAACGCTCGCCTGTGCCGGGGGTGCCTGAGACGGGATAGCCTGTGTTTGCGAAGCCTGAGGGGCTGCCGAGGCCTGCGGTGGCTGAGTCTGTGGCTGGTAGAAAGCTGGAGGAGGCTGTGCCTGTTGTGGGGTCGGGGGAGTGGAGGAGCCCATGCGGGTGAGGTTGGGGTTGGTAAGGGCGTGGCTGTGAAGTTGCTGCGGCTGCTGCTCTGCAATGGGCGGCAGTTTGACCGGGCTAATAGAAGGTGTGTTGGAGACGGGTGTCGGCTGCAGGATGGGCTGCTGGGCATTACGGAACACCTGCTGCTGGTGCATGAGCATGCTGTTTTGCTGCAGTGTTGGTGTCTGAGGGATCATGCCTGCTTGGCTACTTGCTGGATGCATAATGCTGACCATGGGCTGACTACATTGAGAAGATGGAGGCATGCGGTTGTGCCAGTCAAATGGCACAGTTACTGGACTTACCATGCCCATGTTGAGGCTCATCTGGCCGGCATTCAGCATGCAGTTGTGGGGGCCTTGGTTGACACGCCCCTGCATGGAGAGCACACCATCACTCAGGTCGCTCAGCTGAGCTAGGGAGACTGCAAAAGGTCTGGTGCCATCCAAGATACTGCTGTGCACCATTGGAGTGGTAGGGACAGACATAGAGGAGTGGAAAAGGCCAGAAGAGGGCATGGCGGCTGGTGAGGTTGGATTGGTGATGTAACCGGCGTTGCTGGCACCTCCGCGTGGCGAATCCAGCGAGTCGACGGGGGAGAGCGTGACAGAGCTCTCCAGCAAAGCACTCTGCATGTCTAGTGTCAGCCGCTTGTTGCGTCCTTTGGCTGAATCTTTCAGGCTGGTAGCGTGCTGCCCACCTATGCCTTTAGCCCCTGGGCGACGGTTCTTCTTACCCTGCGGGGTGCTTTTCAGCCCATGGAGGAAGTTGCCGGGAGGGCACATGAGTGGTGAGAGGGTGTGGCTACCAGACAGGTGGTGATGGCCCTGCGGACTTCTCACAGTGTTATATTCATCCAGTAGCTGTACAATGTCATGGTGCATGCGCTCCTGGGCGATATCTCGAGGGAGCCTGTCCATGTGATCCGTTATCTCCCTGTTGGCAAAGTGAGCCAACAACACCTTCACAGCCTCACAGCTACCTTCCCTGGCAGCCAAGAATAGTGGAGTTTCCTCCTAAAGATAGTAGATAGATGTACAAATTAACAACATGGCTGAAATAGATGAATCCTTCAAAATCCTCAAAAGAATATGATTGCAAACCTTAAGGTCCTGCATATCTTTATTGGCACCGTTCTTCAACAAGGCAACTGTAGCTTCAATGTTGTTGACTGCTGCTGCCCAGTGCAAAGCTGACTTTCCTGTGAAGAGAGAATGGAACCATCAGAAACAATGCAACCTCACATCAAGAGCAGAAACTCTATCCTTTTTCTTTTCTGTTGCTTTTACCGATTTCATCAACAGCGTTGACATCAGCATGGCAGGTGATCAACTCTTCCACCATGCCTTCTACTGCCAGACGGGCTGCAAGGATCAGAGCAGTGGAGCCATCATACATGCGTGCATCCAGGTCTGTGGCACGGTTCCTGATCAGAATCTGCAGAAGCGAGAATATGGGATACATCAGCAATGACATTGTTTGAATAGTCCATATCTACTTATAAACACATATATTTGGTTGTAGGTGTCTTTACCTGGAAGACCCCCTGGGCATCAGCTGCTACAGCTGCATGCAGAGGTGTGCGGCCTGTGTTATCCTGTGCGTTTGCATCAGCCCCAGCATCCAGGAGTCTTTTAGCTGCATCAGCTCGGGCATAGCGTGCAGCTAGGTGCAGAGCAGTCTCTCCAGTGCGGTCGGTCTGAGCTGCAAGCGATGCTCCTTGGTAAATAAGGTCGGATATGATGTTGGCGGAGCATTCTTCTGAATCATCATCCTCGGTCACCTCTGGCTCCAGCCCACCTCCACAGAAGGATGCCAGCATCAGGGGTGTGAAGCCATCTATAAGAAATAACAGTTTGTAAATGTTTTGAATACATTTGCTATTATTGTACCTGAACTTTATCTATGCAAGGCCACTGAACAGGTGGGACAACTGGACCTAACCAAGGAGTAAGAGTAGACAGCAAAACATATCGTACCAGGGCCTCGGACATTGACGTCCATGCAATCGCTGTCAAACTCTCCCTGTGGAGGTGTGAGAGCCATGGAAGGTGGCATACGGATATCTGCCGCTGCCAAGTGGTGCTGTGTCCACTGTCTGCTGTCAACTGCATCCTCACCATCTGACAGAATACTGGGCTCTTCCACCTATACATAAAAAAGCCAACATTATTAAGATATACAACTGTTTCATTGATGCATACACATATACAATCCCCTCCAAAAGTATTGGAACAGTGAGGCCAATTCCTTTATTTTTGCTGTAGACTGAAAACATTTGGGTTTGACATCAAAAGATGAATATGAGACAAGAGAACAGCATTTCAGCTTTTATTTCCAGGTATTCATATCTGGATCTGATAAACAACTTAGAAGATAGCACCTTTTGTTTGAACCCACCCATTTTTTATGTGAGCAAAAGTATTGGAACAGATAGAATTAACATAGATTAAAGTGAAAAAGACTTAATATTTAGTTGCAAATCCTTTGCTTTCAATAACTGCATCAAGCCTGTGACCCATTGACATCACCAAACTTTTGCATTCTTCTTTTGTGATGCTTTTCCAGGCTTTCACCGCAACCTCTTTCAGTTTTGGGGGGTTACTCCCATCAGTCTCTTCTTTAGCAGGTAAAAGGTATGCTCTATAGGGTTTAAGTGTGGAGATTGACTTGACCAGTCTAAAACCTTCCACTTCTTGCCCTGATGAACTCCTTTGTTGTTTTGGCACTATGTTTTGGGTCATTATCTTGCTGCATGATGAAGGATCTCCCAATCAGTTTGGTTGCATCTTTCTGTAAATTGTCAGACAAAATATTTCTGTAGACTTCTGAGTTAATTTTGCTGCTGCCGTCATGTGTTACATCATTAATGAAGATTAATGAGCCTGTCCCAGAAGAAGTGATGAAAGCCCAAGCCATTACATTACCTCCACTGTTTTTCAGATGAGCTTGTATGTTTGGGATCATGAGTAGATCCTTTTTTCTCCAAACTTTAGCCTTTCCATCACTTTGGTTCATAAAATCAGTCCATAAAACCTTGTCCCTGAATTTTTGAAGCTCGTCTCCTATTCTTCTTGCTAATGAGTGGTTTGCATCTTCTGGTGTAGCCTCTGTACTTTTGTTCATGAAGTCTTCTGCGAACAGTAGATTGTGATATCTTCACTCCTGCCCTCTGGAGGTTGTTGCTGATGTCACTAACAGTTGTTTTAGGGTCTTTCTTTACAGCTGTCACAATGTTTCTGTCGTCAACTGCTGATGTTTTCCTTGATCTACCCGTCGAGGTGTGTTACTTAGTACACCAGTGGTTTCTTTCTTCCTCAGGAGATTCCAAATGGTTGTACTTGCTATTGCCAGTGTTTGTGCAATTGATTGATTTTTCATCTTCTCTCAGCTTCACAATTGCTCGTTTTTACCCATAGACACCTCTCTGGTTTTCATGTTGGTTACACATCTAACTAACTATAAATGCAGTCTGCACGGATCTGAAACTGAGTGCAGACATTCAGTGCTATTTATTGTTTCAATAATCAATTAATAGGACACACCAGGGCAACAAAACACACCTGTCAGTCACATGTTCCAATACTTTTGGTAACATGAGCAATGGGTGGGTTCAAATAAAAGGTGCTATCCTCTAAGTTGTGTATCAGATCCAGATGAAAATACCTGTAAATAAAAGCTGAAATGTTAATCTCTCATCTCATATTCATCTTTTGATGTCAAACCCAAATGTTTTAAGTCTACAGCAAAAATAAAGGAATTGGCCTTACTGTTCCAATACTTTTGGAGGGGAGTGTACATCATAAGAGAAATGATGATGGTCAGTCACCTTAAGTCGTTTTGCCTCTGGGCAGTCTGTGTCTATCCACTGGTCACTGTGATCTGCCAATAGAGACTCTTCCACTGTCTTTGGCATGTGTCTGCAAAGAGTCATGAATGGTAATTAGTCCCTTTGAAATGGATATTTCAATTAAATACACTGACAATAGTTATATTAAAAGCACTAATAATGCATGAAAGACTCACTTCATGCCCAGGGAATCTTGGCCCACAGGTTCTCTGCGGTTCTTGTTACTGCTTGTTTCCTTCTTGAGGAAGAAGCCCTCAGGGAACCAGAGTGTGCTGTGTTCACGTTTGCGGCGGGCAATCAACATGCCCACCATCAAGATAACCAACAAGAAGAGAGAAGCTACCCCTACTAGCAGTAGTTTACCCCATTCGGGAATCTCATCAGGATCTTTCATCTTTTCACCTGAAAGAGAATTGGAAATGATTAGTATGATTATGAAATACAGCTGGACCTATGTAAGAAAGCAATTAAGTTTGTGTAAGTGTGGATACTTACCGCGCACTTCTTTCAGGGGGTATGGGAAATTCAACATCTCCCTAGCAGACAAAGCACCTAGGTATTCAGCAGCAATGTTAGCATTGCGGAAACAGTCACCTGAACCCTGGGAGCAGAGCCTGTTGTCTATTTCCAAGTATACAATAGACCTGCAAAAGAACCAAAGAGTATTTAAAGGTGCTGTATGTAGGATTGACATGAATGAAATGAAATATGCTGCGTTTTCCGCCAACTGGCAACCCGGGGTGCCGAAATACAATTGGATAAACTGGCAGTGGGCGGGTTTCACAAACCATAACAAACACAGACATTCCGGGCCGGAACGCACATTTTCAAAGGAGAATAACTGACTGTAGCATTGTTTTTCAGATAAACAAGTATGTTAACTTAGCATGTTTCTTAAATATCTGCAAGCCTATTATGGTATTTTTATGCTTTAGTAGAGTCAAAATCCTACATACAGCACATTCACATTAGTGAAATTTTGGTGATATTTTGTGGGCAAAGGTTTGGTATTGTCAATATTGTAGCGATGCATGAAGCACCACTCACTGAGAGGTTACTTCCAAACTAAGCTGCTTTATTTTGGTCAATGCTCCAAGTTCAAGAAACTCGAATTTGAGGCGAAATGCGCATGAGGAATGCAAAATTTAGCTGTACAAAGGCGATTACTTCAGTAACCTCGACTTACCCAATGACCTCTTGCTGAGGTTGAAGCTCCCGTTTAATGCGTGTCTCATGTCCTTTATAGGGTCGGATCATGTATTCCCCGTTCTGATCAAGACGGAAACGCAATGCGGTGCGCAGTATTGCACTTAGTTTTTGCAGGAAAGCAGTTTGTGTCCTTAGCAGCTCCTCGGGAGGCAGCAGAACTACAATAACTAGCACGTCTTCCGCAAGGTCTTCTGGAATCTTTTTTGCACAATCCAGTCCATCCCAGCCACACTCTTCAGTATTGCAGCCTTGATCGCAGAGCCCATCTGCGTAATGGTCTGTACAGTATGTCTCATAGATGGGGCTGAGGGAGAGATAGAGTGTGTTAGAGAAAGACCATCATATACACTCCTATGAAGGATGATTAAAGCTTAGAACAAGACTTACTTGCAGACTTTATCTTTGTTCTTGCAGTCAAAGTTATCATAAAGGCACTCTGCATTGTTGCAGAACTCATCGCACTGACTATTGTTGAAGAGCCGCCAGCAGCGAGGGTCTGAGCAGCGTGCCCAGGGGTTCACAGCCAGAGAGCAGTCACCTCCATCCCAGCGGCAGGCGAACGAATTGCACTCTTTATCACACACACCGTCATTGGCCTTGCCATGACATTCAGCAATAGGGCAAGGAGGAGGAAGTGTCAGCAGCCTGGGTTCCTGTTCGCATCGTATGCCTTTCCAGCCATTGATGCACTGGCAGTGGAAAAAAGGGAAGCTGGTTTCCTCTGTACACAAGCCTCCATTGCGGCAAGGTTTGGAGGAGCAGCCCTCATTGCTGCGGTGGTGACACAGCAGCCCGCCAAAGCCCTGAATACAGGAGCAACGTGCACCTCGTGAGGTGAGAGTACAGCTGCCACCATTGTAGCAAGGCAGCTCTTTGCAGTTCATGCTCCTCTCGCAGTTAGCACCTGCATACCCCTGAGAACGAGACAAGAAGTTAAGTAGTTGCTTTTGAAGTTTAACAGGAAATAACAAGATCATAATGATATAAGGCCTGGATACTCACAAGCTGACAGGTGCAAGTGTATCCCAGTGGTGAGCTGCCGGACACAGAGCATACTCCTCCATTCTTACAGGGCTGAGACTCGCACACACTGAATCTATTCTGACACCCTCGTCCTGAAAACACAATGAAGTGCGAATGTAGAGACACATTACAACAGGGTGTCCGCGGGCCTTAAAAAGTCTTAAATAACGTTTTCATAATAAAAGGCCTTAAAAAAGTCTTAAAATGTCTTAAATCCAGATTCAATGGGTCTTAAATATTTTTGGTCAGATCACCGCTAAAATATATTTTTCAGTCTGACAGACCCAGTGACTGTTTACAATCATTGAACAGGCCGAAGATGTTTTTTCTTCCCCCGCGCGTAGTTAACGTTACTGTGTCATCAGAGAGAATTGCAGAAGCAGAATACAGGTCGAACTACCTTCTTTGTTTATATAATGTTCTCAATAATAATATAGGTCGAACTACAGCTAGCTGACCAGCCTTTTAGCTAGTTTCAATTTTTTTTTTTTTTACTTGCCCGACCAGACAAATAGCCTGATTTAAAATTTAAGTGACCAAAAAACTAACCATCGAAGCATCGAGACGCGAGAATGATTCTTCTGATTTTATTACATTCAGCATAAACAGCGATTGATATTGGATAGTGTAACGTTATTTCTGTTATCAAGGTCGCGCTGTCGAGGCTCACGCTGCCTGTCTCTTTGTGAGAGAGGTCTAAACAACTGAGCAACAACAAACATAAAGAAACACACTAGTATAAATTCAAAATGCTTAGTTTATTCATAAAATTATGTACGTTAGTTAAATGACATACCATGACAAGGGGGCTATTTTGCTTAATATTTCACGATTGCAAATGTCACATTGATTTTAGTTCAATAAACAAGTAGTCAAGTATTTATTACGTTACTTACATTTTAGACACAATATTTACTGTTTTGTTCTATTTCGCCAACGAATATAGTTCCAAACAATGAACAGCACATTCTCCAAGAAACACTCGGTGGTGTTTTGTTACTGAATGATTCAGTGTTTTGAACGAATCAGTTGACTCACTCATTAAGTGACTTAATGGTGGTTTAGTATGTTTAAAAATATGCATTTCCCCACCAACATTTATTATTTGTATATCCAAAAATGTATTTAAAATATTAATCTGATAACATTTTATTGCAGTTGTAATTTTTCAGGGTAAATGATTTAATCACAGCCCTATAGTGTATATTGAATTTATTAATTGATTGTAATAATTTTACTTGAAAGATGCATACATTTAAAAAGGTCGAAAAAAGCCTTTGTAAAGGTAAAATAAAATATGCAGATTGTATGTAAAAGCTGATAGAACACTGATGAAAATAATGCTTCAGAATAAATTGTTTACACCACCAAAAATCTTGATGATGCAGTACATTTGTGGGGATATTTTGTATAGAATATTGTCTGCTGATATGAAAAGTTAACAGTATATCATTGTAATAAATATAATTTATGACAGCAATTATATTTTGTTTTCTTTTTACATTAAACACATCAAATATTACATATATGTATGTAATAATGTGTATTTCCATTATGGGTTTAGGTCTTAATTTTCATTTAAGGTGGTATTAAAAAGGTCTTAAAAAGTCTTAAATTTAACTTGTTCATATCTGCAGAAACCCTGTACAATGTTGTATATGTAAATCACAGACACATTTTTCAGTTTTCAGACAACGCTCACCTGTGAAGCCAGGTTCGCACACGCACTGGTAATCATTGGGCAACTGTATGCAATCCAAGCTGTTGGAGGGGTTGCAGGGGTTGGAAAGGCACTCATTGATGTCTCCCTCACAGCGTTCTCCAGTGAAGCCGGGGGGGCAGTTACACCTGTACCCTCCAACCCTGTCCACACAGGTGCCATTATTTTGACACTTTGGCATCCCACGAGGCCATGAGGGAATTGCGCAGTCATCCTCGTTTATCTCACAGAGGACCCCTAAAAAGGTCATAATAAAAATATTACAGTGACCTTATTCCAACCTTTGTGTAACTATGCACACTACCATTCAAAGGTTAGAGGTCAGTAAGATTTTTGTCTTGAAAGAAATTAATACTTTCAGCAAGGATGCATTAAATTGACCAAAAATGACAATAATGTATAATGTTTAAAAAAAGTATATTTTAAATGATGTTCTTTATGTTCTGTTCTTCATAGAATCCTAAATAAATATAGTATTACAAAATAATATGCAGCACAACTGTTTTAAACATTGATAATAATAAGAAATGTTTACTGAACATCAAATCAGCATATTAGAAGGATTTCGGAAAGATCATGAGACACTGAAGACTGGACTAATGGCTGCTTTGCATCCCAGGAATAATTTACATTTTAAAATTATTTTAAAACAGAAAATACTTATTTTTAGTTGTAACAACACTACTGTTTTTTTTTACTGTATTTTTATAAAACAAATAACTTTACTGACCCCAAAGTTTTAAAAGGTTTTGATTTTAGAAATCTATCTTACCCAGTGTGCCTGGAGGGCAGGAGCAGATGTAATGTCCCACCAGGTCAATGCAGGTTCCTCCATTCTGACACGGATGAGACTGACACTCATTGACCTCTCTCTCACAGTTGTTCCCCTCATAACCAGGCATGCACTGGGGAAAAAGCATGTCAGTTCAATATCAGTTCTGAAATATCTTCAGTTCTTCATAATCTATAGGTAATTAGGCTTTATAATAATGCGAATGATAATATATACTATTTGTAGCAGTGGTAAGATGACTCACATCACAGGTGAATCCTCCCATGTAGCTCCTACAGGTGGCACCATTGAGGCAAGGTTTGTCCTCACAGTGGTCAAACTGGGACTCACAGTAACTGCCTGTGTAATCTGCGGGACATTTGCAGTAGTGCGTGTTGCCAGTATTGACACAGTGTCCACCATGGTGGCAAAGCTCATCTGTTTGGAGTCCTGTGTGAGAGAGTGAAGAGTAGTCAAGTAGAAGGTCATGTTTAAACTGTATTTGTAAAATAAAGTCGTATGCAATTTTATATACCTCTCTGTCTGGCTGCAACTTCACAAGACACTCCTGGGATGTCACAATAACGACCTGACCAGACTCCCAAACAGTCACATGTGAAGGAGGCATCTTTCTGTCTGCAGCGACCACCATTCTTGCATGGGTTAGAAGGCCTGCACCAATCAACTGGATACTAAAAGAGAGATAAAAAGATCAATTTTATTCTATAATTTATTTTAATAATTCTATTCTATCACTGATTTTAATTGTTTATTTGTTTTTCCATTTTATTCTTCTATTCCAATTAATTTTTTATTGAATGTAATTTTAGAAAAAATTGCAAGCATGTTTAGTAGGGCTGGGACGATAAATCGATGCAGAATCGATTCATGGATCGATTCTGAGATTTTCCGAATGCATTGTGATTCCTCTGGAATTGATTCTGAGTTTAGATTTTAACAGCATATGGCACTGCATGCTTTAGAAACAGCCGTACTCTGCTTGTTTCCAAATCCTTACACATTAATCTGTGTTTACATTAATCTCGCGTCATAAAAGCATTCTGAGGTGAGGTGAAATTACATGACTCGGCCGAACGCACAAGCGCTCTTCTTCATGAGCATTTGAGTATGCGGATAAAAAGTAGATTAGAGCGCCATCTCCTGTTAAAATCTAAGGTCAGAATCGATTCCAGAGGAATCGCGATGCATTTGGAAAATCTCAGAATCGATCCATGAATCGATTCTGCATCTATTTATTGTCCCAGCCCTAATGTTTAGGTTATGATCTGGAATTAATACCTGGCAACGGGGGCCAGTGTAGCCTTTTGGACACGAGCAGCGATATGACTCGAGGGCATCTTGACAAACTCCTCCGTTAAGGCATGGCTGAGAGTCACACTCGTTCACCTCGTACTGGCAGTAATCTCCAGTGAATCCTGACCGACAGGTACATTTGAAGCCGTTGATCCCATCAGTGCAGGTGCCTCCATTAAAACAGGAGCTAAAAAAAGGAGATTATTTGTTTATGAGCTACTACTGGCTACATATTCTTTTAAGGTATGAGCGACTTCACAGTCTTACCTTTCAGTGCAGTCTGGTATGTTGGTCTCACAAAATAGGCCTGTGAAGCCTGGTTTGCAAGTACATGTGTAGCTGTTGACGTAGTCGGTGCAAGTGCCTCCGTTCTTGCAGGGGGTGCTCTGACACTCATTTACCTCGGTAGCACAGCGTGCCCCTGTGAAGCCTGGCAGACAGCTGCAGCGGAATGAGTTTACTCCATCTGTACAGGATCCTCCGTTCAGACAGGGTTCTGACAAAACCAAAAACACTATTAGACCACGCCAACTGTGCTGAAGTTGGACCATTTAATTTGTGAGACCAGCAATAAAAACCTGGTTTCTATTCAGTTTGACTCACTTGGTGAGCAGTCGTTAATATCTGTTTCACAGTTGGGTCCAGTGTAGCCAGCACGGCAGGAGCACGCATAGCCACCTGAAGTATTGGTACAGGTCCCACGGTTCTTACAGGGGTTAGATGCGCATTCATTTATGTCAATGGTACACAACTGACCTGTGGTGGGAAGGACACTTGAAGTTAGACATTCTTTAGCAAACTCAATTCTTATAGACTTGAATCAGAATGTGTTTAATGACTTACCCTGCCATCCGGGTTGGCAGTTACACTGGTAGCCCAGGTAGTCAGATGTGTGCACACAGGAACCATGGTTGGCACAGGGGTTGGGAGTGCAAGGTGTGAGCAGTTCTGCACAGGTGGGTCCGCTATAAGGTGGCTCACAGAGACATGTGAAACTGGCGACTCCGTCCACACAGGTACCCCGATTTAGACATGGGCTAGAGGCACACTCGTTGATGTTTACCTGACATAAGTTACCTGAGGATGGGAGACAGCTGTCAGAATGTAGCTATTGGCAAGAAGAGTGCAATTTTTATGAACTTGCAGTAGGGGGAGTTGTAATGCTTTATTAGTGAAACATCACACCCTTTTCAGTGGTAGAGGTCGATTAAATATGAGAGGACGGTCTGTTCTTTTCGGTAGAACAATGTGTAATAAAATCTCTTTTTGTTGTTATTATTGTAAAATGCATACTGTGCTAACGTAACGTATATCTCACCTCTAAAACCTTGCCGACACTTGCAAATGAAACCATTGAGCTGGTCGAAACAGGTGCCTGCATTCTGGCAGGGGCTGGGCAAACAATCGTTTCGGTCTAAGTCACAGTTCTTACCCACCCATCCAGGCTCACAATCGCATCGATAGCTGCAGGAGCAATGCAAACAAGAGTCACACTCAAATCAAGTCTCCATTTATTACCTTCCTGCTGGTTTTAAAGTTTGTTATGAAGCTGTACCCGTTAGGATCGTCCCTGCAGGTCCCATGCAAACATGGGCTGCTGGCACACTCGTCCACTTGTGAATAACAGTATGGGTCATAGAAGCCTTCAGGGCACTGGCAATGGAAGCCGTTCTCATCATCTATGCAGGTTCCTCCATTGCGACAGGGATTAGACTGGCACTCATCAATCTCGTCTTTACATTGAGACCCTAAAAGAAAGAGAAGTTTATAGTGAGGTTTATCCCTGAATTTGAGAACTTACTCTAATTTGTATAAAAAGGGGGGGGGGGGGGGGGGTCTCTCCCTGACTCACCGGTAAAGCCAGGTTTGCAGACACATTCATAGCGGTTTATGCCATCTTTGCAGATTCCGTAGTCACACGGGTTGCTAGCACAGTCGTCAAAGTTGATTTCACAGTTGGTACCTGTGTGAGAAGCAAAAACCTTCTTTAATATGAAACACACAAAACCTAATGTAACAAATACAGTTGAATTATTGATACATCATTCCTCACCTGAGGTGCCATGTTGACACTGGCAGATATACTTGTTGACTAGGTCCACACATTTGCCACCATTCTGGCAGGGGTTGCTGTGGCACTCGTTGAGCTGGTTCTCGCAGCGGTAGCCAGTGTAGCCAGGCTCACAGTTGCAAGTGTAACTGGCAATGCCATCTATGCAAGTGCCATGGTGGCAGGGGTCAGGCTTGCAGTTATCGATGTTGCTCTCGCACAGCCTTCCCTCAAAACCTGAAGACAAAGAAGAGATGTGTAGTCGTGAATGAGCAGAGAATGGTACTTTTCTGTTAGCCCGACATCTCAAGGGCTGAGCGAGGTGGTGAGAATGGAGAGGTATCAGATTTGCATAAAGTCTCTGCTGCTCTACAGGTTCCTGTGTTTGTGGTCCTTGCCTGTCAGGAACAATTTCCCCTCTGTGGACCATTACCGCACAAGCTAAGTGAGACGAAACTGCATTGTCCTCATTATTACTATTTCCATATTCTTACTGTCTGCTCATGACCACCGTAGCTCACAAAGTCTGCATGAGTGATTCAATGCAATTTATTTGTGTTTTTGTCCGGGGTGTAAATACTTCCTCGGTTTCGCTTGTACCCTTTATCCTTCTTTACCAGAACCCCCTTGACTGCCCCCCCCTTCCTTGCATTTTTGGTCTGAAAATGTCTCTCCTCTTTCCCTAGTCTCAATCCGTTTTTTTTTACTCTTTTCTGTCTGCTACCTCCGTTTCCTTCTTTCTCTCTCTTGTGAACGGTTCTACAGTTTGGAGTCTCTGTTCCCGTGGTTTCCATGCCGACAGGCTGTCAAGGCAGCGGCCTTGTGAGGAGCAGGGCAGGGCTGGGCTGTGGTGGTGAGAGTGAAAGAGAGAGAGCCCTTCACAGGCCTCACAGACCTGCTTTTGTCCCCTCGAGCAGAAGGACAATACCCTACGTCCCAGCTAACGGGACAGCTCAGCAGAGGGGAACTGGAGCACAGAGAATACCAAACAGCAGGCTGCTACAGACAATACACAAACTCCATGTCTGTGCTTTCTAAAAGCCTAGCGACACATGCAGTATGTACTGTATCTTCAGCCCAAAACATTCACATTCAAGTTCATGCTAATTTGTTGGATAAATGAAAACCCAAAAAACAGAAATCCTACAGGCCATTCCTACAGGCACAACTATGTGAAAGTGAATGCTGGGAGCTTTGGTTGTGCCATACGGTGCTGTGTGGGTATGCATTGTGGGTTACAGATGAACAGATGTCGGGGTGATGACCGAGCATAACCCCCCTCATCAGCAGCTGCTGGCCTTGGTGACCCTGTGACATTGGGGTCTGCAGGGCAAAGGAGGGGGATTTGGGGCTTCTCTTCAGCCTGCCCAGCAGTATGATCATAGAAACAAGAAGCATTTGACCCTGAGATCTCTACATTCAGGTGTATGGATCTAGTCAGTGATGATGATTTTGACTTTGAACTCTGAAGGGCTCCACAAAGCTCTTGCACAGCAGGCACACACAATCAGACACACATCTTCATTTAGCAGCTTACCTTCAGCGCAGCGGCATTCGTACCCATTGGGACGGTCAATGCACTTGGCTCCATTTTGGCAGGGAGTGCTGGCACACTCATCAATGTCGATCTGACACATGGTGCCAGTAAACCCTGGGACAGGCAAACATAGGGGTTAGAGGTCAGTCTGAGGCAGCAGAGGTGAGCTCCACACACTGGTCGGGTCATTAGGTTCAGCTTTGGGGGCAGTAGAGCTCGGTCTAGTTGGAGATGTCTGCACCTTGGCTTATTTGAATTGAGTTTTCAAAGAAGGTTCGTTGAATCTCAGTTTGAATTTATGATCTTAGTGGTGTATATCATTATTAACATACACTGTGGCTTGATTCTCTTCCAGACTGTTGATAAACAGAATTTAAAACATCTGATTTGGAGTGAATACTGGAGTTTCAGAATATGGCCAGGTTTTTCATTATCTGAATCCATCCAACAATCACAATCTAGCCTGTACTAGATTTGAAAATGTTTTTATCAGTAATATTCTAGATCTGATCTGTGCGTGTGGATAATTTTTGAGACCTATGTCTAAATATTAACTGGCCTATTATATGTATATTGGCAGACATTAATCAAGTTTCTTCACATTTTTGCAGTGATTAAAATGACATTATCTGGAAAATGAGCAGTTGTGTAGGCACTGAGGGGGCAGTGGGCCTTAAACACTGACTGATATCCCTTGTCTGGGAAAACGTGCCAGTAAGTACATAAAAAAGGCTGGGGCCCCACAGAAATGTTCATTTCTGCATCTTTAGAGGGTGCTGTGTTGATTAACAGTGTTATGATGGGATCTATGTTGATGCCTAGGGCAGAAGGTTAGAGGGGGAGATGCTCAAATTGTTTTCTTCGAGGCCAGCGGCCCTCCCTCTTTCCTTGCACAAATGCTACCGGCTCAATAGCTAAATGGGGGGTGCAGGGTTGTCTGCCCCAGATGTAAATTGCGGACATGGAAAAGAATCTCATTAGCAGGGCTGCTGTTCCCCCCCACCACCTCTATGCAGAGGGAGACGGGTGAGACTGCTGTCCCTTCTCTATGGACAAGTTGGAAAGAGGAGGGGTGCTTGTGTAGAGGGGCCACAATGGTGTCTTTGTTTGGGCACGCAGTTGCATAGCGCTCAAGACCTCACTCTAATGAGTAATTACGCAAAAACTCTATCAGGCTAGGGGGCAAAGTTGGGTTTAGCCTGATATTACATGAATCAAGATTATATATTAAACGGCCACACAAGTTAACTTTTTGGATTATTTTGACACATACTGTTGATCTGGTGATGCTGAGAAAATGTTTCTTGTTTCTTACCTGGTTGACAGGTGCAGGTGAAGCCATTGACCATGTCTCGGCAGATGCCATCATTTACGCAGGGGTTGCTCTCACATTCGTCGACATCCACCTCACAGAACTTCCCCTGATAGCCTGGTAGACAGAAAGCCAGAGTGAAACACAGTTCTAGCCCTTGATGCATTAAAGACAGATCTCAGACTGCAGTTTCTCACAACGCAGGGGCCCATAGACGCACACTGAGATGTTCTGCTACACTGCACCATACAGCAAGTTCATGTTTCTGAGGAAATGGAAAATTGCTCCATCTATGCAAACTGGGGCCCCTGCTTTAACTAGAAGCACCACACCCTACTATCCGCAGGATGCCCTGTGGTCATCTCTCCATTGAGAACACACATGTTCTATAATCAGCAGAATGCTGCTCTTGTGTGTCACCCCATTCAGGTGAAACAGAGTGTGGACCGGGGCCAGAGCACTGACGGCGGCATGGAATCAGAAAGAATTGGCCCCTCCATGTGAGCCAGGGCCAAGTCGGCGATGATGAGGAGGGTGGGGAAGAAGAGGTGTCTGTGGAATTGAAAGGGGTACGAGCAGAAGTGGGGGGAGGGGATGAGAGTGCTGGGAAAAAGTTTGCTCTCTCTCTATGTGCGAAGGGCGAGGAACGGAGCACAGAGGGGCCCCATTGTTCCACTCCATTCCCACCACTCAAGATCTCATTATAATTCACTGCACACTCCTCCCCCTCTCTCCCAGATTGCCCAATACACCCCGCTCCCAGTGCCGATTTGTATAGTTCCCCAAAAATCCCAAAGATGCATGTCGTGCAAGGTACAAGTTTTTACCGAACGTGTGCTGAAGACACAAAGCCAATATTGGTCTGTGGTTTCTGTGACTTACCCATGTGGACTGAGCCTTTAAATTTTAATTCATTACTCCTCAAATTACCACTATGTGGTACGTTATTGCATAACAAAACTTAATTTGGCCTTTGCATGTTTTCTTAAGTAGGTCTACACAGTCATACAGTCTGGAAGTCCACATTGATTAGAAGCAGATTTTAAGTTTCTGAGTAAGTCAAGGTCAAGTTCACTGACATACCAGGCATACAGATGCATGTGAACTCGCCGATACGGTCCAGGCAGGTGGCGTCGTTCTGGCAGGGCATGGAAAGACACTCGTTGATATCAATCTCACAGCGAGGGCCGGTGTAGCCCCGTCCACACTGGCACTGAAATGAGCCCTCCGTGTTTACACACTTCCCAAAATGCTCACAAGGGTTGGCACCTGGCACACAAAAGAGAAAGAGGAGTTAGTTAATACTTACTCTCTACTGACAAAGACAAAAATAGGAAGAGACAGAAAGAATCAATGAGAGAGGGAGGCATTCACAATGCAGTAAATTTACCAATGGAACATTCATCCATGTCTTGGTTGCAGGCTCCACCAACAAAGCCAGCAGGGCAGGTGCAGATGGCGCGGCCATTCAAAGGGTTAGTGTCACACACTGCCCCCTCATTGCAGGGGTTACTGACACAAGCATCATCCAGATGACAGAGCAGACCTGCAGTGACAGCAGAATGTGATTCTGAGCACAATGGACAAAACCTAAAAATAAGGAGTGATGTTGAAGTCAGTCGTACCAGTTTTGCCCACCGGGCACTCGCAGAAAAAGGAGGCCACACGGTCATGACATGTGGCCCCGTTGAAGCAGACAGCAGTAGCACAGTCGTCAATGTTCTCACTGCAGTCGTCTCCAGTCCAGCCATTGACACATACACAGGTGTGTCCTCCGATAGTGTTAAAGCATGTACCACCATTGTGACAAGCATTGGGCTGCATGAGACACTCGTTGACATCCTCAGCACAATACTGGCCTAAGGACAGAAAGACCAATGTCAAGTTATTTTAATTAGAAAATTAAAAGTAAACATGTAACAAAAAAGGTGCAAATTTACCTGTCCACTCAGGCAGACACTGACAATTGTACGTGTTGACACCATCTACACAGATCCCACCATTCATGCACTTGTGTCCAGGGCAGTCATCCACGTTCTCCTCGCAGTTGTGTCCCCTGAAGCCTAGGCGGAGAAATTAAATTATATGACACAGGAAACAGGGAGGTAACTGTGGTAGTAATAATATCTGTTCTATTCCTAACTTTCCCAACACACCTAATAACTTCCACTCAATCCTGCTACACAACTATTGATAAATTGATGTACACAGTAAAGTGAGCAGTAAAAAGGTTCAGTGGGTGTTGAGTGTTTACATATTCTCATGGCGGTTCCCACAGCGGTAAAGCCAGGACCTGACAGAGCTCTGTTCCAGAGGGCCATACTCCCTGCCATGTTTGCTTGTTTTATAATCTCTCATGGTTTCAATGACTTCCTCTTTGGCGAGAGACATTTCCTGCTTGCTCCCCAGAGGGGAGCAGAAAGGCCATAAAGTAAATTCCTGCCACAACAGCCCACTCGCTTTCTCTCTTCCACGCTTTGACTGTCTTGCTCACTCATTCTCCTGTGTATCCTTCTCTCACTCAGTCTGAGCTATTTATAGCAAAGCATGAGGTATCACTGCCTGGAAAGTCCAGAAGCTTTGGGAAACCCCGAATCCGAGGGATGAGAATGAGTATGGGAATATGATAAAGGGTGTGTGTCTACATGAATGCCTGCATGTTTTTTGTCTGTTTGTACCTGGCAAGCAAGCACATTCGTAGGTGTGGTCACCGGTCTGATGGCAGGTGCCCCCATTGAGACACTGTGAGGGGGCACAGGGTTGGGTGGGCACCTCGCATGTGCGCCCGCTGTACCCAGCAAGGCACTCACAGCGGAATGAGCCATGTGTGTTCATGCAGATGCCACCGTTAAGACACTTTCCGGGTTTGCGGCATTCATCAATATCATTGCGACAGTTCTTGCCCTGATACCCAGGTGGGCATGAGCAGTTGTAGTGATTATTCCAATTGGTGCAACGGGCACCGTTGACGCAGGGATTTGTGGCACATGCATCAATCAGGGAACAATCCTGACCTGCAAACACAAGAAGCATCATTCACAAACTGTGATTTTCCACAAACTGTATCATGACAGCATGAAGACACCCTCAACCTTACCTCTGAACCCCCGCTGACACACACAGGTGAACTGTGGGATTCCGTTGGCCACCTGGCTCTTGCAAGCTGCTCCATTTAGACAAGGCGAGCGATGACAGGGGTCCAGATGCTGACAGAGCAAACCAATATAACCAGGCCGGCATCTGTCGAGGGGCACAAATTAAAAAAATGAACACCTGAATATAGAAGCATTTTAGTGAGACATCAGAAACTTTTATCAGTATCTCACCCAACTCATGCGCAGAATATCTAACCACTAAATATTAAATATCTTATTATAATACAAGGTTAGTGAGCTGGTGATAACACACGCAAACTACACACACACACAGGCACACACATAAAAAAATACTCAATTTCATGCTATCAACCAGATGTTGTATATATGCTTGCCTTGACTATAACAGCAGAGCACACTTTCCACAGTCTACTGGAATTCTAATCCGGAAAGCATACTTCTCTCCATGCCAGTTTGCATTCCAGGATTATTACTGATTTTCCAATGTCTCCGCTGCATTCAATAGTGAAGCATGGTTGTGAATGACAGAAATACCTGTGTTTACCCGTGAGACCTTGCAAACTGTATACAATGTTCAATGTGTTAACTTCACAATGGAGACCACTCAAAAGACAGGAGACAACAAAACATAGGTATGAGATGGTGGTCAAGCCACTTTGTGGCAGTTGAATACAGTTCTTTCTGCTCTAATTCTATGCTTTTCAGTGCAGGACGGTTATCTTGATGGACATTTGAGTGGGACCTGAAACTGAACAGGTACGATAAAATAAAAATTCTTAATAAAGGCAGTCTCTCTCATGGGTTCCGGGGCCTTTGGTAAGCTAGGCTTAAGAAGCCACTGTGTGTTGGGTAACCCTACACCCACACAGGGAGCCCCGCCACAGGATGAACTCCCACATCAAAAACACTGTTTGAAGCTGATGACAAGCACTGGGATGGTCTGTTCTCCCTATGTCCCCTCCTCAGGCCCTCTCTCTCTCTTCACTGTAAAACAACCCCTGGGCAGAGACAACAATGGCTTTTCCTCCTCTTTCTGTTACAGGATGACCACTTTTTTACACTGAGCTATCTGCCCCTTTGTTGTTTTGCCTCTTTTGTGGCTGGCGTCTCCTCCCCCACACTTATTTGCAGCAGTTTCTCTCTGACCTCAGAGAGGGCTTCAAATAAGGGCTTGGCCTATAGGGGGTGCCATTTTAGACCTCTGCTGCACCACAGCGAGAGCCTGCTGGCCTTTTAGGAACTGTAAGGTCCATTCAAGCGTTTTATCAAAACCAGAGATACTTTTAACTGTGGTGACAACTGTTTTTCTACCCAGCAAGACAATAGAGGATGACGCCACAGTGTTCTGCTGTTTGGAGGACACACCTACAGAAATGTTTCACATGGGAGTATTATACTATTCTGGAACTGGAACCAAAAAACAGATATAAGAGAGCCAAGCTTAAGCTTGCAATCTCAAGTTGCTGGCATCAAGAATCCCAAGTCTTATGATTAAAGAGATGTATGTCTGATACTGAACAGAAACTGTTATGTTAAGGATCAAAGTCTGAGAATTTGAAGCGAAAGAGGCCTACTGGATCAAACCGAAGGATGATATATCAAAAACATAATTAATCATGTCTATTATTACTCTTTTTCAATACATCTAGCTACATGAAATTTCATAAGTTAAGACTACATGTCCATGGGGAGTTTTTTTTTCTGGGTTTTTCCCTGAAAACAAGTAAGAAACAGAGCAGCAATAAGAGAATTCTTCATGAATACCATCTCCTGAAGCCACCAATGCGGCACACTGCTTTTCCCTATGAACCCTTCACATGCTGGGAGGTCAAATGTTAGAGGTCAGCAGTCTGATTGTGATGATAATGTCAGGCAGTGTAGTGGGGGGCGGGTCGGGGGCGTCTGTTAGGGAGAGAATGTCTTTCGGAGGGTGGGATGGGGGAAGAGTCCGGTACGGAGAGTCATGTCATGTCATATCATATTTCCTGTAATCCCTCGTCTCCTGCTCTGAAAACACTCACACTCTTTCTGAATCCCAGATCCCTGTTGCTGTGGCAACCTCACAGACGACCGAGCAAGCCTGACACCCAACCAATCACCCCCTACCCTTCATCCCCTTGGCTATTTGTCATGGCTTGGCTGGGTTTATTTAGAGGCAAATTAACTATGTCTGGAATCTCGGGGGTCATGAAAAAAATGAAAATAGGAGTTGCGGCACAAAAAGATTTTTGAGGAGACGGGGAGGAGACCCACATCAAGGTTCAACTAGCATGCAGTCTGATACTCAAGCCCTTAAAAAAATATCCATTCCAGGCAATGGGCCTTTAAATACCGAAAAATGCCTAGACACAGCCTACTTTTCAACCTGTTGTTCTCATGTCTATGGTTTGAGAAGCAGTGAATGAATGCATGTGTACATGAGCAGTTAGGAATGTGCGATGAAGAACAAACTGGTCAGATTCTGGGGTACACCTTCTAACTGGGCTATTTTTACATACCCTTTGTTAAAAAAAATTAAAAGTGTGGTCAGCAAGTGGTTAAACAAAAGGGAAACTTTTTGGACAGATAACAATGGGCACAATCACTGAGGACCTGCTCGTGGGATTTCAAAGACTTACTGGACTATGAGGAATTGTAGATGTGTTGACAAGTGCTATTTCCACACACAAAGAAAGGGAGCCTCTGGCCATGCAAAACATGATAACATGCATGTGTGTGTGAGTTTTGGAACTCATTCCCTCTGTGTGTGTGTGTATCCGTGCTGGAGTTCCATACATATTGTATCATGAAAACCTTGGTGAAAGTGTGTGAGAATGTGTAGATATTGGTCAAGTAGCAGCAGGGGGAGGTTAGGATATTTGTCCTCACACGGTGTTCTGCAGCCAAAACACACATTCTTTTGTCTGGGCCTTGGCTGTGCATATCAGTCGTCTAAAAACATACAGCCAAGAGTACTATCAGAGCTTTCAGAGTGAAAAATAACTCATTGTAAAGGACCTTCAACCTGGCAGGAACTCCACTGTGAGTGAGGATGTTCTACAAAGAAGAATTTGGACAATTTTGAGTGTCATAAAGATGGAAATTAGCTGTTTCGCTTTTAGACAGGTGTGGGATGTTACTCAGCATGACTATTGAGTCAAATATACCAAGACTTGACCCCTGGCCCCTAAGTAATATCAGAGTAGACAAGGCTGAGGTAGGAAGAGGGCAAAAACAGTAATCCCCCAATGTCACAACACCAATGATGGTTCACGCCAGCTGCAAATAGCACTAAACAACTGTTCACATCTGTCAGCACCGCTTTGGCTATCTGCCTTCTTGCTGCTTCTTTAAAGGATTACACCCAAAACAATGGCACTATTCTGTCTGTAAATCTCCAAACAGGTGTGCACAACACACACACACACACACACACACACACACACACACACACACACACACACACACACACACACACATGAATGCAGGCTGTTAGATCACATGCACAAGTATAGCAGCACAGTCACAGCACACTTTCCCTGATACTGTTGAAAGTAGGTTGATGAAGCAGTCGGACAGGGTGACAATTAAGCAATGATTCTTAACTGAGAGAAAAACAAACAACTCACAGATGCAGATGCAGTCAAACACCTCCACAAATACCTCACATGCACAATCAAACACACTGTGTGACTTACAAACACTTTCCCCTCCAAGGATGCTGAGAAACCACAAGATACTGTATGTCAGATTGGGAAAACAATGGACAGGGAATATTGTATAGGTGTATCTACATACCATATCAAAAAAAACTTCATGGGACCTGACAGCTTTTTGGACTCTCAAGGACTTTTGTAACTTATATATGCATGCACACAGGGGCTTTTTGGATGTTGCCGGAATGATTCATGTATGTGAAACTCGGCATCTCTGCTTGCTTTTGAAACCCAATGCCGTTTTTCCTGAACTCAGGGTCATTGTGGCAATGTCACCTGATACTATTCTCTTTACCACAATACCATACAATCATCTAAGGTCACAACACCTGTGGACGAGAAGAAAAAACACACCACTTCTCCCTGAAAGAGCTTCATCTGGTCAGTCATGGTCCAGGAAGCACCAAGCATGAGAGAGTTCCCAACAGGATTCCAATCTCCTGGGTACTTGAAGCCATCCTTCCCACACTGAGGTGAAAGACAATAACCATGTATTTCACAAAGTCAACTCTTTCCTTAGTCACTTAGTCAGTAGGAAGTCAGTTGAGTGTAGGTCACCTGCTATTAATGTCACTGAAACTAAACCCTGTTTTGTTTGCTTTGAAAACAATGAAAATCTGAGGTTTAAAGCAACTTTCAAGGGATCAAAATGCCGAAAGTCCCCTAAGAAAAAAATTATATGGCAGTGTCTGGCATATAGCCGCTCCATTCCTTTGTGAAGAGCCCATACTGACACCAAACTGCCAACTAGAGCCTGTTCCCCCCTCCCCCAACTGCCCCCTCCCAACTCCAGCTCTTCTCAAAGAGGAACCAAAGTGGGGGTAGGGGAGCACTTTGTGGGCCAAATAAAAGAGCTAAAGTAGTCAGAACCCCATTGTTTAAGGACGGGGGAGCAGTGGCCCAAACAGCCGGCTTTCAGGCCTATGCTCAAACGAACCAACAGGCCTCTGCTGTAGCCTGGCAACAGTAACCCATGGCTGAGGAGAGAGCTGAGAGGGTGGGGGTTTGTGAGGACATAACTTTCACAGGAACTGAACCTTCCAGACTTCCAGATAAACTTTCTATTATCGCTGAAAGTAAAGGAATTTTTGAAAATTAGAATCAAAATTATGCCTACGGCACGTGAAAGCAGTTTTGATTTTTAGCCAGTGTTTTGTGTAGTTTGCATTAATTTTAACTAATATAAACAGATAAACTGAACTTTTCAACAAGAAGCACCTGTCAACTCATGGAAATATGTAGATGGGTAGATATCCATGAAATATCCATGTTTGTCTTCCTTTGCCAACCCACTGCCCTGCTGTCTTGCATTAGCCACATAATTATCTATCTGTAAGATCATTATAATAAATGGACTGGAAGCGGACTAAAACATGAATATGGTCCTTCAAGACTCCTGGCTAAAGCATTAAACATAGATCTAATCATACTAAAACTTAACAAAAACACTTACTTAAGGGCAAAGTATGTTTATCAGATCAGATTTTATGCTTTTGAAACAAACTAGTGTAAAGAATGTAACTATGCTCAATGCTTACAAAAAACCTCCAGAATTTCTGGTATTGCTAACAAGCCAACCATAACCACATTGCATGCACCCCAGACTCGAGGTCTTCCAAAGCATTCTTCACTGTACTTCACCACATAACCACACCCCAGCACCTAAACTGATCCAGATCTCTTGGAACTCCAAGAGACGTAGCCTTTTCTTACTGATTCTGCAGATCTGAAGACTTTCAGTAATATGTGTCTACACTAAAATGCCTCGAGAATCTTAGAGAACTAGAGACGGAAGAAACTAACTCAACAAAACTCCAAAATAACGTGTAGCTATAACATGAAGTGTCCTGCAGTACGAATTACGCAATCTCACTGGGAATTTGACGGCCCCTCATTTTGTAGCATGAAGAACATCCTGTAAAATGCTGCCAACCACTCTAATCTATCTCATAAATCACAAATCATGCAGATAGGTGGGATGAAACTGAGAACTCCCAGTTCATTGCTACATCATATTTGAAAATACTTTGGAAGCTTTAATGTGGCTGTGATCAGAAAACACAGAGCTCCAGAGAGCCTGATAAGAGTGAAAGAGTACACTCAGGTAGAGCCAAAGAATGCTTCTTATCTCCTGCTCTGCCACCCATAAACCACTCTGGTTCTTGCGCTTATCTTTCCCATTATCAATAAACATCCAAACAAAGAGCAACTTTCCTCCTTACATTATCACAGCTGGGCCTACTCCTGCACTACAATGTGTGACTGTATGATCATACTGGACTGAATTCAATAAAAGTGATTAGCACATATTGGAAACAAGAGCTTAAGGGCGATTAAAGTAGATTACCGCTCTCTGGACCCCCATAAGCCAACCACACTCACACAAAACAGACTTGTGATGTGGTGGTTTTATATCTGATATGGTTCAAAAAAGTTTAGAAAATGAGAGAGGGCAAGAACACATCATAAGCTCTCCTCAGCTGTCTTGATAGACAGGATGTGAGTAGAGTAGAAGGGTCAGGAGTCAGCACTTCCTGTGACAGGGCCTGGGAACCAGGACTCCCTGCTTGAGGCATCAAACCCTACAGGCGTACATTACACCCCAACTGCTCTCCAACACTATCAAATCAGTAGGGTTCTCTTCTCAATCTGCTTACTTTCAGGTGGATGTCTCAATCCACCCAGCAAGCAGACATTACCATATCCATCATTTTGATAGTTTTGCTCAAAACATTCCTTGAATATCCTGAATAGACTGGAGGAAACAACAGCAACGAATGCAGTGGTGGCAGAGGAGGAATCTTAGAAAGCATTCCAAACTAATCCACTATATATTAAGGGAAAGGAACTTTATCTCTTAAGTGCTAAACTCAATATAAACAAACAGCGTTCCAATCCTTTAAAATATAAACACAACTATTGGTATACACTACTCTTTAAGTAAATGGACAGCGGCCTTTGATATCAACTCTCTGTGCTAAATTTAATTACTTTACGTAAATAAGCTACAGTTGTTAGTTCACAGAAAGCAGTGATTGCGGAGCCTGCTCCACGTCTAACTGTCCTCATACATAATTTTTTAAGAGGCAGAGAGCTTCCATGGGTCACTAAAACACAACACTCACAATTTATAGACTCACTCTGCTACTGGGGTCAAGGCGACACCATCAATAACGGACAGAGCCCCACTGTATCCACTTCCTTTCTGAGCAAATGGGTGGGAAATTGCAATCATAGATGTCTCATTTCGTTCTCATCTCTACTCTGTGGCTCACACACTTTCATCTTCACTGTTTGTTCTCAGAGAGTGACACTGGCCTGGGCTTGCAGAGCCTGCACAGACAATGGAGAACCACCACATCAGTTCGCTGCGTGTGTGTGAGCATGTGTTAGGAGGCCCGTGGGCCGCCGGCTCCGCTCCTCCATAGGCCCGTCTGTCTCGGCATGGGGCGGCAAGCCGTTCAATGGCAGCACCTGGCCCTCCGCTCCCCCTTTGTAAGGGTCTGACTTCACTGGATTACCATCACAACATCCACCAGCTGTCCCTCTACACCCCAGCATAACCCCCTTTCTCCAACACACATCCCCGCCCCCACCTTATTCTTCCAGCTGGACCTTCTCTGAATGACACTCTCACAATCTGCCTAATTATCTCTTTGCTTCAGTCGAGACTTTATCCCACACAGTGGCTGCACTTGCTTGCACGCTCTCCACACTGGGGGTTTGAGATTAGAGACACTTTAACAGAGCTTCCTGACTCTTCACCTAGAGTGACATTCCTGGACTCTTCACAACAAGTGTGCTGTCATTCCACCCCTCGCATTTCCTATAGATGTGGGATTCAAAGAGCGACAGTCCATAGCAGGACCAGAATTTAATAACCGGATCAACAGAGCATTCTGCTGAATACCCCAAGATACCCTGACTTTATCCCTTGATATCACAACCATAGGGTCAGTTTTGCAAATACAGTTGTCACATGGATCATATGATGAGCTTTACACACCAGTGTCACGATAAAGGTACAAATCAGGTCCCCTGAACATTCCAGATGTTAACCCTATGCCAGCTCGTGAAAGTAGCCCAAGAAGCATTGGACTGTGGCCCATTGTGAAGAAGCACTCAGTGGAGAGAGTTAGAGAGGGATTACTCCTGTAATCTGTCATGGATTGCATCAGTCACTGAAGCTCTCAGCGCAGGGGACCATGAAATGACACAGGAGCCCAAGAAGAACTAGGGCACAATATATGCCTCAACCAGACCCTGGTAGAACAACAGTCAACATAACAGACTTAAATCTGAGCTGGTAACAATTACAGTCCTAAGGGGCATATTCGCATAATATTACAGTCACTAGAGAGCCCTCTTACAACAAGGATACTACACTAAATAGGATAATCAACTTCCTCCAGGCACATTAGCTCTCGTCGTTAGGAAGGAAAACATGTCATGGAGAGGAACAGGTGGAAGACTTGTTGCCAAGGTTTTTCTCAGAGACCAGATTTCAACACAGCTTGAAAATCTCAGCGGCATTCTTGTGAAATTCCAAGGTCCAACCAGTACTCCTTACTATGTCTAGTTCAACCTTTGCCTCTGTTTGCTAAAAGTGCCATTATCCACTCTTTTCTCTGTTGTTCCCTCACTCTCATATGCCCTTTCTTCTCTAGTCCTCCTCCTTCCACTCTCTCTGGTCTCTCTAGCGGTGCTGGGTTACAGGTTGGTATCTGGAGGAATAAAGGTTCCTTTCTGTTGTTTTGGATCTCTGGTTTCATCAGGATCTCTAGGGAGGGGGCTGGAGTGGGACTACTGTCCCCATAGCTCAAGGACTGGTTGGGCCACTCTCTTGTGGCTGGCCATTCCAGATGGTTGTATTACCGTGTTGTGTGGCATGACATTTACTGTCCTCCTTATTTTTAAAAAAAAGGAAAAATACCACCTGCTGACACCAACACAACAGACTGTACGTGAACTGCTCTTCACACACATACAATAACATTTAACTCTTTAAAACATAAAATGTCATAACGCTCTCAACAAAATATCTAATCTAGAAAAATCTCTGGAGTGAGTAGAGCAGGAAAGAACAAAGCACTATTTAACACCATTACACATTTACTAACACACTGTGTTCATAACTTGGCTTGAAGTGTGCTGGGTAATGATTAAAGACTGTTACACTGACACACAAGGCATTTGAGTGCCACCTTGCCATATTTATCTAACTCCAGAGATTTATGAGAATTATATATACGCCCAAAGTTTAAAAAAACAAATCAATGACTTTTAGCTTTGCCCTACCACTAAAACGCTTCAGTTTACCTCAACAATTATCAATCAGTTAGGACTTAACTCCCAGTTTCCACAACCAACCACCTCTGGTGTGCATTTGCATTAAAAGTTCAGGTTTAAAGTACAATGAGGCTTCATCCAAGTTACCTGGCCAGTCAGCAGGCAATAACAACTTGCCTGGGGGTATGAGATTCTTTGGTTAATTGTGGGGTGATTTACGTAGGTAGATTATGCCTTAAAGGCACAAAACACGAGCATCTTACAGATATTAAATAACCAAAGTAAAGAAAACTTAACACTAACAAGCTGTATAAAACAGTTTTCTTAGAGGGATCACTAGTGCAGTGGGGGGAGCTTTACTTGGTTGTGACATTTTTGTTTTAAGTTAAGGTGAAGGAGTGGTCACATACCATTAAGTAATAAACATGGCTGCAGAAGAGAATGCAAAGTTTCATGTTCAAATAAAAAAATACAAAATGGTTTCCTGCTTCTTACAACCATTGATCTGTAGAGATACACGTACCAAACATAACATGTATTGCTTTAAGTTTAACACCCTATTGATTTTGCCATTACACACAACCACTGAGAGTGGTTCCCACGTATTAGTGCCTCCTGGAAAAAAAAAACACACTAATCACCATGAATGGAAGCTAGAGTGCACAGACACCATTTTCCAAATCAGGCGGGAAACATAAAACAACAGCCCCAGGCTTTCATGTGATAACAATCACTTTGTATTAGCATAAACAATGAAGACAAAGACTGTGAAGGGACGCTACGCATTTGGAACACTACTTGGCATAAGTAAAAAAAGCTCACAGAAGTTCAATCAAATATTTTATGTGACTGATATATTGTGGACAGGTGTAGTGTGGCTTTATTGTTAGCACAAAATGATATGGTCCAACCTGAATGAAACATGAGTCATAGAATCTGGTCTATGATTCAGATTCTTATACTAAAACTCAAAGGACACATTTTTTTTTTTTTTGTTTTTTTTTTTTTTACAGAGTAAATCATCTATACATACAAGACATTAAAACATTGCTCTGTTTTTGCTACACTCCTGTTCCTTTTTCCACACTGTGCTCTCTGTGAAACTGATAACAGCAATAGCAACAGTCATCAGTTAACCTGTTGAGACCACACCACTGTGAATACTATTCATTAAAGGTGATTTTAGCAAACAATTTTGAGTTCGATAAAGTGTAGGCTATGGAATTAAAGTGTATTTGCAATAAAATGACAACTGTGGGCTTACAAGCATCTTGAATCGATACACATTCCTCCATTTTCGCACGGCCTGTGTGTATCCACGCAGCGCAGTCCTGTGGAAAGAGAGGACACAATGAGGCAGAGACCACTTTATATTGAAACGATAGAAGCAAAGACCCTTATATTCAACAACCCTGAAATAGTAGCTATATCACTTTTTTATATATATATTTACAACACACATATCCCGCTTATTTCAGATAGAAACAGTCCCGCATATCTTTAAGTTTGTTTAGCCTACTTTTTTGTTGTAAATATACATTGCCTCTTATCTGTGAGTGCGCCGCGAGATAACATTCAGATTCTTTCGCTCAGACTCCCGCTTTGTTTGAATGACAATAGAATTCACCACGTGAACTGTTATCTAATACGAAGCAATAGAAGACGTATGATTCCAGATAATATTCTAATACTTCATCAAGGCAATAGAACTTTATCGATTTAACTGTAACTGTTGGCTATGAAGATCTGCTAATTACGTTCTTTTGGTCTTTGAGCGCAGTCAAGCGCATGCATCAGATTTCATTCTTTTTTGTTTCAGAATACAGATGTGTATTTTCCATATTTGTGTATTTTAAATACATAGACTAGCCTATCTGATTGAACTTACAATCAGAAGCTAAATCACAATCCGTTGTGGGGAAAATTGCATTTGATCACAAACGATGTTTCATAATTTTATACAGAAGTGGACAAAACAAATCTCGGAATTTTATATTTTTGCCTATTACACCACCTCCATACCTAAGAAGAAGAAGAAGAAGAAGAAGTTCAATTGTTGATTGTTCTTTGTATGTAAAAGACAACGGCATAAAGGATCAAGCCGCTTCGTGTACGAGAAATCCCACAAAACTCCTTATTTATGTTTCCAGTCATAATTTTTGAGGATAGAAAAATACCATATCAAAAGCGTAAAATATATCAGACATAATCTACTGCAGTGATTTAACAGCAGAACCCTGATGACAATCTAAATTACTATGCAAGCTGACTTTACCAGTGCAGCGAAGCGGACATTTACTTTGTTACTTTCTCACGGTTCAGACAAGGACAAAATGCACACTGACTCAAGTAATACCCTCTAAAATTATTAATGTTATGTAGTTGAACTAAACTCGTAAAAGTTACACCACAATAAAACTTCAACATTCAACATTCAACATTCCTCACCAACAAAGAGAATAATGTCCTCATGTGTGGTTTGAATGCTTTAAATCCCATCATCACTGAATACTTCGTGTATAATGTTCTGCAATGATCTTCACAACATTATTCGGCGCGTACTAAAAGTGCAGCGGCTTATTACACAAACTTATGCTTCACATTTAAATGTATCCTGATCCTGAACTAGTGATGAACTGAAACAAACACGTTTATGAGAACAGACTATCAATGACATATCCTGCAGACTTCAAAAAGCTATGGGCAAAGCCGCAAAATGTCATGATTCTAAACCTCATAAAAGAACATTAATAAATCAAAGACAGGTCGTGATGCTTTATGTTCTTTCAATGGTTCTAATGTAACAGGTTATACGTCCACACATGTCCTTTAAATCAGTTATCCAGACAAAAAAAGAGAGAAAAGAATCATCTTACCTTCGCTGTTTTGCACAAGATATAAAATTGACAGAAATATCCAAAGACTGTAATTCCCCATTTCTGTGGAAACTCGATCCTACTCCTTTTTTGAAATGTTAGCAATAATACATCCTTTAAAAAATGACACGGTGATTAAAGTTCCAAGGAATCACATTAAGATGAAGTAGCGTCATAAAGTTAACTCGAGAGAAATTCATAAAAATTGAGCGCTTTCGATATAGTCCAATTCCGTATTTCCTCTGCAGCTCGGACTCGGCTGCTGTGCGTCTCGAAACACCTTCAGGAACTTTTGAAAAAGTTTCTCCACTTCACTTCGGATCCGAGTCCACCGCCAGCCTTCGTATCACTCCGCCCCCTGCTCAAGCCTTCGCTCACTCAAGGATGTTGTTTGTCCTTCCGCTGAACTGAATAGTGCAGATTCGTCAAGGGCTTGGAAATGAATCCAATCGTCTTTCTTTTTCATCGGAAAAAGAGGTTATGTAGAAGATTAAAACTTAAACGAGAGTAACATTTGCTCTTTGTATATCACAGAAATCCACAGGTAAACTAATGAAATGACTAAAGGTAAGGAAGTTTAGTATGAAGACAGATTTGATGTTAATTTAGCAAAATAGCGAGTCATGCTAAGTTTAGGAATATACGATTGAAATAATATATTTATTTACTAGAAGAAGAAATATAAGGCTAATAACTAATAATGCTTTTTTTCACAGTGTAGACAGCAAATCTGAGGTGAATTAGCTGTCTGTTTGGCCTAGTGTCTGTAGGCTAACATGATTTCTTTAATTATCAATAATCACCCTTAACTGCATGACAAACATCCTTAACAGTTTATTTTAGGAATTATACTGAAACGCCTTCAAAAACAAAAATAATAATCAGTTAAAGGAAATAAACCGTATCATTAAGATATGTTAAAATAAAACCATGCTAGTAAGAGCTAATCAGACGCACTGCTAAGCATAGCGACTTATCTAAGACTTTAAATTAAAAACAATTAAATTGTACACAAGCATTATGAAAAATTCTATATATACTATAAAATAGCCTACTCTAAAGTTTTAGATTAAGATATTTCATTTATTTATTTATTGTCAAACAACGTAGTTGTCTGGAATTTCTCAGTGAGCTCAAACACAACTAAGACAAAAACAAACACATTCGTACATATGGAGATATGATATGGAGATTTGTTAATCTCTCCTTGAGCACTGTTTGACTTAATCATATAAGGGGCCCTGCAGTCTCCCACATTATGTATGTGTATGGTCACTTGTTTGTGTATTTACATATGATATTGTGTGAAGAATATGAATTGTGTTTGGTAGATGGAAATGAGAGCAGACGTTTTCCTCCCTCATCTCTCGCAAAGCAGCATGGATGTTCATTGAAGCTTCTTCACTACACCCTGCCCTGGTGTACTCATTTTCTGCAACATATAGAGCCTCAGTTGTTCTGTGGCACATAGCAGAGCTGGTTGCTTACAGAGACAATGGCAGTGATTTGAATGAGAAAAGGGCTACTGCATTATGACACAGTTTCTCTCTGCAGGGGGTGCAGTAGGGGGAGGGGGCAAAACACTAACATTTAGGGATATGGTTTGTCCCCCCCATCTATCATTGAATAAATTAGTGCAAGCAGTGTGTATGGAGTCTAACAAGCTCACAACAAATAAGTTTGTTAGAGAGAACAACATCATTGTGGGAGAAGTAGAAAGTTTGTATTGGCCTATCTAGCACCAACAAGTATTATTTACTGCAAAAATGAACCCAGAGAATCATTGAATGATTGTTTTCTGAATCATGTTGCAAACACATTTAGCCTAAAACCATAACATGCATTTTATGTCACTGCTGTGGCTAATTATTATGTTATCTCTGAAAATTAGTAGTTCGGTGCCATATCAGCTATCTGCTTATATTATTAGAGATTTTTTTCTTGTATCAGTGTTGGTTGATAGATATGTAGCTGTGCATGCTTATTTCGCCTAATTTTAAATTTAAATTGTCTGTGCTGTCATCTAAGCCTTACTTAAATTTCATCTTTAAAAAACCTATATCTATTAAATGTGACTTTTTATCAAATTTCTAATTGAATATCCATTTTTATACTGTTCATGCACAGTGTTTTTTAGATTTTTAGGATTTTTAGATTTATTAAATAGAATAAATAGTATCCATTTCAAATTATCGGTTTATTAGTGTCAGACACATTTTTAATTTTGGTGGGCCTACATTTAACAGTATTGAAATGGTCAAGCAATAGGCTGTTGTACATCTAGGGCTAAGCTATGTCATATAATACAATTTTTTTTTTCAAACTGAGAAATGGTATACTTCACCTGCCACAATTGACTAGGAACCATAACTTGAGCACCTGCTCTTATTTGTTGTGGTTTACCTGATTAGTTAATTAAATTTGGTTTCACCACTTTTCACTCTCTACTATTTTCAATCAGACTCTTCTAGAGTATTTATATATCATTGAGTGTGTACTTCAGATTATCAGGGCTCTCTTCTGGTTGTGCTAGATAATTGGAGAATGTTAAGCAACAGTTGTCTGATGTAGCTTCTTTGAGATGTCATTTTGAGTACTTGTGGATTTGGAGTGGTAACAGGAGGTGTTCTTACCCGTCGCGTTTCGGGATGCCGTTTTGTTTATTGTTTTTGTTGTGTATGAGGTTAATTCATGCACACTATCCTGAATGGGAGGCAATATTTTTTGTCTGTCTGTCAAATTGTGGTTATGGCTGGCAGATGACTTGGAAAAGATCCATATAAATGGCTCTGTTGTCACAGTGCTCTGATGACAGATAGCAAGTAATCTGAGTGTGTTTTGGTTAAAATATGAGAGAAAATCATGATGTGCTCTGATTAATGGTTCTATGCAGCAGTGAAAAACAATTTGGAAGGAACCCGTTGAACCACAAAATGCATACCATGAAATTTCAAAGCAACGTATCTTATCAGATGAAAATCTTTTGTCTCATTAAGCTTCACATGAAATGTTTCATATGTGCACCTCAGGCGATTAATATGTGGCCATGATATAAAGATGGGTTTTGAGAGCTTTTTTTATTTAATATATTGCACATTTAACATTAAAGGACATGCTATATTATTTGTTGATTTATGTCAGCAGCGTGTGAAACTGCAGAGGTGTGTATGTGTTTAGAAAGGAAAGTGAAAATGAAGGGAAAGAAAGGTGATGAGGTTCTCGCAGAGCTCTAAGGGGTTCCAACATCAGACAAACAAGAAGGTGAAGGACACTGTGATTTACTGCCCTAGTTACTGCTGGTGAAGGCAAAACATGGTCTCTCACTTACCTACAGCACCTGGGTGCATGTTTAAATGTCATTTTAAACATGTCATTTGCCTAGATTCTGATTAGTTAAACATCCCATTGATGTGGTATTTCCGAACAAGTAATTCCATGTTAATGGCTGTCATTTGCTCAGCTGTACAGACTCTCACTTGCTATATTGATGTGCATCAAACATCACCACATATTTGAGTACTATTGTGATGTAGTAGTGCTTTGTAATCCAGTCTGCTTTTTTTTTTGTTATACTTTTTTTCCTATTTGTTCGGATTGAATGGTACTGTATGTTTGCCTTGTTCTAAATGAAAGTGGGATGGTGAATCTACTTTGTGAAGGTGGACCACCCTGTGGGAAGCAAAGCCAAACGTCCCTGTTCCTCTCTCTTCACCCACTTAACCCCCCATCCCAAACATCCCAGGGGAGATTGCTGATTACTGCACACTGATACATACAAGTAAGTCTTAAATAATAATTGGGGTAATAAGCAGTGGAAGAAGGGAATAAAAGCTGGGAAACTTCATTTGAATTTATCAAGGAGAGGACGGTTAATAGTGAAGCAGAATGGCTTACGTCATTAAAATCAAAACTCACCGGTCCTGTTCAACGATTTTTTTTGGTTTTGAATTGACTATTGAAAATCTTATTAGGAAATCTTAGGAAGATCACACAGTGTTTTCCTAAACACTACACCCGTCGTCCATTGTTTGGTCAAATAGGTAAAATCTCATGCCATTATACTAGTGTTGCAATGTCAGACTTCTTTAACAAATAGATCAGAGCTTTGAAAACATGCAAATTGCTTACTTAAAGAAATAGTTCACCCCCAAAATAAAATGTCTGTCATCATTTACTCACCCACAGGTTGTTCCAAACCTTATGGGTTTCTTTCTTATGCTGAACACACACACACAAAAAATATATTTTGAAGTATGTGGGTTTAATCAGTTGCTGGTCCTCAATGATTACTTAGTATGGGAAAAAATACTATGGAATTCAGTGGGGACCAGAAACTGTTTAGTGAAACTAAACAAATTTGTCCTTTCAAAGCTCTTCTGGACATTGAGCTTCTATAGTAAAAATGTATTTTAACATAAATGCATTCTGCAGCTTTAAAACTTTTTTTATTATGTAGCCTTTCTGATAGATTTGGGTATTTGAGACCAATAAAATGAAAAATCTCCAGAGATAAAATGAGAAATGTAATCTCCAGGCTTGTTATTACACACTCAATGCAAATGTTGTTTTTATTGTAGTATGTTTTATTTGATAATTATTTTTTGAAATTATTTTTACTATTATGCAATGTGGATTAAGCGTTAGTCATATGTACAGGCATGTCTAAATGTATGAAAGATGTGCTAGAACATTTGCGTTGCAAAGCTGTTTGTAGCATCAGGCTTTTTAGTGTCTACTACACAGTACACTTAGTCTTGATTGATAAAAGGCGTGAACTGTGACTGTTTATATGCTGCCTATCCTTTTAGCAATAAGAGGATATATGTGAACTATTTGTGCTAGCATACTACTTGGCCTTTAAGTGCTAGCAAGCTATGAGGCCTGAAAAGACAATAATGATTTTACCACCCGAGTGCAGTGTGATTTATGTGGGAAAACTCCACTGAGCGCCTGCAGAGAGTGTGGAGAGGATTAGAGCCCCCACCACAAAACTTGTCATGGCCAATCAGCAATGCAGACCCCCTACTAAGAAATGTCATGGCCAATCAGAGAGTTGCATTTGTGATCACTGTCTTTATTACCTTAACTTGCGCTCTCTCCATGATCAAAGTTCCATGATTGTACAACTGCCTGTGATGATTGTGTTGTTTTGTTTTAGACATCTCTGTTTGTATTTTATATTTGAGGAGAAGCTGAGGTAAAGGCTTGGACATGTCCCTTTATGTTTGTACCAGTGATGTCACCATTTTCTGCCTGTAATCATTTCCTGGTCTTTCCTCCATGGTCAGACATTCTCACACCTACCTTCTGCACTCTCTGTTCCTTGCATGAAAAGAAATGTAGTCATTCTGGTAGGGTTGGAAAATGAGGGATATCTCCCAGTAACACCTCTGCATTTCCCAAACAGATAAGTCTCAAAAGTCAGAAATACAAAACTTTTTTTTAAAAACCCTGATTCTGAGAAAGCCCACAGACCACAGACCCCATAGCATTGTTATATTTTCTTATATTGATGCCAAAATCTTGTATTTTTTGTGTTGTTCCCACAAAATAAATATACAGATCAAGTAAAAAAATCCATTACAAAAACTTAGAATATATAAAGAGTACAGCAATTCGCTGTGCTATTTCAAGCTCAGAGCTTGGGAAATAAATCCATTTTTATTATGACCTAAAACACAGCTAGTTACATGGTGAGCGGTCTCCTCAGTTTGACCCCTCCTAGCACAATCTCCCACTTTCCTCTCTCTCAAATTCACACACACAAACACGCATTACACAAAGAGGTTGTTATCCTGGGCAAATAAGTGAGCGATAGATCACTGCCTGCATTGTGAGACAAGGTGTTTGATTTTCACACCAGCTCGCTAAATTATTATTAAGTTGTGTGAAACTGCGCTGCTGTGTTACAGTGTCTGTATATGTGTGGGAGCGAAGGAATGTTTATGTTTAGGGATCAAGGGTTCATTTATTCTTTGGCGCGTTTCCCACTCAATCTCATGTTCTGTTTTTTCTCCTCCTTGATTGTGCCGGATCAAGGCAAAAGTGATTTGTGTCCAGTTGGTGGGTTTAATTGCTGATCTCAGGGGTCCAAACCCAGAATTTCTCAGCCATGAGAAAGTGCAACGCTGTCCCATCTCTAGTGCAAACTGCCCGGTCCCTTTTAACAAGTCGTCAGCCCATCAGAATCTGTTCACAGTGTCTTTTACCGACGTCCATGTTTGTGTGCAGTAACTAGTTGAGTGTGCAAAAGCTGGCCGCTCAGTGTCAGGAATTATATTTCAGATGAGGGCTGGACGAGAGCCAGCTGGTGGAATTCTGAATGCCATTGCTGTGTTTTTGTGTGAAATAACTGCTTAAGTCTGCTGTGGACAGCTGCAGGACAGTGCCCCCTCCGCGTCGACCTCCTCCCTAGGGCTGTAAATCTGACTCGAGGACAGGAGGTACTGGCGACTTGTTGAAAAGGGCTCCCGAGAGGGTCCTGAGGTTTAGTGCTCAGGGTCAGGGGCTGTGTTAAAGGCCCTGGAGCTGAAGCTCAAATGCCAATACCCACAGATAACCCATCGTAAGCTGGAGGCTACACTGTTGCTCGTCTTTCTGCTCTTCCCTCCAGAGGTTGAATTACTAAACCACACCTACAAGTGCTCAGGGCTGCTGGGTTTGCACCACTGTGCTTGAGCCTAACTCTGCCGTGGCGTCTGTGTGCACGGAGACTGGTGGAATGTCTGGTCATTTAGTCAGTCGTCACAAAGGAGACCGCATTTGACTGATCTGACAAATAATCGCTAAACAAATAAGTGATGGAATGTCTCGTTCCCTTGGCACTGGTTAAAAGGTCTTTGCAGGGTGTTAAGAGTGGCATATGTTCAACCTAAAATGTCAGAAAGAGACACATTGAGAAAAATGACTGAATTACAACTTCAATTGATCCTGCATTTGCCTCTGAAAAAAAAAAAAGAAAAAGAGTTTGAGGCAACCCTAGGCCTCTGTTAGACTGCGTCCCTCCCGAGTCAATTGTTCCTCAAGCCTGGTGTTAACCCTGCGCCATCAATCACCCTCTTTCAGAGGAGGGGAGACAGCCTGGGGACACGCCCCTCAGGACAGGGGGGTGGTAGTTCTCATGCCCTCCCCGCCTCGCACAGCCCCACATCCCCACAGTCGCAACTCCGACAGCTGGTCTGGTCATTAGAGGTAGGCCAGGACTTGTGGGCCCCCGAACAGCAACGACAGCTGCCAGCCCACTGTCCCCCGGCACCCACACGCACTCATTCGCCCCCACTCCAGACTATGATATGTATTATATCTCTAATCTATTGTCATTCTCTTTTGGATTCTTAAGGGAGGCCAGGGCTTATGTACTTAACTCACTTAAGTCACTTACATATGCCTCTTTACTATAGCAAAATCTGTTTGCGTGTTTGCATTTTCACATTTGGCAGTAGTCAGCCAGCATATTAGGGTTAGCTGTTGTCATTGCAGTATGATTGCTGTATAGTTGTAATGTGTGTTAAAATACAGAATGCAAATTTAAAACTAGCTAGATCTGACCTAAGGAATATTCTTATTTTTTTCTCTAAAGGATGGAACGTATACGATTTTTGCTCCAATTTTTTGCTCCAATTTACAGTCGCTATTGCTGAAAGTCAGAGCCAGTGTGCAGATTTTAATTGACAGAAAATCACGCAGTGTATGATGGTCACAGACTCAGATTTTTTGGCTTCAGATTATGATTTCATACAGTCGGAGGATATCAAACATGTTGTGATCGGAATGACTGGTAGTGTATGATCCCTTTGTCGTTATAGTGTACGTTCAGATTTTAAAAGTCATGTAGCGTATTCCAGCCTTAAGCAAAATAGTATATTTGATTTGTTGTTTCTACCTCAGAGTAGTTGCAACTCAATATCTTACAATTGCAACTTTATTTCTCGCAGTTATGACTGTCTTTTACAAACATACATTTACGAACACCCTATCAGCGACTGCTTCATATTAAATTTGCACATTCTTTCAGCAGGTTATTACAGATAAAAGTGATTTAGTCTGATGATATGCCTGTCTGTCTTTTTTTTTTTTTGCACGCTTTGTCTGTTTACAACATGCATCTCTATTCACATTAATCCACTAGCATTAGCTTAATCATAGCCTTTGTGTGATTGCCCACAATAGGTAATGGAAAGGTAATAGAAAATAAAATCTCATCGTGAGTGTCAAGTGTAACCCCAGTATTATTGTGTTAGAAGGAAAACAAGGCAAAGCACGAAGGACAGTGTCAGAAAGTTCATGCACAGATTGATAATCTTAAAATGATTGAGTGCTTCAGTGTGTTTACATGTGTGTCTTGTGCGTGTAAGTGACGAAGGAAAAGAGAAAAGAAAAGTGGTAGTCGAGATTGCGCCACACTCCCTCAGGCTCTTGTTACTCATGCACTACTGGCAGATCTCTGGTTCCCACGCCTCCTCACAGAGGTGAGTGAAACTACACCCACACCTTCACCTGTACGTGCCTGCCTCAGCACAGCCCTTCAGCTTCAGCCAAACTATCATCTGTTTCCTTTTTTCCCTAGAAACATAAAGAAGACTGAGAGGATGACAAATTGGCATGAGTACAGCAATAATATCAGCCAGAAGATCACAATGGCAGAGCTCCCTTACAAAAGGTGTATAATTATTACAAACATGGCAATAGAAATTCACTGGGAGACCTCCCTAGCAGAGATATATCAGTTAAGTCCGATATAAACAGGTTTGGGAGAGAGGTGTAATTTTCTGTCCCATTTGCAGTTATTTTTTGTATCGCCTCATAATTTTTCATAGCACTTACTGCTTTGATGTGTGTACTTGTTACATTTTCTTCTTATGTTCAAAAGCTGCATTACAATGGGTGGATGCTGACAGCCACCACAAAAGCCCACTGTGCACCTTGTGGCTAATGCTGTCTGTCAGCGTCCTTGATCACAGAATTTATCACCTTCTCTGTTGTCTAAATCTGCATTTATTGTTATCAGGTTATATTTTTAAATGTTACCACACTCATCCTCCTCTTCACCACTGAGCATACACTATGCTAGATATTTACTCCAGGATGTTATCACACACTGCGGTGCAGCTGCTGTTTTACTTCATCAGAGTGGAAGTTCCTGACAGACTGGCCACTTGGCTGGCTTTACTGAGTCCAAGAGGGGATTAATTCCAGAGAGAGAGAGAGAAAAAAAGGAAATGCAGAGGGTGGCATGCAGTTTATTCACGGATTCCATTGGACCTTTAGCTTTAAATCATATTCAACTGACCCAAACCTATTGTTGAGGAAGGAAATTGCCTAAGCAGTTTGAGAGCTGGAGAATGTAAAAGCGTGAAACCGGAGCGGAGAGCTGGCAGTGATGAAATTGCTTGCATACCTTATGCTTTAAGGATAACCATCTTTAACAGAGGAATATTGTGGAGGACGTTTACTCAGCTCCACTGCTCTATCCACAAATACGCTCTTGCCAAAACAAGCCATATGGGATTTACTCATCGAGATACACAAAGAAGCATAGTTGCCTTAGCCTTGTTTGTCCTCATAACAGGGTATCTTGTGGTCTGGAGTATTCCTGGCAATGTTTAGACAAGCCTCAGGATCTATGTGTCTTCATTTAACAAAAACGTATAATGTGAAGTACGGGAAATATAGTGCAGGCTTATTGTAATCTTTTTCTCCATATTTGGGTTCTGTTGGTCAAGTGCGTGATCTAGCTTTTTTAGCTAGCCTTTTTTCCCCTTCAGCAGCAGGAGGGAAGAAGGAGCAGACATTCCATGTTGGCCCGAGGGCAAGGTGGGGGAGGCTCTAAGACCACTTTTATTAAAATATATTGAAGGAAAACAACAAGTTGCGCTGTTGGAGGGATGAAAAATCAGCATGACAGGCTTAAGTCTCTAGTCGTACACCTAACATCCTCCCTCACTTTCGTTCTCAGTGTTGATCTTTTCAACTCCCTATTTGTGCAGCTTCAATGATTTAGTTAATACTTTAAAAGTCCAGTAATTGTAGTCCCAGGATCTCCAATCTGATTTACTCTTTCACTGTCAAGCGCTCTGTTTTAAGTTCTCACTCTTTCAACCCTTCATTTCCTCACTCATTATGTTCCTTTCTCTGTGAATACAATAGCCCACTGCCTCAGGTGAGGGTTATTGCACTGGGTGTGGTTCACCGTCCACGACTAAGGAGTCACATTCCACTGACCATGTACAATACCTAATCACTGATATCCTGGCCCTCCTCTTTGTCAGGGTGATTAAATAACCCTGCCTCTGGCCGCACTGACCCTTGTGACCTGGTCCGTGTGCGTCAGTGGACACTGACTAATTAGAGACCCAATAATGCAAGAGCAAGCAGCTTTTCACCATGGCTCTCAGATCTCTGATCAACCACTCATCTCTACTGAAAACAAATGAACATTTATGACAGCAGCAGTTCATGCACTTTAAAAATTTCATTTTCCGTCAGACTGAACCATTTTTTGTTTTTTAATCTTGATGTAAATGCTTCCAATCAGTTGGAATAGTAGCTTGCTTTTTTCAAGCTTGTATACATGTTTGTCAGTCTCCAGTGAGTTTTTGTCAGACTCAAAGGGATAGTTCAACTAAAAATGAAAATTCTGCCATTAATTACTCACCCTCATGTCGTGCCAAACCTTTGGAACCTTTGTTCATCTTTTGAACACAAATTAAGATATTTTTGATGAAATCTGAAAGCTTTCTGACCCTCCATAGACAGCACAGAACTGGGCCACGTTCAAGGCCCTGAAAGGTAGTAAGGATATCGTTATAAAAGTACATGTGACATCAGTGGTTCAACCATATTTTTTAGAAAGCTACAAGATTACTTTTTGTGTGTATCCGGGTTCTAAGTATGAAGGCAGGCTACTGCGCATGCGTCATGGTACTCTTGTGAACGCGCATCGAAGACTGACAAGGAAGAGAAGAAATCATTGAATAAAGTCATTATTTTTGTTTTCTTTGCACACACAAATTATTCACATAGCTTCATAAAATTAGGGACCACCATGAACCACTGATGTCACATGGACTACTTTATTGATGTCCAAACTCCGTTTCTGGGCCTTGAATGTGGTAATTAAATTGCTGTCTATGCAGGGTCAGAAAGCTCTCGGATTTCATCAGAAATATCTTAATTTATGTTCCGAAGATGAACGATGGTCTTACGGGTTTGAAACGACATGAGGTAATATAATTAATTACTGAATTTCAATTTTTGAGTGAACTATCCCTTTAAATTAGCAGAAATGAATAATGTGATTGTAGCTCGCCTTCGCCCACCATGTACACACATTAATCAGACAATTTGGCTTCATCACTATGCATTTGATCCGGAAAACAGCGATAATATGCTGCATGCATTTAAACTTTATTCTTCTGTGGAACACAAGAAAATAAGATATTTTGAGGATTGTTTTTTGATCTGATGAAGGCCAGCATTCTTTAAAATATGTTCTTTTGTGCTCACAGAAGATCGAAAGTCATACAGGTTTAGAATGACATGAGGGTTCGTAAAGACTCGAAGAATTAGCATTTTTGTGTGAACTATCCCCTTAATACTTGTATTTCTTATATTAGAAAAGTGGCTTCATTTAGTGTGGCTGCATCATGAGAAGGAATATTGCGCACTGAAGGGAATCTCTAACATACACAGTGCTGTGTTTAATTTGCCAGAGCTCTGAAGTGGGAAAGCAACGAGGCAATCCTGGCATTCCAGGGCTCTGTCGTGTCGTCTCCTGGTCTCTAATTTGGGAGCAGCTGTCGGGCTCTGCAAGACCTCAGCCATCAAAGCCCATCTAAAAGGGGGGCGGGGGCATTGAGGTCAGCCCCACAGAAAAGCCCTAACTCCCCAGCACGCTTTCCAATCTCTGGTAGCTCATGCCAAGTACACAACACCTGCACCAGGTTAAGCACAGTGGAGATTACAGGATGACTGTAAAATTATTGTGGGCCATAATAATGAAGCAGTAAAAACAGATGGCCACTATTAGGAGGAAAACTCTCCTATTGGGAATAGAACGCTTGCTGTCTTTTCAGATCAAGCTTCTCTCTTTATCAAGGTGTCCTAAGCGAACTTTACAGGAAGTTTAATTAAACTTTGCAGGAAGTTTTTCTGAATTGCTCAGTTTGGACAACTTCCAGTTCTATGCTTGAAGATATAAACAATTAAAATAAATTAAGTGCCAAATTTTGTTGTTTTAAAAAGTAAATGTAGAATTTAAAAAAAAGTACAGTTTTTCCTTTTTTTTTTTGTCACCATGAAATAAAACATTTCGTTAGCCTTACATTTCACAACCTCAGTGAAACACAGTGATAGTGATCCCTTAATGATTGTTGGTACCCATGAGAGTGTAGTTTCTCACACTCTGGTGGGCTTGTTGAGACACACATACCCTTGAGGATTCCAGATGTGGTCTGGTTTCAGTTCTATGAAAACCGTTAATTATACCATTAAGTCTGCTACGGGCCCTAATTAGTGGGTTAAACTGTGTTCCAGATCAGGTGCATATATTGATTTATCTCTTGCTGTCCGCTCTCTCACTCCTCCTCTCACATGCCCTCTACAGGTCATGTTTACGCAACTGTAGTGACAGCCACATTTTGTTTTCCTCTCTTCATCTGGAAACCACAAAAGTGTTTTCTGAATGTGATGCGTTCAGGGCTTTATAATTTAAGACTGCATGCATTGTGAAATTTACCAAGAATAGGATCAGGACCAGCAGTGCTGTTTTCTTGTGGTGCTATTTCAACAGCTTGTACCAATTCAGCTCCTTCCTTATTACTGTTGGACAAACAGAGGAAGAAGTAGTAAATCCCATATCCCAACAATAAGATCAACCCTGGGGCTCAGGCAGGAAAAGAAGCTGTACCAGTGGGACTTAGGGCCCAAGGGGATGTGGTGGTGGGGAACTGATAATCAAAGATAAGGGGTCATCTGTAACCTTTCACATATTTGGTACTTTCCCCCCATTGTGTAGCTTTGTGTGTTTGCAGGTTCAGTAGTTGGGGGACATTGAAGGTCTTGTTTTATGAGTTTCCTTCTTAACGCAATTATTGTGATCTGTGCCTGTTATTCCAAAGAAAAAATAGTTTTTCTTTGTAATTTTTCATTAAATGTTATTTTTCACTGTGCTGTTGTTAATAGCATTTATAAAGCACAACCGTTCTTGTTTTTATTCATTTGTTTATTATAATGAAGAATCATTTATTTTCAATAATTTTTTTAAATCATATATTTATAAATAAGAATAGTTTAATATTTAATTTAAAGTTAATTGAATTTTTATTTCTAGACAGTTACATTTTAAAACAAAAATTTATTTAGACAAGAATTACAAACCTCATGCAAAAAAACTAAACAAAAAAATAAAATAATAGTAATAAATAAATAATAAAATAAAAGAGCTTGTATAATATTTAGTTTTACCTTTTGTGGTTTAAGGTCAACTTTTTCCTGAAATTTTAGCACTTCCTTTCACAGGCAGTGGTGATTTTTTTTTTCAGGCACTATTTTGTACCATATTCATTGAAAATTACAAATACTCCGTTCTGTTTTTCAACCCCCCTCCACCGACCACTTATCATATAGAGATCACTTTTCACAGTCCAATCAATTCCTGGACAATGAATAGAATCAGAATAAATTTCCTGTTTTACTTGGATATATGACTTAAAATGGGTTACAAACACCATTTTATGTTGACTTTAAACTTAAAGCTCTTTTTCCTGTGGGTGATTCTTCTCAATGGGAGATCATGGACTGGTTTTTCTCCTAACAGTAACATTTCCAGTTTAAACACAGCTGGAGGGCAGGAGAAGATCGTTGTGGAAACACTCTGCATCTGTGGTGGGCTTTGAACACCAACCTCACACTGTTCTGCCACAAGTACGCAGTGTGTCTTTGGCCTTCTTTGAAATCAAGAATAAATAAATGTAGGGATTTTATGTAAAACATGATTTACATATTTGAGTTTGTTCCTGAACTCTCCTTTGAAATGGAACAATTAGTAGTGATCAAATATATAGAGGTATTAAAACTGCTGAAGGCTATTTTTATGAGCTGGTTAAGCAGATAATGTATTTACTGATATTTATGTATTTATATATACTGTATATAGTTCTCCCAAAAATCTCTGGCATACATCAAACCTGTTTGACTGACTTGCTGATATGGAACACAAAAAATATATTTGAATTAATGTTTGAAGTGTTTTTGTGGTAATTGAGGATGCTAGAGAGTTCATTCATATCTGGAATACTATAAAACCTCTTGAAGAACACTGTTTATACTGTGCTAATCACATTGATCTTCTTGTATTTATTCAATCTTCCATCTCCTTAATCTGGCCTCCTGCTTCCATCTCTGATGGGTTGTCCTATTCATTCACTGGGTTGTTTACAGTGCTAACAGCTTTTCTGAGAGGCACAGCACTTATGTCAAGAGTTTCCTTACACATCTGATGACACAGACACATGGGTTGTGTGGACATGTATGAGTTTCGAGATTTGAGTAACAACAGCTTGGCACCTTCAACATGCTGCAACAATACATCTTCTGTTCCATGACTCAAAATCCTGAATGTAGATAATCCTCCTCCCAGTCTTATCATGAGCTAACTGCCAATACCAGATTTCTGTATTTAACTTCCAGTGTTTTTCTGCTATGCAGACTGCTCTTGGATGCTGTTTGCCACTGTACCGTGGTTTCGAAAAATGAGTAGCGGGGTGAAGTTGAAAAAGGAGCAGCGCATGGAGCAGATGTCAGGCTCTGTGTTTATTTGCGTTCAGGAGGGGGGTGTTAGTGTGGGAAAGCTCCTCTCCACGGTTGGGATCAATGTGAGAGAGATAAGCTCATGGTGTGGCCTTGGTCAAGCATGGATGAAAACTGTTTTAGTGTGAGAACTTCCTCCCATGTTGTAATTTCAACATAACATGAGTCTCAGCAAGGTCACTATGATAACTGTTTTTTTCCTCTCTCCGTGTGCCCGGGGTGCTCTCTCTGTACACACTACACCGCAAGCCTTTGGGAACTAGAACAGGGTCTTGATCTAAATGTTCCCATCAGGTCTGTGGGTTTAGCGTGGGAATCGAGAGCAGGGATGAGAAGATGTGGGAGAGTTTCCTCTGCATGTACACAAGGCATATAGAAGGACTGAGATTTAGAAAACGTCTCAGAGGCATCCATAGTAGGCGAGATATTAAAATGGCAGAACAGTTGGATTTGTAATCTCTTGTGAAAACCCCTATGTTTTCCAGATCCTTTATGCACACGGCTGTGGTTGATGGCAACTACCTGATAAGAGCTTGTGCTTGTATTGTGAGAAAAGAGCAAACTAACTCTACCTGATCCTATCAGCATCTTCCCATTATGACTTGGTCATCTTGCTTTTTCTCACACTAACTGTCTCTTGCTTCGGCATACTCCTCCTGCTGCTGTTAAGTTGTAAAATTTGTCATTACAGGGAGAGAAATGACTTCAAAGCAGTTTGAGTCCTTCTCAGTGGCCCACAGCGTAAAGCACAGAGTGCCGTCTTTGGGAATTCAACTCTCTCAGTTCCTCTCATTTAGTAGCTGACAGCCTGAACTGTGCATATATCACTTCTAAGAATATTACAGTCTTGCTGTAGCGGAGAGGTGGAAAAGAGTGAAATAAGCATGAGTGTGGCCAGGTAAATCAAGAATGTGTGATATACATCTTAAGACTTTGGTCTTGATTGACAGATGTTTTAAAGACCTTGTGTTGATATCAGCAATGTTTTGCTTGGAAAAGGTATAAGAGGGCATTGAGCCAGTTTTGGCTGGGCAAAAGAGTTAATGCGCTGCTCAGTTTTCATGTGAAGACTAAATAATACTTTTTTTGCTGCATACTAGTAACATATTTTAGGCTAATTGTATAAACTGTTTGAGTATTTCTTAAGAATCTTCCTTTTTATTTATTTCACTCACTCACTCACAGCTGCTGTAGTAACACTATCATTTGTTTTTCATACCACATCACTACTTTTTATGAGTGACACAACTCAACATCATTAGTTCTGTTTGTGAGCCTAATGTGTGGTGCTTAGAGGGTAGATTTTAAATGTTGATTTTAATTAATTCCTTTTTTTGTAATTACTTTTGTATATAGACACCTTTTTTATTTTACACAGAGTAACTGAAGAGTTTGGGTTTACAATTGTATGTTGTAAGATTTTCCACACAAGAGTAGTTTAGTTTAAGGTTTCAAGCTGGTATGGTTTTTGTTTATTATATCTGTTAAATATCAACTGACCATTCGCAAAGCTTGATTGACAGGCGATCTGACCAATCAGAACGCCGAATTCGCTATATGCATTTCCCTATATAGTTTACAGCATTAGTTAAGAGAGTATTTACTTCAAATGTAGGAAAAATGGACATAAAAATACACCCAAATGAAACTAAATCCAATAAAATCTAAATCTGATTTCAATCAAGAATTTATGAATTGGAATCAAAGTAATAAGGACTTGATTAGACATTCTTAGGAGAAATAACATTGTAGGACTGTGACACAAAATTATGATTCATTGTAAAGGTATTTCAAAGCAACCACACTAAGTTATCCAGGGCCATTTTTGACCTATGAAAGAAGTCTTGTATTAACCTTGAAAATTTGTCTCCGATTGCAAAAATCTCACCATCTGCACCCAGCATGAGAAATGTGTGAGTTTTTCTCATGGTGAGGTAAACATTGAGCACTCATTCAGAAAGAGACATAAAAACCAAACAAAACCTGATCTGAGGAAGGGACAGAAAAGATTGAAGCAGAGTGGACTAAAAAGTAGAAAATGCTCCAATGTGGCATGTAAACAGAACTGTGGGCAGAGTGCTGTGGTGCACGCTGTGTGGTCTCTGTCTTCCTTCTCAGCAGTACTGTGGATCTTAGGCTCTTATAGGCTCTGCTGTGAGCTTGTGTGAGGAAAGGGGAGAGGTCCAATAAACAGGTCTTTTTGATGCAGGCACAACCCTCTGCCAAATCCTCCTTTTGTTTCGGCACAGACAGCACAGCCATCTCGCAGTCTCTTCTGAATCCATTCCTCTTAGCTGTTGTATGGCAGCTTTCACAAGCCCTACTGTGCACAACTTGCTGAACAGAGACAGGGAAAAAGAGAGAAGAGAGCTTTCTTTATCTATTTGCCTTTTAGACTACTTTGTATTTGTGTAGTACCTACTTCACTATATTTTGGGGAAAATTTGTACCTGAAACCTGGCAAAACCACCTTTCGGAGAAATCTGAGGACATCCTCGTTCATAAAACGGCATAAAAATAAAGATTTTTTTCATTGTGCAACTATGGAGAGTTATAGTATTTAAAATCTCAATGGAATTTCCCCATTTAGACAGCCAAGTAAATATGTGTGTTTTTGTGTGAACTTTCTTTGTCTTTATTGCACAAGACAATGTAGACAGCATGCGTCCATTATAAATATTGTGTCCAACCAAAGCATATGATACCTATCTATTTCTGGCCCAGTTGTTTCACATTGTTTCTTAAACCTAAAGGTCCATAAAACAAATCAAGGTTGTCCAAGAATTCCTCTCCAGTTGGAACCGGTTGTAAATATGATGAGAAAATCTCTGTTGAGAAAAGCAGTATTCTGTTCCATGTAGACATTTTTACTTGTAAGCTCCTTTTATAGCTATAATTACATTTTCTTCATATTTTATCTCTGTTTCTGAGGGCAAAGACTATTGGAAGGAATTTTACAAGTGCTGTACATCAGACCAGCTGGCTCTGGTGCAAGTGCACTATATATATATATTTGCTCTCACTAAAAGCAAAATACATGCTTCTTTTAGTACCAGTTTTTAACAGTACCAGTTTTAAACCATTTTATATAGTCAGAGCAGACACTGAATATCTCTAGTTCTACACCTGTCCCCATATGTTGGCAATGAACTTATTTGCACCAAGCTGGAATGTCTTTCTGAGAATAGGATTTAAAAGCAGAGATTTTCTTTTAGTTTTTGTTCTCTCCTACTTGGCAGACGGGGATTGGAGGGCTTTCAGTTGTCAAGGGGACTGTGATTATCACCATCAAATGCCATTTTGTTGAGTTGTTATTTCAAGTTAAGCCCAGTTCTCCTGGTTCTCTCTGTTCCTTCTAATTTGTGGAGCTAGTTTGAGGAAACTCTAAACTGAGCTTTGGATCAGATGCACTCCGCATGCTTATTTCCCACAGTTGGGAGCAGGCAGCACAGGCCAGATATTTGACACTAATCAGTCATTAATAGCGTAATGCAGCTCCTAGCCAAACCAATGAGACTGAGCCCGTGACAGCTGCTGGTATGTCTAAGCGAGAGATTCCAAGAAAACACAAAACACAGAGACAAAGAACAGAGTCTATTGTAAAGCCTCTTTTCTTTTTCAGGGGCTGCGTTTCATTCCATGTGATCGTTTCAAGATGGCGAGAGAAATATTGGACGCTAACCAGTGTGATAAAACAATCAGATTAAATTAATGGAGACGGACAGGGGAAGAGGAATGAAAGAGAGTGGGTTATGTTGTTTCCTGTGGAGTGGGTGAGAATGGGATGACGATGGTCTTCGTCATTTTCCTCCAGCAGAGATTGATTTAAGGGACTGTGGTGTGTTTTGTATTTAGGGTGTAGACTGGCATTGTGTTTTAATAGCAGGCCCTAATCTAGCGGAACGCTGATTTTCATAAGCATATGAGTGTAAATTTCAGTGTAGGCTGTGTTGTCAGACTACCAGAATGACTGTACTGCTCACATTGCACAGTCTTTTTTTGTTATTTGTCATGATGTTGTCATAGCACCGGTACAATCACAAATCACACAGTCTGGCCAAGAGATATTCCTAAAAAGCGGGGAAAAAAAACCTTTGCACATTTGGGGCATAGCCTGGGTTAGGCCTGAACTCTAGAAATTAAATAAAGACTTTAACAAATGAAAATAGCATGAAATTGTTTTTGACAGTTATTTAGCTAAAGCTGTATTTTTCAGTATATAATATCAGAATATTCATTTGTCAATATTAGGGGTGTCCCCGACTAAGGATTTTCATAGTCAAATCGGAAATTTTCGAATCTTGCCGATATTCGACTGATAGTCGAATCATATGTTTGGGGGCGGGGGCAAACTACATTACCAAGAGACAGTCATAAATACTGAGGTTAACACACAGGGAAAATGTGTAATGGACACCTCGCAGATACATAAATAATGTTTTATGTTTTGATTAAAAGATAGTTAACATTAAACGCCAGCGAAACCCTAATAATTCAAAACATTTTTATAACAGTGCTCTCATTATAACGTTATGTTCTGCATTTCTGTATTGAGCTGCGCGCTGAAGATGACCAGTAGAATGAAGCATTTGATAGCAGTTTTTTTTTTTAATCAGTGGGATTTAACTCATTTATCTAATATAGAATACACTTGGTTATTTATAAAACATAACGTTAATATTACGACTTACAGGCTATCTGCACAGAATGCCCCGAATGCAGAAGTGAACGTGTCCGTGCAGCTCTGAATGAACTCTTGTTGTGGACACGTTCTTCACGCAACAACGTGTAGAAACACAGCAACCAAACTCTAAAAATTCACAGCGTTTTATTATAATAGTGTTCTCATTATAATGTTATGTATATGACAGTCCCAGTCATAGTTATTAATATTATGCATTATTGTTTGTACTGCTCGCGCTGCGCATTGATAATCACTGTACAATGAAGCGCTTTACTTCAGCGCAATGTATCTTATGCAAGATAAATAATACACAATATATAATCTGGCTGCCATGTTTTGAAATCACTTGTACCCCACCTGATCGAAAAAATCCAGTCTTTAACTCTGCCTGTGTCAGTTTGAGTCTTGTTAAAGTTTTAAATCCCTGCCGCCAAAATGCTTCTCTGTCGGTCACGGATTATGGAAAGTGAAACTTAACTTAAATCTATAGGGGTGGTTGGATTTATTCATGCACTTTAAAATATTTATTTAAAGCTTCTTTCTTTTCAGATTCTTATTTACAGCATTATCATAATAGGCTGTATATTAACTTATTGGGAGAAAACCTGTAGTTCTATGTGAAATCAGACATTTGAGCTCCCCCATATAGCCAAAATGGCATGATCCTAACACCCGCTAATATTCGACTGTGAGATTGGGAGTCGAATCAGGCTCCTCCTATCGAAGCATCCAATCGTCACTATTCGGGGTCACCCCTAGTCAGTATATTGCCTTGCTGTCAAATTGGTGTCAAAAATGGAACTTTTTATGAGACTTTTACTCCCTGGGGTTTCTTTTCAGGGAGATTTTACAAGTAATCTATTAAAATAAATTCTCAATATGAATGTTCAATTATGATTGTTTGACTGCACAGTAATTTATAATAATAAAAAAATATTTTTAATCAAATGCCAATTCGTGTTTATGCTCACTTCAGAAACCATTTAAACAGATTTACAGATTTTCTGAAAATAGACACTGAAGAACTAAAATATGGCTAAAGAAAATATCATTCATGCTCATTCCTTGCAGATTTTTGTTTCCTATTGGTTGAAGCATGTTATTTTTTTATGAAAATATTAGAGTGCTTGCTACAGCTCAAGATCACGCCTCAACTCCTCTTCGATTGAGATTTGGTAGCAATCTCAATTTTCCAACCAAATCCAAGCGAAAATAGTGTAGCCAGTGTATATTCTCACAGATACAGATCAAAGGTTAAGAGCTGTGGTATCAAGCACCTGTTGGAGCTTTGGAGCTGGTGTATACCAATAACCAGCTTGAGACACAAGCAGCATGTGCACAAAACAGCCCTGTGATCTCACACCAGAGATAGCAATGAACCACCATTTTGAGTTCTGATAGTGCTTTGTGTAATTGGAGTTGAGAGCTCAGCAGTTATTTAATCGTCAACTGAACCCAAGATCTTTTGTGTTTAAATAATATCTGGCCTGTGACGTACTAATCTCAGAGGTTTATGACACTGTGGAGGAAAAAAAGTGTCAGTCGTTTAAAGGTTCTGTTATGACTGACAACAACTTGGCCTGCTTTAACAGCCCCAGACAAATAAGCGAAAAAACATGCACGGCCGTGAAAATATGACTGCTACAACATATTTTTTTTCAGACAGCCTCTCATTAATAGCTTTCATAAACATCTAAGGTTAAAAGTCAACTCCAAGGCATGCCAGATTTTTTTTTCCATGTATAGTGAATGGAAAAAATGCATGCCCTTTGGCACCTCTTCCCTCTTCACTCCAGCCTCTTGAGATAGGGATGTAATAAGGCCTGATTTGACTTTGCGGGATTGCATGGACTGTGAAAGTCCATTTATAAAAAGATTGGTTCAAATAAGCAGCGTAAGAGAGAGCAGTACTTTCCCACAGTGTTGCAGAAAGCCAGCATGACCGGTCTTGAGGCCTGTGCACTGCAATCCCCCTGCGGACCCACTGTGAAAGCACTCAAGCATGGAGCCGTTGCTTGCTCCATTTACCCTGACTAACTGTAAGTGTGTGCATTTGTGGACGGGGACTTTTACTCCCATCTAAAATTGAGAATGAGCATAAAAGTTTTCACAACAATGTTGTGTAGCAATCCTAATTTCATTAACAATGATGATATGAGTGCCAGAAGATCTTTTAGGGATGCCACTCCCAGGCTGGAGAGGAACAAAGAACATGTGGAAAGTGCAAAGCTGCAGCTACACTCCCGCCACCTGTTACTGACCAGAACATGCGTGAAAATGAACTTGGCCTGAATTGCTGGGATCACTTACAACTAAAAGCCTCCCTGAAATCTCTCAAACTCTCGGCCGTGCCTCTTAGCGAGGTCTTCTGTTGGTGCGCGTTTCCCCCCCGCTCTTTTAGGCGTTTTTTTTTACAGCTATCCGATATCAGCTACAGTGCGCCATTTGTCTTTTACGTTAACATTGTGCTTTTAAGTTCTCCTTCTCCGTAGGAGCCCCCTCTGTTTGATTGACATGGGGGAATTGTGTTTTTGAAGAGGACTTATTGTAGATTAATATACACGTTTAACACTGACCCACAACAATTTACCACAACGTGAGCAAAGCATGAACAGCATTAGGCCCTTTGCAGATGGAAGATCAAATTTCAAAAGGTTCTTGATGGACTTGTCTCATTCTGCATATTACAACCCCTGTAGCTTTTATGTTTCCCCCCTACAAACTCTTGCGTAGTGGCTCAGCTTCTCATTTAGACATTTCAAATACTCAAATGCACATTTAGTTGAGCAACGGATATTCTCAAGACAAATCAGTTCTTTGCTGGAGAGCACAAAGCAGTGCATTTTTCAACCGTTGTTGTCCAAGTTCAATAACTGAATGCAAAACAGTGCTCATGGGCAACATGCTGGCATGCATTATTTAATCAGTTCTGGGCAGCTGTTCTGCAGCATGACGTCCATTCGGCACGCAAGAGCTATGAGAAATACAGAGGGCTGTGGTTCATATTCATCCACTAGTACTACTCATACTCCATATGTACAGGGAAGGCATACAAGTTATCCTTTCCTTAAACTGTAGACTTTGGTTGTGCTCCAGGACTATCTTTCTAGTTTCCATATCATGTGGTTTTCCATTCCCACATTACAGATTTGCTGTGTGCGGTGTGGATTGCCGGTTCCGTTTCCTGCAGTTTAGTTCATGAGCTTGTTTCTTTACACTGACATGTTGCATCAATCTAGTGCCAATAAGGACTCATATCTTTCTTCAAATCCATGTTCCCAGATTTTCTCCTTCTAAGCAGGAAAACCCTCAGATGAATTTTTTTTTCCTCCTTTCAAATCTTCTCTGCTTCCCACAGACGCCCCCAGCTTGATGACTTTGACTTCCCACATTTAAGGATGGCTAAAAAAAGCATCTTCAAATTGCAACCAGAAGTTGCTTCAACCCCCTTTTCTGGTTTATGAGGCTGATGGGCCTCTAAACACTGGGAACCGGTACTCTCACAGGCCAATTTAAGACTCCTCAGAGTGTGAGAAATCATGTAATTGTAACTTCACCTCTAATAACAGTAAAATATCAATCAGGGGCCCAAAATGGGACTAGTGTCAGAGATTCTCCAAGAAAAAAAACAAACGTGACGGCTAAAGAGCCCGTTTTCCAGGGAAGGAGAATTGTGGTCCATGTCAATGCAGGGGTCAGAGGCAGCCTCCCACAGGACCGCACATAAGGATTAAGTGAGCCTGTTTAATGAGATCACTTCCTGTGGAACATTAAGCCCTGGTGAGAACGCCACCAGCAATATGGAGCAGCACAGGAGGCTGTCAAGGGGATCTGAACTTCCCACACTCATTATCTATAAGGTAGACGCTAATGTTTGCCATTTATTAGCATTTTGAAATAAAACAACAAATTAATCAGATAAAATATTAATTTCATAAAAAAATATACTTAAGGAATTCCATTAATAATTCTTTTTTTTTTTTTTGCAGGGCTGTTTAAAAGGAATAATTGTATAATTGAAATTTGGAAAAGCCCACAGGAAGCTATTGGTCTTTCTAAACTGCCAAATTTAGCTTTTCTATACATTTAACTCTGCTTCCTTACATTCAAATTCCACTTAAAAATCTGTATCCTGCTTGCTACCGCAATTCAAATTCAGGAATTGAAAATAAATTTAAGGCATTGGTAACACTTAAGCCCCTTTCACACTGCACGTTGGTCCCGGAAAATTGCCAGAAAATTGCTGGAGTGCCTTCTGTGTGAATGCAAACACGTCCCGGGATTAATTCCGGATTGATCCCGGGTTGGGGACCTAGTAACATTGCCGGGTTCAGTCCTGGAACGAGCTCTGTGTGAACAAAAGCCGGATCAATGCCGTAAAGGGTGCGTCGTAGTGATGACGCACTTTATCGTTCGACTGTTTTACCGGGTGTTTTGAAGGCAGATCATTCACACGACGAAAAATATGTAAACTGGAATGAAGCAGGGATCAGGGAGCTCCTCACTATCCGCGCTGAAGCTGAAATCAATCGCCAGTTTAGTGATGGTGCGCGGTGCATTATACACGTCACATGAAATGTCACGTGTCTTTACGGGATCTTTACGGGTTGTGTGTGAACGCATGCACAGATTCCGGAAAATCACTGGCAGTGTGAATGAACCAAAATCAGACCATCCCGGGACAAATCACGGGACACATTTTCCGTGTATTTTCCGGAATGGCTGTGTGAAAGAGGCTACGTAAAGGGACCAATTCTCACAATTATCTAGTTGCTTATTAGCATGCCTATTAATAACCAGAGGTGTAAAAAGTACTCAAAAATTTTACTCAAGTGAAAGTAAAGATACTCAATTAAAAGTACAAGTATCTGGCCAAAAAAATACTTGAGTAAAAGTAAAAAAGTACTACTTTAAATTGTACTCAAGTATTAAAAAAGTAGAAGTACTTTTTTTTTCTGACAGACATACAGAAGTTTGGTTAAAGGGAGAAAACAAAACAAAATGCAATGGCACAGGTCAAACACACATCTAGTGCAGCGATAACAATTAAAATTCAGCACAGCGGAACAAACACACACACACACACACACACACACACACACACACAAAAATTGCAGGGAAAGGGATTAAAAGGAAACTTCATCCTTTCCACCCTAATGCCATCCCATATATATATATATATATATGAATGAATGAATGAATGATGCGTTTACAGTGCTTTACAGTCGTGTGTGTGTGTGTGTGTGTGTGTGTGTGTGTGTGTGTGTGTGGGGGGGGGGGGGGGTCTCTCTCTTCAACCACCACCAGTGTGCTGCATCCACCTGGATGATGTGACGGCAGCCACAGTACAACGGTGCCAGTGCGCTCACCACACACCAGCCACACACACACACACATATATATATATATATATATAACTTTTATTTATCAGATGAACACAAACTAAGATCTAAATCATCTAAACTAAATCATCTCTCTTCTTATAAGACAAGTATGGGATGTAAAAAATTACACTTCAAAAACTAAGTAAACATACAATGTTCATTTAAACACTTTTTGGAGATTTGTAACATTTAATAATAAATAAAAAACAATCACACAAAAATATTAATTCTATTTAAATTTTCATCACTGATTTTATTTGCACTCCATCTTGTGCATTCAGCCAATATATTACACAGCTAATGGCTCTATCAAAACAGAAAGAATAATGAATAAACTTTTTGAGGGGAAAATGCAACTTTTTGGTGAACTTTTGAAGCCAGACATTTACCTGATGAAAGTCATAACTGAAGTAGAACTGTGTGCTTGATGCATGAAAACAATGATCATTGGTTCTCACGTCAAGCACACACTTTTGAGCTTCCGTTTACCATATTTAATGTGCATAAGATAAAATAAAAATGTAATGTACTTTTTAAGTCGAAATAAAATTGTAAGGAGTAAAAAGTACTGTTTTTTTCTTCAGAAATGTAATCAAGTAAAAGTACAAGTAGTCAGTTTAAATTGTACTTGAATAAAGTAAAAATCCTCCAAAATAATACTTAAGTAAAGTAATCAAGTAAAATTACTCAAGTATTTTACACCTCTGTTAATAACATATTGGCTGTTTATTAGTGCTTATAAAGCACATATTCTGCATCACCATATTCTGCATCCCTAATCCTACCCAATACCTAAACCTAACAACTACCTTACTAACTATTAATAAGCAGCAAATTAGGAGTTTATTGAGGCAAAGTCGTAGTTAATTGTTTATTAATGGCGCGAATTGGACCTTAAAATTAAGTGTTACCAAGGCATCCTCAATTCAATTCTGATACATTTGAAAAACCCATATTTTAGATTAATAAAGTGCTTATTACACACACACATCAATTTTAATATGCGAATAGAAGCTTATGTGCACTGCTTGTGTGACATTTGATTGATTGTCCGAGTGATACAACTGATGATTACAGATCAAAGGTTTGTGTTCGAAAGTGTGACTTGTTCTGATTTGATGGCTAATAGACTACAAATAGTAAATGTGTCCCATCATGTCTGCCTCTCATCTGAGCTATCCAGGCGGCTCTTGGAACCTGATCTCTGTGAGACACTCATAACAGATTGTCACTCACAGTCTCAGCCCAGCTCTTGGAAAGCGCAGCAACCTGCCTCAATTATTATCCCACTTTTACAAAAGTCATGGAGGCCCATTCAGATTGATAGAGGTAAGATGTTTGAAAGCATAAAATTGCAACTGTTATCTGCTCAGCTGTGCCGAGAACCCACATTAGCCAACTTTAAGACATGAGGGCAGCATCTGTTAAGAATTTTTATTGAAGTAATATCAACAGACAGGTGAAACTGAATGACAACACTATTGTTTTTGAATTCTCTGTCACTGCTCTAGTTATGACCTGCAGACCACAGCCTGAAGAATAACATGTTTTGTGTAAGCTGAGGAAACTCAGAATTACGTTCGCTACAGAACTGTAGATGAGAATTAGGGTTGGGAACTGAGAACTGCCGGTTCTTTTTTAGTGAATAAAAAATACAGCACAACCGGTTTAGTCCAATTTCCCGAACGAATGACTCTTGAGGTGTTTTTGTGAGTCATAAACCCTTATGAATCGGGGCGATTTCTGAACTAATTTGACTCACTGAACTGCAAGTAATTACATTTGTTATATTGGACTCAAAATGAACCAAGAAATGTAACACATTTAGCCTAACACACTTGAATGAGTTCTGTTACATTTACATTTATGCATTTAGCAAACACTTTTATCCAAAGCGACTTACAGTGCATTCAGGCTATACATTTTTTTTTTTATCAGTATGTTACAGACTGGTTCTTATGACAACATAGTTCAAAATGAACATTGTGAGTTTTCTTGTAATAAATTGTATTTTAACAAATTACAAATGTAATGAATTTTTATAATTTAAAAAATGAATGTATAGTTAGGACAAATTATTGAAATGCATTTATGCTACATTAAGACATTTTCTATAGAATTGCATTTTTGAAATAGATTTCTGATTTGTTGTTTGTAATTTATTTGGTTCAGTTGTGTAGTAAAGAAAGTATATTTCCTCTTCTCAACTATAATCTGAGCTTACATCCTTCCAGTGTATTTTGTGATGAACCGAATACTTTGACGTGAGAGGTTTTTATTCTAAGGGCTGAGTCATGTTCAGTATATGCATTTGTTTCAGAATACTGGAAAAGACAGCTTATAAGTGTGCTGGTGTTTCCTGGATGTTTTGTCCCTGTGTGACTTGTGTACTGGTATCTGTTGAGCAAGCAAATGGAGACTGTTGTATATTCAACTTGTCAAAGTGACTTAAAATATGTAGGGGAGTTGTGGGAACTGTCAGAGAACAATGTACTGAAATTGAGGATAGTGAATGGTCAGACCACATTCTGCTGAAGATTCATCATCTCACAGTGGACACTCAATATGAAGAAAAAAAAACATCCTTGAATAATGTAATCCGTTGAGACACACAGAACTTTTGTGAGTAAAATGAATATTAGTAAGACTGCATCTTATTCCAAACCTTGTATTAAACTTTATAAAACTTTTTTAAAAAGAGTAGTTATTGCAGAAATAATATACTTTAAAATTACTTAATCTAATGTTTTTTTTTCATGTTGATTGCAATTATATGAAAATCCATTTTAGTTTAAATTTCAATTTAAATCGCAATTTAATTTAAATTTGTATTTTATTTTAAATAGAATGCAATTAGTTGAACATTAGAGTGCTAATTTAACCCACTTAAACACATCTTTATATGTAATTTCATAATGACTTCTATTGTCTTTGAAATATGGTTAACGTGTACTTAAGTATTTAAAATATATTACCTGCCTCATAAAAAAGTGCACATGGTGCACTTGGGCATCTTTAGAACATTCTGACGGTTTTGACTCATTAGTGGAAAAAAATCTCTTTACTGCAGAGAATTTAATTTGTCCTTCTATCTGTCTAGTTCTTTCAGCGTTATCTCCCATGCTGACTTGATTTGCTTCCCATCTCTTCTCCTAAAAGTGATTGACGTTGTTTATCACATTTCAACCAACGAGCCTCAACATGCTATTCTCCTTGTATAGGCACGGAGCTTGTGCGAGTAGTTGTCAGATTCAAACACACCTTGAGGGAGTGGGTGCGAGGGTGCGGCAGTGGGCTCCATCTTATAGAGCACCTTTCTCTCCATGTTTGAGCCGAAGGACGTCTTGGTCACGCAAATTTGAATCACATCCTCCCTTTTCGGCCTGCCAGCCAAGAACAGCTCTGAATGTCCTTCTCAGGGATTCATTAGACGTTACAAAACTCAAGATAAATAAATGAACTAATCCCGAAATTGTGTGTGCGTGGGAGACTTCATAGCTCTTAAAATAGCTTTGTGTAAGGTTTGGGGAATGAACTTCTGAAAATCTGAATTGTTTTACCATACAAGGTCCTGCCACCAGACCACGTCCTCCAGTGTCACCACACCCACTGTCAGAGCCACTTCTCTGCATGTTCTCACTAGTCAAGTGTTTCTTTGTCCTTCTTCTGGACTACATTTACAGTTTTTCCTATATCGTACAAACCTGATTAAACTAGTGGATTAGGTTAGTGTGGCACTTTAAATGTGCAGTGCAAGCACTGTGCATTGCATGATGATGAAACAGGTGTAGATGTGAATGCAATGAGGTGACACCTCTGAAGATGGACAAATTTGTGCTGTATCTACAAGGTGACACACAGCCTGTCAAACACCCAGGCTGACACGTGCCATGTTGAAGGTTTGCGCCGTTCAATCGTGTGCTGATTTGATTGAGAACCCGTTGGTATTGTTGACCTGTGTGTGAAGCACACTCCCAGACATTGGAAAACTCACTTAACCTGATTTGTGTTTGTCAGACCTCCAGATTGTGGAACTGATTACAAAAACATACTTGTTTATTGGCCACCGTGTCTGCCCGCAGACACAAAGCAAACAAAATGATTGGATGCTTCTGTAACAAACATGCTTCTCACACTCTCTTCACCGCTTCTGGCAATTTCCATGAACGCGGCTCACTTTGGTGTCCCATTACGATTTGTTTTTAGAGTGTTACAGGGCGCAATCCCATGTTTTTGTTGTGAGAACTATTTAGTAGATTTGACAAACCCTTATTTAACATAACATTACTTCAAATAGTGATTTTGGCCTGTATCCACTAATTAAAATCATGACATTAATATTTAATTTCTGTCAAACCATTTTTAATTATGAACTCTTTTTAATTACTAAAAACATTAATGTTTAGCTATGTCCCAAATCCTGTGTCCCAGAATGACTTTCCTTCAAAAATTCAAATTCATGAAATTACATGTCCAGTTAATCTCTGAGTGATGAAAGTAAACAAGACTGACTTGTCCATAAAAGAGGGATTCAAGCTCGAAGCTCTCCCCTCTGACTACTTAAAGTTAGTTAAAGGGAAAAAATACCAAAAATTACCATCATTTAATCATCCTCATGTCATTTTAAACCCATGTCTTTCTTTACTCTGTGAAACAGACAAGACAGTATTTTTTAGGATTTTCTCATTCCAAACTATCTGGCCTCTTTTTAGTGAACTGCTTAATCTAGGCTAAAGTTGCAATACTTAGAACCTTCTTACCTGTTCATGTGTTGTGTGTGTATTTTAATAATTTTAGTTTTATTTTAATGTTTATTGAATTGCTAGAAATGAAAATACAAATAACATTGTTTTAAAATGTATTTAGACATGTACCAAAGATTGGTAAGAGTGTTGCAAAAATCACTAACCCTGTAATGGTATTAAATGTTCTTGAAATATTTTTGTGCTCACCAAGGCTGCATTTATTTGATTTAATATGCAGTAATAGCACTACTATTGTGAAATATTATTACAATTTAAAAGAACTTATTAATTTTAATATATTTTAAAAAAATAATTTATTCCTGTGATGGAAAAGCAAAATTTTCAGCATCATTACTCCAGTCTTCAGTGTCTCATGATCTTTCAGAAATCATTCTAGAATGCTGATTTGCTGCTTAAGAAACATTTCTTGTTATTATCAATGTTGAAAACAGTTGTACTGCTTCAAATTTTTGTTGAATCTGTGATACATTCATTTTTTTTGTGATTCCTTGATGAATAGAAAGTTGAAAAGAACAACATTTATTTGAAACATTATAATATATTATAATCATATATTTTAATATAGTAATATAGTTTGACCTCTTTTAATAAGGCATGTTACATTACACTCTATTTGTGGAAAGTGCCTCCTATGATTAGAAATAAAACTTGAATTCTCTTCCTTCCCTAACAGGCCCAGGTCCTCTTTCACAAAGCATTCTGGGCCATTCCTCATGACTCACTGAAGAAGCCTTTACATCATGGGCCCCAGCACTGTTAGAAGGCTGTTTTAATTGCTTCTCTTGTGTGCCACTGCCAAGTTGGATCCCTACAGTGTGAAAAAAGGTCCTAGAACAGCATCAGTCCCAGAGGCTTGTTTGCCTGTTCTTAGCCAGTTGGGCTAATCCCGTGTTCTTGGCTTACGGGACCTTTGGAGGTTTAGAAGTGCTGGCATGTAGTGAGATCTGTCAGTCTGCAGGACTATAGGAGAGCTGTGGTTAATTTGTTTGAGAGGAACAGACCGCTGCAGAGGGAGGACAGTCTTTTGTGACTGTTTTGAAGCCGAGTACGCTTGGCTGTGTGTGTGTGCGGGAGGTTGTTTTAAAGTTGTGACCGTGAGTCATTGAGAAGGGGAGGAAGTCATGCGGTCGATTGTAATTACAAACTCATCTCTAACAGTTTCGTGTGAGCGTGTAGGTTTTGTGAAATAGCGAGTGGTTGTATTGTGGTCGATGTGTGATATATGATTTTATATGCTTTGCTTGTACTCGTTGTGTGTGTGTGTGTGTGTGTGCGTGTGCTCTCCTTCAGTTTTTTTGGCTTCATCCGTAGCCCACAACCCTGGGAGAGTCTACCTCTCTCTCCAAGATTACTCAACTGTGCCAGAGCATGTCAAAGCATAAACTGCAACAGTAATGGCCCATGGATGTGCGTACAGCTCAGAAATATTATTGAGCAAGCAGACTTGTCTGTTTCACAACTGAGGCTGAGCTTTTGTGTGTGTGTTTATGTGTGTGAACTTTCAGGTTTTGTTGTCGCCATGCTCTCCAAACATCCTGAAAAGTCAGTATGGAGTGATGAGTGTGTTTAGCAGCTCAGTGTGTGCTCGGACTTGTACGTATCATGTGCTCGCGTGTTGTGATTAAAGGTGGCGGTGAAGTGATGGAGAACGGATGACGGATAACGGTGAGGCCCGGCCAGTTTTTCTGGTTCCCTGTTTGGGACTCAAGCAGTCAAGTGATGGCTTGCCCTCTCCGCTCCTCCCAGAGCCTGGGAACGAGCTCACCGCTGTGCCTCTGCCTCTCCACTCACACTTGGGAGCCGTTCCCATCCATTTCATGTTTGTTATTTTCCTGTGTGGACTTGTGTGTTGCAGAGAAAGAAAAAGGGAAGAAGAAAAAAAAAAAAAACGGGGCGCGGGAAGAAGGGGGGTAGTAAAAAAGATGAAGTGCTCTTATATTTCCTAAACAATATTCTGAGAAAAAGCAAAAGTATGCAGCTTTTTAAACACAAGCATATTTGTCTTTTCTGTGGTAAAGGGAAGCTGACATTAAGAATTTGTTTAATGTCACTGGAACCAATTCTGACATTGTGCTTTTGCTTTACAGGCCAGGACATGCAATGCTTGAGTTTTTGTTTTGTCACTGTCCTTGAGGCAGTTCATCACGTTTTGATTTATCATTTCAAGGAAAGGTTCGGGCATAAATGAAAATTCTGTCCTCGTTCACTCACCCTCATGTTGTTCCCGTATATGTCTTCTGTTCTGCGTGGAATACAATGGAGACATTCTGAAGAATGTTCTGGTCAATTTCACTCTCACAGTTACCGTTCATAGGAACTGGAGATTTCATGCTTCAAAAAAAAAAAAACTTTTATTTTAATAGCTTGATCTTTACAGTTTGTTGAGCAATATGCTTTCATAAATGAATAAGTAAAGATAACACTTTAGATTAGGGAACATATTCACTATTAACTAGTTGTTTATTAGCATGCATATTACTAGCATATTGGCTGTTTATTAGTATTTATAAAGCACATATCAATGTCTTATATACCTACACATACCTACTACAAACAACTACCTTACTATAAATAAGCAGCAAATTAGGAGTTTACTGAGAGAAAACTCTAAAACATAGTTAATAGTCAATATGTTCCCTAATATAAAATGTTACAGATCAAATGTTACAGACAGACAGACAGATACATACATATCATTAATTATCATTAAAATCGTGGTGTTTTCATAGAAGTTTTTGGTAGAAGTAGCAATGTATAATTTACTTGAATTGTTCTTTAGATAGATGGATAGATGCATGGATGGTTGATTGGTTGGTTGATAGAAAAAAATATTATTCCACATTATTACAAAGTTTCAAAAAGAAGGTCATACAAGTTAACCCAAGTTAAAGCTTCTCAAGAATAACAGTTATAAACACATTTAATCTTCTAGACTGTTCTGGGCATCCTTTATTAAAACAAAACAGATTGCAGATTACTCATCAGGTAATACTCTTGTTCCAGTCATTAAGCGGATGGGTGAGTCTCAGGGCTTCTCAGCAGGCAGATTTGTCATTTAGAGGTGTGATATTGAGCCAGAAAGGATCTGTTGTCCATACTGTGAAATGCCTTGTATGGGGCATTTGTGCGGTGGAACCGAGGGAGAGCTGAGTGCCTCTCTGTGTCCACGCTGCGCCCGAGGGCTCAGTCTGGAGGTACAGTATGTGTTGTGTCAGCAGTGGGTTTTGTATGTTTGAGAGAGTGGGTATGCGTTGGAGAGAGTGCGGCCTGACCCCCCTGACCCCCCAGATTATCCCGTAGCCTCAGGAGCTGAGAAATACAGGGCCTTCTTGCCAGCCCTCCCCACGCCCCTCACAAAGTCACATTCCGAGGAACACTTTTCCCACCAAATCCCAAACACACAACTCTATTCTTTCCTGGCAGAAGACCAGGAAAAGTGGGTGTTCACATGAGAGGGATTCTGCTTTCTGCTCATGGTGCTGGTGACCCCACATGTGAGGGCACAACCCGGTTCATCCAGCCAAGCCCACAGCCAGAGAACACACTGACTTCTGTCACACCAACCAACCCGCTATCCCTGTATGTGTGGGTTACACAACTCACACAATACACACATTTCACTACGCCTGCAACAAACAATTAAGATAATCTGTCACTTATTTCTTTGGTGAATCAATGGATATTTAATTTTGTGCTTTTACACACTGAGGTTCATTACACTTAAAAAATTAATTCTTAATGAATTTGTTTTGACTTTGACTCTCTCTCTCTCTCTCTCTCTCTCTCTCTCTCTCTCTCTCTCTCTGCACTTGCAGATTTTTTTTCACTTATTAAAAGACAAACTGGATTCATATTAAAGAGACCTACTTAAAAAACTAAAGTTGTAATATCTTATGAATGATTAACCTAAGTATTAACTTTAACAATGTCTTATATACAGTAACAGTGTATAACTTTGAAATGGTTGTGGTTAACATAGAACTGCATAGCATGTTCATTGTGAAATAAGATTGTCAGACTTTATCCTGGAAAAAGTGAGCAGAGTTTGTGAGAAACGTCACAGTACTGTGGTGTTTTCTGAGAAGCAGGAAACCATTTGCTCCTTTCCATCTCAATGCTGTCAAGCAGAAACAAGATATATTAAATACATCATATTTGTGATACTTTGGTTTTGGACATATATGCAGTATTTCTACAAGTGAGATATCCCCTAATGTCATTCATAGCGTATCTTTGAGAGAGATGTTTTTGTTTTTACAGGTTTTGAGAGATAAGAATTGGTCTTTGCAGTGGCAGATGTTTGGTTTTCTGTTCAACAAGGACAGGAAATGACCTCCACAGCCGAACTGCTCTGGTCCCTGTAGAACAGCTGTAAGAGTTCCTGCACATCACTGAGCAAAATAAAAGACATAGAACTACTCACATTGCCTGTAGCCCACAGAGAAATGACAAAATGGAAGGAAACCTGAAAAAATGTGATGGCAAGGATAAAGAAGAAAACTGGAGAGTGAAAAAGGATGGAAATTTGGTATTGACGAAAGATTTAAGTGTGGGTGTGCGTACATGCGTCTAAAAGTGAGGAACAGCCGCCAAATAACAGAGGCGTGTTTGCGTTCTGATTGGTCCAGGCCAAACTGAGGCGGCCAGTACTTGGAAACAATCAACAAAGAGAGAATGAGAAATGTAATTTCTTATTGCAGTGATAGAGCTATTGAAATGGGGAAAAAAAACTTTTTTAGAGAGCTTGGAACATAATATTAAAATTTGCATTCTTCATTCTTCTGTCTGTTTATTTTTATGAACATTAAATAATATTGGAATGAGCTTCTGCATCCACTTGCCAAAAAGTGATGTTCTCAAGCTAAATAAGCAATAATGAGAGCTAAATGGCCTCTGTACAGTCAGCTGGCATAGAGACGAGTGGTTCCCACCCTAACCAGACCTGAAAGACAGTCAGTGAGTGAGTGTGCAAGCAAGTGAGAGAGGCTTTGAGCTCAGAATGTTGGCACACTTTCACATAGGCTCTGGACGTCTGCCTATGCAGCCACGGAAAATGTCAAAGACACACCTAAGAGAATTAATGTGCAATCCAGAAAAACAACCTCTTAATCAGTAATGCTCTTGTTAAACTTTCTTGAATATACATTTACTTGAGAACCTAATTTTAATTAATTAATTTAATTTTAATTTCTTTTTATATGGTATTTATGTATTATTAATATAAAATTATGTACACTACCATTTTAAAGTTTTTTTTTAAATAAGTCTCTTATGCTCACCAAGGCTGCATTTATTTGAGCAAAAATACAGTAAAAACAGCAACATTGTGAAATATTATTACAATTTAAAATAACTTTTTATTTGAATATATTTCAAAATATAATTTAAATTGTTATTTAATTTATAGTAATTAGTGTAATTATTAAAGGGATAGTTCACCCAAAAATACAAATTCTGTCATTATTTACTCATCCTCGTCGTTCCAAACTCATAACACCTTTGTTTACTTTTGGAACATAAATTAAGATGTTTTTGATGAAATCCGAGAGCTTTTTGACCCTGCATAGACAGCAATTTAATTACCACATTCAAGGCCCAGAAACGTAGTTAGGACATCAATAAAATAGTCCATGTGACATCAGTGGTTCAGCCCTGATTTTATGAAGCTACAAGAATAATTTTTGTGTGAAAAAAAAGACTTTATTCAACAATTCTTCTCTTCTGATAATATTGGTAGATGTAGGCTACTTCCTTTATCAATGGTTGGAAAGATCAACGCAATTAAAATGATTATTTTACCACAGATTCTATACCTTTTTCAAAATCTTCCCATTTATATACCCATGTCCTTTTTTAAACTTTTAGATTCAATTATCATACCATTTATCTGATCCTATAAAACTCCCGCTTAACAAAAATGCATTTACAAAAACCCACACAGATAGGAGGCTTTGGGCTTCCAGTATTTAAATTTTACTATTGGGCAGCAAATGCTAGAGCTCTATCCTACTGGCAGAAGGGTGTTCTTAGTGAAATTTCCTCTATAGCTGATCCACTATGGCTTAAGATAGAGACAATATCCTTACCTAAATCTTGTCTTCCAGTTCTACTTTTCTCAAAGGTGTCTCCTTCACCAAAATCTATTGGGAATAATTTATATATTAAACCAAATAAGAAGATATTGTACTTTGTCTGATGTCTCTGTTCATACTCCAATTGCTTACAATAATTTGTTTAAGCCATCAGAACTTGATTTGGGGTTTGCTGCATGGAGAAACAAAAGTTTAAAGTCCATTGGTGACCTCTATGCAGATTAAATGTTTGCATCCTTTAGTCAATTACAGTCTATATTTAATCTGGGTCTGATTTCTTTCAGTATTTACAAATAAGGCATTATGTTAAAGAAGTCATTCCACAATTTGTTAGCAAACCAAAGACTAATACATTTGATGAATGTATTATGTCAAATCCAACCTCTAGACATTTGATCTCACGATTTGTTAATGTCTTCCCAATGTCTGTAAACACAAACCACCTAAAAGAAGCTTGGGCCAAGGATTTTGGTGTAGACTTGTCTGATGAAATATGGAATGATTGCCTTGGTAAGATCCAATATTGTTCAATAAATGCCAGACACAGGCTGATCCAGTTTAAGGTAGTACATAGATTGTACTACTCCAAATTTAGACTAAATAAAATATCTCTCTTCAATATGTGATAGATGTAAAGTGACTGAGGGCACCCTATCACATCTGTTCTGGTTTGGCCCTAACCTCTTTGATTTTTGGAGTAGCATTTTTGACTTTTTTTCAAAGATTTTTCAAAAGGTTGTGAAGCCTGATTCCACTCTAGCAATTGTGGGGACTTCTGAGGCACTGAACACTTTTTCAAGCTCTCAACAACAATCACTGTTGCTGGGAATGGTTCTTGCCAAAAAGATAATACTTTTAAATTGGAAATCTTTAGATGCCCCTTTTTTCAAAACCTGGTTGTCTGAGTTGTTCCATGTTATACGATTGGAAGGTATACGTTTATTGGAGCCCAAACTACATTGTCGATTCCAAGCTGTATGGCAGTCCTTCCTTGATTTCCTCAAGCCTGTCTAATCTACTTTTATGTAAAACTCTTCCTGCTGTATTCAACAATCCATGTTAGCCCATTCCATCCCTTTATTATTATTTTTTTCCCGTTTTGTTTTGTTTTCTTTGTATTGTATTCTATTGTTTAAATATTTTGTTTTGTATGTCCTTACAAAAAGCTTAAAATATAATATATTTAAAAAAAACAAAAAAAAAACAATTCTTCTCTTCTGTGTCAGTCTTTGATGCGTGTTCACGAGAGTACCCTGATGGGTTACAGGTTTGGAACGACACGAGGGTGAGTAATTAATGACAGAATTTTCATTTTTGGGTGAACTATCCCTTTAAGTGTGAACAACAAAATTTTGTAATTTTTGTAAAAAATCTTTTTTTTTCTCCCTCCCCAACAGTGTGGCTTTGCTGAATATAGATGTGATTAAGTGTTTTCCTCAGCATTATTTTTGTGGCATTTGGGTTTAAACCACCTACGCAGACAACAATTTATGCTCTAGCTGGATGAACAGGGCGCTGAATTGTGAAGAGTGTCAGGCTATGAAGGGCCCAAGCCAGAACAACCATGGAATTCTGGGAAAACTGCAAAGTTGATATTCACGTGAAAAAACTACTGGATTAAACGCTCTGCGAGAGAAAACAAAATGCAGAATTAGTGACAGAAGCAGATCCTGGGTTGTGTTTCCACATATTTAATTAAAAACTGAAACGTAAAACCTGCAAGTGAAATGTAATGTAAGGGTGCTTTTATGACATTTGTAAAGGGTGTATAAAAAATCTGAGTTTCCCAGAGTGGAGGGTGAAGTTGAGGAATAAGAAACTGTTTTTCAGTAAGGAGTAGTTATGGGATGAAGGAATGTGTCCTGTCTTGGAAGGGAGAGAGAGCTACAGGTGAATAAAAGACAGAATGGAGTGGGGAAAAAAGAGAAAGAGAGAGGTGTAGAGCAGGGAGGATGACTGGCAGAGCCTGTGGTTTGGCTGTCCACCAGGAGCAATCCGCCAGGCATCGTGGGAGCAGGAGGAGTGCCAATGATTACCTGGAGTAGGAAAGACGGGAGTGAGAGATAAAAGCGAGTGAAACACTCTTTCCGGCTGTTACCTGCATACACAGCTGAGCCCAGAGGATTAGTGCAGTTTCGTTTTTCTGACACCATTCTCCTCCTTTTCCTTTCATCCCGTAAAAGCACAAGCCAATGGGGTTTATGGGGGTATGTGTTGTGTGTGGGTGGGGGGCTCAGTTTTTGTGTCTGCAATAAAATCATGGATATCATATATCGCCCAGCTGGGTGGCAGAGGTTTACTTGTGTTCGTCACCCAAGCCTGGCACAATCACCGCAATCAAAATGAGGTCTGACGAGGTTAATTGCGGAACAGAAGATTGAGTCCTTTAATCAGACTTTAAAGTCATTTGAACCCCCTGAAAGATTTCAGCGCCGTTTTAAGTTCATGGAAATCCCTGGAGAAGGGTGTGGGAAGGTGAACAACTGCAGTGTAGTAATGACATTAAAACTTTTGTTTTTACAACATATTGCTCGTTGTGACCTTTCGTAGCAGTAGATGAGATCTCTAGAAAAGATCACACAGAAGGATCAAACAGTGAGCTCTGAAAAAATGTTTGTTTATTTCATGTTGATTTCTGTGTTCTTTAGCAGGCATGCGGAGAGAAGACAAGAGATAGCCCTGGGTGCTTTACTGCTGTTTACACTGGCAGCTCTGACAGGCTGTGATTGGGCCGGCGGATACTCAGTAATGTATGCAGGGTGTTCTGCTACCCTCAAAATAATCATTTTCTTAATTAAAAAATCATTTTCTTAATCACTATCTAAGCAAAATATATAAACATCCTAAAACTAAATAAATAAAATGACATGATAATGTCATTTTAATGAGGTTCATGTTTAAAACAAGAAAAAGTATTTGCCACTACGGTAACAAAAATAAACGTATTTCTCCTTTGAATTAAGTTCATTTTTCTTAGCCCTTTGGCAAATAGTTTTTCTTGTTTTTTTTTTTGCAGAAACCTCATCATTTTTTATTATTTCTCTAAAAACAAGGTTTAAATGGACAGTTCCCTTCAAAAATGAAAAATCTGTCGTCATTTACTCCCGTCATTCCAAACCTGTCTGACTTTCTTTTTTCTGTGAAACACAAAAGATATTTTGGACAAAGAAAAAAAAGATATATTTATATTTTGTCCATACAATGAAAGTTTTGGTGTCTAATGTTGTCTGAATTAACCAATTTTTATTATTATTTTTTTTTAAGCAAAAACATTCTATAAATGATCTTCTTTCCTGTAGCAGGAAGAAAGTTTAATAGGTTTGAAACAAGAACAGGGTGAGTAAATGATGACTTAAAAAAAAAAAATGATGTAATTTTGTCTGTCAATTTATTGTTGCTTGTTTTAAGGATATTTAGATATTTTAACTGGAATACAAGATATATATTAAGCAAATGTATTATTATATTTAATTGTATTATTATTAATATTTAATTATTATATTTAGTCATTATACAAATAAATTAGATAAATTGGTAATTTTATCCTGCAAAAGTATTAACATTGGAAAATAATAGTAAAAAACTAAATTAAAGAAACATGATTTAAGATTCTGCACTAATTCTAGGCTGCTAATCAATATTTGTGACATTTTTGGAAATCTGTGACATTGATCACAAATGACACCTGACATTCATGTTAATCTTTCAGTTATTATTTTTTTATTCAAACTGTTATTCTGACAATATACAGTAAATTGTGATAAAAAAAAAATGAAGAAATCCTACCTTATTGTGATTGTAGCGTACTTTACAGTATGTATGACTGAGAAGACAAAATAGAGGCAGAAACCTCACAATAGCAACTAAATGACTTTTAATGAAGCAGCACAAGTCAGGAAACCACCCGTGAGAAAGCTTGAATGAAAACACAAGGAACTGAATATTTATCTGTAGGCATTTGGGCACAGCCACTAATTATCTCAGCCAACACCACTGATTGCACGTCATTTCTCCAGCAGGACTTTTAAAGAGAAACTCTCATCCGTTTGCTTCTGCGACAAGAATGAAGAGAGCTTCTAGAAGACTTCTGCTCTTGCAGAGCTCCCGTGGCCTGGGTCCTGCAGACATTGATCCTACTGACAATCTGTAATGTCCTGCCTCTGCACTGCAGGCTGAGGTTGTTTCAGACTGCGAAGGGCTGAACCAGAGATGACCCAGGCTGTGGAGGGACCAGATGTTGCAGGAATGTGTCAGACAACCAGCATGCCAAAGATAATGCTGGAAGCCTACGCACTCTTGCTGTTCTAACTCTCAAACGTACGTCTCGGAGAGCCAATCTACGCCTACTTGGCAACGTTTCCCTTTGAAGTTCTTTCATTTTGCACATTTACATTTATGCATTTGGCAGATGCTTTTCTCCAAAGCAACTTGCATTGCATTCAAAGCACACATTTCTATCAGTCCCTGCTTTCCTTAGGAATCAAACCCAAGACCTTGTGGCAATACTAGCGTCATGTTCTGCTGTTTAAAGGGTTAGTTCACCCAAAAATGAAAATTCTGTCATTAATTACTCACCCTCATGTTGTTCTAAACCCGTAAGACCTTCGATCATCTTCGGAACACAAACTATTAAAAAAATAATAATAATCTCTCTGACCCTCCATCGGTACTACCATGATCAATGTCCAGACACATGGTAAGAACATCGGTAAAATAGTCCATGTGACATCAGGGGTTCAACCATAGTTTTACGAAGCTGCAAGAATACTTTTTGTGCACAAAAAACAAAAATAATGACTTTATTCAGCAATTCTTCTTCTCTTCTCCTTCTCATGTTTACATGAAGCGGAAGCAAGCGCATGCACATGCTCCATAATAGCGGCGTGCCACAGCATAAGGGATGAGGAGGAGAAGAATTGTTGAATAAAGTTGTTATTTTTGTTTTCTTTGCACACAAAAAGTATTCTCGTAGCTTCGTAAAATTACGGTTGAACCCCTGATGGCACATGGATTATTTTACCGATGTCCTTACTATGTTTCTGGACCTTGATCGTGGTAGTAACCTTGCTGTCTATGGGAGGGTCAGAAAGCTCTCGGATTTTATCAAAAATTTCTTAATTTGTGTTCCGAAGATGAATGAAGGTCTTATGGGTTTGGAACAACATGAGGGTGAGTAATTAATGACAGAATTTTAATTTTTTGGTGAACCATCCCTTTAGGCTACAGAAAGGCCTGTGGAAAAAGTTGTGCCTGGATGATAAATGTTCCCAAAACCTATGGAAGACAATACTGTGGCTGATTATGTCATAACTGTTTTGCGCCACCACAATGGCCTGATAAGAATAATGGTCTTGTTTAATGAGATTTGTAACTCTTGCAATCACTCAATTAGTAAAGAGGTCCCCTATTGAATGCAGGGAACCTCAGGCCTCGTTTCCCAAATCAGACACATCCCACTCCACTCCCCAGCCCCCTGCGCTCCATGGCCCACATCCCGTCCAAAGATTCGGGACACACAGCGGCCCCTTCCTCCCCCTCTTGACTGCCTTCCATTTCCTTTTGATTGTGATTGACAGATTCTTTGTCCCATTGTACTGAGCTGTCGCCTCTGATGAAGACACACACTCACACACATGCATAGGAACGCACGCACGCTCTCGCTCGCGCACCTTGGACTTGTTGCGGCAGACAGAAGGGTCTGCCGTCGCTGATACGTGAATGCATTTGTGATGTAAGTTTCCAGCCATTTAGAAACCGAGGACATGGTTGCGTGTTGCTGGATGCAGTCCATCTGCAAGCTGCGCCATGCTGAGGTGGTGCGGCTGAGAGGGACAGCTGGTGGGGGAGGCGAAAGGGATGCTGAATGTTGTCTGAAGAGTTTGTCATTAACACAGCTCCTCAGGGATGGGAACCAGGTCACATTCTCTCACTCCGCACAAAGCAGTGTGTGTGTGAGAGGGCTGGGGGTGCTGAGGGAGGGTGGCGGATGGGGACTAGGCCATGACCTCTTTATATCCATCAACATATCATTGGCCGAGTGTGCGCTGTCCAATCTGCAGTGCTTCGGAATGTACTTATGCGCTCATTTTGTTGTCTCTCTGCTTGCTGTCACGCTCTTTATAGCTCTGCCATCCTTTGCTCTCACTTTCTGATTCTGGCTTTCACTTTTTCCCATTTTTTGTTTGTTTTCATTGCATAGTGACTAAACACACACACACAGGACTGAAGGGGTCGGGTACTCTGTATAATCATACTTTTTTTTTTTTTTTTTTCAGTATGGCCAACATGTGGTCAGTGTTAGGAATTTTAACACTGATTTCATTAGGGTCTAATTTAACCCCCTTCAACCTAGTACACACTGTTTTTGTCCGAAATCTAGTACTCTATAAGTAGGTACTTCTTTTGGTGCCACTTTATATTAGGTGGCCTTAACTACTATGTACTCACATCAAAAAATTAGTACAATGTACTTATTGTGTTCATATTGTATTGTAAAACACTTAGGGACAGGTTTGGTGGTATGGGTAGGTTTAAGGGTGGGTTAAGGTGTAAGGGATGGGTTGACAATAATATAAATGTAATTACAGAAATTAATTACAGATGTAATTACATTACTCTGTTTTATGAATACTGTGAATTCGGACATACTACTCTTTTCACATACTGTTTTTTTTGCCTACTATTTAGTATGGAAGGATGTGATTTTGAATGCAGCCATACAGTGTTTCACAACTGGAAGGCTGCATCCTAGTAAGGCTGCATATCTGGGCTAACACATCATCAAGTCCGGTCTCAATTTGAAGGCTCCTTCATTTCTTCATTTTCATCATTCTGCATATTTTGAAGGATGCATCAAGTGTAGGCTATGCTCTGTGTCCTCCAATCACCCAAAATAGCCACTTTATATTCAGTTAATAAAGAGAGTTTTAGTAGTGCAGGGGCTGAAACTTTTGTGATGTAGCCATGCACACTTACTAGACTGTCTCATTCTGGTGTTCACACTTGAGGAGGAGTCATAGAAGCCTTTGAGGGACTGGACTAGGAAGGACACAACTTCACTAGGATACAGCCTTCCAATTGAGAAGCACCCATAGTAATGACAGCACAGATCTCAGACGGTTCCTCTGTATACTACTTCTTTATTTGCTAATGTCGTCCTCTGCTGGTTTAAATCAGAAGGTCTGGCCACTGCTAATGTTGAGTGTACCACAACAGTTATGTGGTAATTCGGTTCCACTGTGTTTCCAGTGGTGTATTCAGTGTTTATGTTGTTCTTAGCTCAACAGCTGATTAAAGAAGCAGAATTAAAGAAAATGAATGAGGCACATAAAAAAATTACAAATAGTAATTAGAGCAAGACAAATATGCAACAAATGAAAACGTCAAACTACACTTTAATATGCTTCCAGAGCAAAATGATCACATTACAATGTTATTTATAGTAGGTTCAAAATCAACACTTTTTTTTTTTTACAATAGGGCTTTAAGACCATCTATATGTTCAAGTTAATTCAAATAAAAAACAGACTTAGCTTATAAAAGGAGAGAAATATATTTTTTAACACTTTCCCTGCCAGTGTTTTTTTTTTTTTTTACTTGCCAGTCACCACCAAGGTTTTTGATCATTTTCACAAAAATGAAATGGCCCCCAGAATGTTTTGTTGTATGAATATCTGAACATGCAATATCTCAAAACAAAAAGAGCCTCTGCTTTTAAACAAAACAAAAAAGTTTTATTCTAGCTTCATGCATTATGCATCAACACTTGAATCTGGGCAAGTTTCATGGAAAATGCAACATTTTGAACAAAAAGCTGAGAAAATCAGGTTTTTGTCAAAGACTACATACAGTTCAGATTCAGAAAGATGATCAAAACATAGCTTGAGTAGATTGCTTCCATCAACACCCCCAAAGCTTGCATAGTCCTATATCACTTCCTGTGTCATCATTTTATTCTGTAACATCAGGCATGATTTTGATTTACTTGCTGTTTAATGCTTGATGATCACACTATTTTATAAATGCATCTGCTTACATACACGGTTGCTTGTTTCTGCTTGTATATTCTTCTTCTTTGGTGTTTAATGGCAGTTGGCATCTATAGTGTTGCTATAACCTAATATTTATTAATTAAAATGTGTCCTTCTAGTCCAGTCCTTCTTAAGAAATGAAACTAATATTTCTGTCCTTGGTAAATTTTTCCACATCCTACTATACTTCTATACTCTACTACTATACTTATTTCCCGCTGATTTTTCAGATCTTGACTTTCTTGTATAAATTTCTTGCATGTCATAATGATGTGCTTAATTGTCTCCTCCTCCTGGCATTCATCACATTGTCCTGTCGGATGCTTTCCAAACACATCCTCAGTTTACTTATTATGACTTGTTTCTTCCTTTTATTTCCCTCCTTAATTTTTATTTTGAATCATGTATGTCTCCTTTAATCTGCAACACTACAGTGCCCTTTCGGTCCTATCTAGGTTTTTTACCGAGGGGAACCCTGAATGAACTTGTTAACTCCTACTTGATATCAGGGGACATACTGCAGATCCTCTGTTTGTAAATCCTTTGACCCATCTGTAAAAATCTGAATGCTATCTTTGTACATATATCTGTATGTACTCTGTATTAATTAAAATTTTCGTGGAAGGAGGGGCTTTTAAATCAAACTGTATTAAATGGGCGTTGGAGGGAAAATGTTCAGTTGAATCGTGGATTTCTTAAATGGATGGATTATACAGGTAAACATAGGCCAAGTCTTGTCATATCAATTTACTGTAGAAAATGGGACACCACAAGGGAGTGTAATAAGCCCAAATTTATTTTCCATTATGATTAATGATATATGATTAAGTCTTACCTGGCATAATCATATAAACAAAATCTAAATGAGGTTTTAACCAAGTCTCTTGAATACCTAATCTTTTTTTTTTCTCTTCTCTTGCTGATTAGCTGTTAGTTCTCGCATTCCATTGCAAGATTAGCAAAATTGATATTGATATACACATGAATTCTCTTGACTTAGTTGCATCCTAAATTCATCATTTACCTCTTCCCACTTCAAGCCTATCATATCCAAATGATGTTCCGCTGCTTTCACAATCACCTTTCCTTTTTGATTTCAAACATTACATTTATTACTCCTGCAATGAAAGTGACCAGTTTCTTCTTCTTTATCCTTGCATTCCTCTTACCTTGCTGTCCATCTACTTTCCCTTGCTCTTTATTACCTATGTTTTTTTCCTGTCTAGCCAGCTCAACTGCTTCAACATATGATACCTTTTCTTTTATCTGCTACATCTCCACCTCTTTAAGTACTTCACATCCCCAGTAAATTACAGGATTTTTGCAGCTGATACCAACTACTGATTTCTTGTCATCATGATCGGCCGATTCTGATCATTTAGGCTTTATATAAGTAATATGTAAGCTCTCTATTGACTGGCACTGTTAACTTTTTTCCCCAGATAAAATGATACCACAGATGTTGCATTGATTGTATTATTTACAGTAATGTTGTATATTGTAATTTTAATTGAGAATCAAATAAATAAGCAACAAATATTAATTTTACAATAAACATTTTAATAAACATTAAACAGAGCTCCTCCTTAGGTAGGTCTTTTCCCTCAAATTCAATTAATACAGGTTTCCTTTTTCTCTACTCCTTTCGTCATTCTTCTTACACTTTACACCAGGGGTCACCAAACTTATTCCTGGAGGGCTGGTGTCCTGCAGAGTTTAGCTCCAACTCTAATCAAACACACCTGAAGCAGCTAATCAAGGTCTTGCTTGGTATACTTGAAACTTCCATGCAGGTGTGTTGAGGCAAGTTGGAGCTAAACTCTGCAGGACACCGGCCCTCAAGGACCGAGTGTGGTGAACCCTGCTTTACACGGTGCCATTTCATGTTAATTTAATCAGGTAAACTTTCCTTCTTCCTCCGTCTCCTTCTAACAACTATGTTTATTATACCCTCTTTCATTCTTTTCTCTTTCTCTTCACTTCCTTCACTTTCTGACTCTCCAATGCTGGATGTTTCTTTTTTCTCTTTTTTTCACATTCTTTACCTGCCATTTATGTACCTATACAGACCTTTGGTCAAAAATCCCAGTTCCTCACAACACCCAAATTTACTATATTCTCAATACCTAAACTTCACAGTCCTCAGTCTTCCCAAGGTTGTTGTTATATTTTGACTCCTCAGTAGTCAGTCCTCGAAAAAAAACTTAAATGCAATGCATCAGTCCTCTGCCCTCCGAGCTTCAGACTTGTCTACTCCCAGATGGGTCTCTGCCAGTCGTGTTTTGATCCAGACGTTGATCCAGTTCTCTTTCAGAAGATGTCTAATAGTGCCTCTTACCATACGACAGTGAAAACATGGAAAGCTGGAAAATTCCATCAATGGTGGGGAAAGAGTTAAACAGACATTTACTTGTAAATCATTAGTACAAATAAAGGCAGCTATGTGATTCTTTTTCAGTTGAATCATGACCATTATAAGCATCACAATTAGCTTTTGGAATGGTCTGTTATGGTGTGATTTCATGAACTAGTTTTTATTTTTCGTAAACGCTAAAATTCTCCAACATTGACAATCATGGTAATAACTTAAGCCAGCGTACTCCTTTAAAACAATGTCTGCTTTGACAGTAACTCACTTGATTATGTGAAAAAAATCCAAATTATTCATGTGTTTTAATGTGGATTATTCCTTTGAGGTAATGTATTCTTCTGTTTGTTGCATTGAGTTGTGTCCGTTCTGTTGTAAACTGAGGGAATTGGGAGCGTGCCGTGTACGTCTCACTGCTGCCCTCTTCAGTCAGGAGAAATGGTGCGTCTGCGCAGGCAGCTGCATGTCAGGCATTTGAGGATACTCATGGTGATATGCATAAGTGAGCCGAAGTTAAAGAGCAGGTTGTAGAAAGTGTGCACTGAGAGTCCTCCGGTCTCATCCGCATATTTCATGGCCACAATGGGTGTGTAGAGGCTGTTGGTCAGATTCCGGAATCGGGGTCGGCTGGATTCAATCACTTTCTTGGTGCACTGGATTGTGAGGAATTAAGAAGAGAATAATAGTAATAGGTTTAGTGTATAAATGAAAATCTGTGGAGATTTAAAGAGTAGTGTAGGCAAATTAGAGTTTGTTTTCAATGTAATGTATTTATAGCGTTCATATATTTGTAGTCAAACAGTGATACATACTTTAGCAATGTCCTCAGGGGTTTGTCCCAGTGCCTCAAAGATATCGATGGACGATGGTATGTACACATCCTTAAAGTATCTGACTGTGTCTGCATCTGCTCCAGGATATTCCATCTTGGCCACCTCTTCCAACATCTTTGTTTCAAACTCTGTATGCACTGGGCCTGGCTCAATCAGAGATAGTCTAGGAGTATAGAAGGAATGCTACATTAGCACCATAGCACACTTTAATGACAATAAGACAGATTATAAAAAGCCTGTTTACACCAAGTCTGATGAGCACAACAGGTTTGTGGTGCCATGTAAATAAACCAGTCAATTAATCTTGAGAACAAAACTCATAATAGGCATTTTAATGAGAGTAAATTCATAATGTTAAGAATAAAATCCATTTTGTTTCTAAAAACAATATTCGAAGGCCTCTCCATATTCACTGTAAAAAATAATTGTTCAAAGATATAAATAAAACAAAGATTACTGGAGAATATTTTGCAAGAAAATACTGTTTGACACTTTCTACGTCGAAATTTCATGTTTCAATAATTCATTGTGTTACTTGCTGTTTCTTTCTATTTAATTTACTAGAATTTTTTTCAGTAATTGTTTTTTTCCCAGTTGAGAGATATTTCCAATATTTCTGCTGTAATTATAGCAAAACTGCTTATTTTAACACTTTTTTTTTATTAATAAAGACTGGGAGTATCGATATATTTAATTAACCACAACATGTTTTTTGATTCCAGAAGTTTCAAGAGCTGTATGTTCTTCAATATATTTTTATTATTATTATTATTAGAATTTTTAATTTAGATAAGATTGATTATTATAAATAATTCATTTATTTAAATATTTTTAACTCATCCTGCAACCTGAAGTTCGCTGATAAAGATTTTTGAAGATTATGAGATTACTCTCAATGGCACTAAACTACTTCAGTCTGATACAGAATTTTTCTAATTATCTGAAAAAAAAACTCACATTTACAAACACATAGCATCGCAATTTGATATGTTCATTGTTATGGTTTTAAACCTTGTTTTTCACTTTTTCATGCTAAAAATTCAGACTTGACACGCATAGACTTTCAATCATAAGACTCCGGATCACTTACTTCACGTTAAACTTGAGCAGCTGCACAGCCATACTCTCACAGAAGCCCTCTATGGCGAACTTAGAGGCCGTGTAGACATCATTGAATACCACACCTGCAGATGAGTTCAACAGAGACATATTCAGTGATTATGTCATTGTTCTGCTGCCCTCCCAAAGTGGCCCAAACCATATGTGCCATATCTGGCTGTCATAATGCTCTTCAGCTAAGTGCATGACTCTGAATGGCTCTATTGTCCCTCTGACTGTCAAGCATTCAGCTGTGTGACACAGAAGGTTTCAGTCAGCCCTCTAAAGCCTGGTGTGTCCATCCTACCCTGCAGGCCCATAACGCTGCTCATGACGATAATGTGGCCGGCTCGCCTCTTCTTCATGTCCGGCATGACCTCTTTTATCATGCGCACAGTTCCGAAGAAGTTGGTCTCAAACACTTTCTTCATGTCATCCATGCTGATGCTCTCCACAGGGCCCAGCAAACCCACACCTGCATTATTAACTGCAAAATCAGAGAGGAAAGATGGGTGGTTATGGTCTTGACTGTTCCCTGCGGCACTAGGCTAGTGTTAATCTATGGTGACCACATATCTTTCAAATAATATTAGTCAAGTGTATATTCTAGTTATCTGGTCATCTGTAGAGTCAATTCTCAAATTATGTTCCATTAAATTGAACAGTTTGTAACTCTGCTGAAATGTGTTCATAGGCAGAAAAAAATGATTTGCTCTATCCAACTCAATTTCTTTTTTTGTAGTCTGAACATGCTAAAAACATGAAATCCAATCAGTATAAGCCCGATGCAAGCCTTCGAACGTGGACTCGTTTGAAATCCTATTAAAGTTTTTTGTTAATGCGTTCGAGTCTGAACAGTCAAATAGGATTTGAATGGATTTGTGTGTCTCTTTTATTCATCATGTGACGGGTTAATACAATAGGTGTTTCGTAAAGCACAAAAACAACAGGCGGTCATTATGTGACCATTAATCACATCATGTAATCACTGCTTTAAAGTGTTTATTGTTAACTAACTGCATGATTTGTATAATCTTAGAACTGTACATTTATGTCATAAGGACATTAATTTAAGTCACCTCTGATAACCAATATCTCTTATTTGTAAACTAGAAACATTCATTTTTTGTGAAGTTGCTTGTATTGTGAAAAGCGCAATACAAATAAACATGAATCAAACTGACAGTGAACCCGTATGAAAAAGAAGCATACTTGAGGTTAGACTTATAGTGCACTTCAAATCTTAAAGTAGCCTATATCATATATCTTTAATATATATATATATATATATAAAAAATATATTAATGAAATTAAGTGCAATTAAAAAGAGTACACTTTGATTAATGTTTAGCAATTATGTACACTTTTAAAAAGTGCCGTTTCTAATAATTGCACATTTCAAATCATTCGTTTTAATGTTTTATTTGTGTTTAAAAAAGTAAAAAAATTGATGTGTTGACATAGTAAACCACATCTAAGTACTTTAACTGTTACTCAATATCACCTATATCATTTCCGTAATAAGATCTAAATATGTGTCTTGATGGGCAAGTATAGGATGTAAAAGACCACAGAGCATATCAAATGTGTTTGATTTTAGCAAGCAAGGACAGTTAACTGACATGAACCCATTAGTCACTGCTTTTTTGCAAGTCCACAATGCTCTCTTAAAGTGATAGTTCACCCAAAAATGAAAGTTCTCTCATTTACTCACCTTGAAGTCGTTCCAAACCTCTGCAAATTTCTTTGTTCTGCTGAACACAAAAGAAGATATTTTGAAGAACAGTCTGGTCCCTACTGACTACCATAGTCATTTTTTTCATACTATGGAAGTCAGTGGGGACCAACAACTGTTTGATTACCATTCTTAAATTTATCTTCTTTTGTGTCCAGCAGAAAAAAGAAAAACAAACAGATTTGGAACAACTTGAGGGTAAGTAAATGATGACAGAATTTTCATTTTTGGGTGAACCATCCCTTTAACTGTACACTTTTTCTGTATATTTTATTGTTTGCAATAACGAATGCTAATGAAACATAATCAATGGCAAAACATCCTTTGCTAAATTCTTGCAAGGTGAAACTACACAAGTTTCATTGCTATAGCAACGTGTTTTTTGTTTTTGTTTTTATACAAGCCCATTTTTTTGAACAGCCCATCTAAAAAATATTGGATTTCCCCTGCAGTATGAAAAAAGCCTATAAGAGGTCAAAGGCATTGTGCACTCACTGAGAATGTCGATGTGGCGGTCCTTTACACTGCCAATACACTGCCTGACTGAGTCATCACTGCACACATCCAAGGTCAGCAGTGTCAAGGTCTTTCCGTATGTGTCACCCGCCGCTTCCACCAGCCGGTCCTTCTTTCTCAGGTCTCTCATAGTGGCAATAACTTCAAGACAAGTGACAGAGAATCATTTTATCCTCAACAGAATAACAGCAAATACACAAAAATGAAAGATTAATATCTACATGTAGAGGTTTTATAGAGTTGAATAATGACACAGTTGTCTTTTTAAAGCTGCTTTTTTTGAATTTGTCTCATATTTGATAAATTGTTTTTATTACTGTGACGCTGCTTTAAAACAATCTGTATTGTTTGCTATATAAATAAAGGTGACTTGAGTTGACTCTTAGACGCTTTGTCCTAAAATCACCGCAGGAGATTGCAGTTAATTTTATCTTTTTTTAGCACTGACATATATGCTGACCCAAACAAAGCACTCAATCTAATCAGTGGTAAGTGTTGCTTAATTAAACTATGGCAGAAAGATAAAATGAAGAGATTAACATTTGAATGCACTTTGCACTTTGAACACCTGAGGGGACACTGACCTAAATCAAGCGCCAATCCCAGATGTAATAATAAGCTTGCTAAACATCATCATTCTGTAATTCTTGTAGGATTTGGAGTAATCAGTGTTATCCTTATAAAAACATTAGAAATCCAGTCAACAGTGTGGTATCAGTGATCAGCTGTATTATAAAGACATACACTACCATTCAAATTTTTGAGGTCAGTACAATAAAAAATCAAATAAAAACAAATAATTGGTAACACTTTATTTTAAGGTGTCATAATACAGAATAATTACCTAATTAAGTACTTAGTAGTAGCCGTTGTACTTACATGAAACAAAATGTACTTACCATGTAACTAAGTTATGGAACACCTGTAATTAGTTTGTAATTATGTATATGTAATAGTACTGTTACACATATGTAACAGACCGAGTCTGTTACACAGCTACTAGTACACTTAAGTACAATCTTGATATACTTTATTTTAAGTAGCTTACGTTTGTGTAATATGTAATTGTAATGTAATTAGAAATGTATTACATGTATTTTAGCTGTGTACTCGTGGGTTAAATCAAACTAAGGTGCAGCTGGATAAGGTGTACAGTATAGATACACATGAAGTACACTTAAGTACAATCTTGATGCACTTGATTTTAAGTAGCTTATGTCTGTGTACTTACATTTATAATTATGTTGTATAAAGTCTGCAACACTGCAAATCTTTTGGTTACATAAGTAGCTGTGAAACAGACTCGGTCTGTTACATATGTGTAACAGTAGCTGCCTATTACATAATTACAAACTGTAATTACAACGGCTCCATAACTTAGTTACATGGTAAGTACATTTTATTTCATGTAAGTACAACGGCTACTACTAAGTACTTTACTTGGTAATTACTTTGTATTATGACACCTTAAAATAAAGTGTTACCAAAAATGTATTGAGCAAGGATGCAAAATAGATCAGAAGTGACAGTAAAGATATTTAAGGAGTTTCAAAAGATTTATATTCTCATAAATGTTGTTCTTTTAAACTTTCTATTCATCAAAGAATCTTGAAAAAAAAACTTTGGTTTTCACAAAAAATATTAAGCAGCACAACGGTTTTTAACATTGATAATAACAACAACAACAATAATAATAACAATAACAACATTTCTTGAGCAGCAAATCAGCATATTAGAATGATTTCTGAAGGATCATGTGACACTGAAGACTGGAGTAATGATGCTGAAAATGCAGCTTTGCATCACAGGAATAAATTACATTTTAGAATTAATTATAATAGAAAACAGTTGTATTAAATAGCAATATTGTTTCCTAATTATTTTACTATATTTTTGATTAAAAGGGAGCGCATGATGGACTTCTTTCAAAAACATAAAAAAATCGTACAGACCCCAAATATTTGAACAGTAGTATATATACTGTATTTCCCCACTCATCTCTTTTCTAGCATGTAGTACTTTGTATTACAGCACTTGTCATGTTACTGCCTCCTTAGCATGAATCGCTTTAGTAATCCTCATTTATAAGTCACTTTGGATAAAAGTGTCTACTAAATAAATAAAGACATTATTCAGTTTGTACTGCAACATCATAGGCTTACTTTGCTTCTTTGATGCTGTCAGGCATTACTTTAATAACAGTGTCTGTCTCTGTGACACTACCACACCTTGAGTATATTGATGTTTGATTTGCTCATTAACTCATCTCTGATTTTACAGATAAGGCTGTGGAGCCTCCATAACGGATCAAAGTGTTGAAGCATCATTCGTTCGTCAGATTATTGCAGTCTGTCAACAGACAGCATCCATGATCTGTCACAGCCCAGCTGCTGTTGACAAGAACCAGTTATCATGAGTAGACTGTAATGCATCTGTAAGTGATGATAGAGACGCAACTGCTAGGAAATCTGCATTCCTGTCTGCTTAAACTAGATGTATTTATAAAGCATAAGCTGGACTTGATGAGAGAAGAATTTAATTCTTACGACACACAAAGCCTGTGTGGCCAAACTAGGCCACAACATAAATGTGTTTGCGAGAACAACCGCCTCATTGTTAAAGCTGTTGTTTCAGAGTAAGTCTTGAGGCAGATTAAACATTCTTGAATGAGTCGCTCTCTCTTGTAATTGGATTTTTTTTGGCTTCTTTGAAGTTGGCATATATCACTGCTCCTCATTATAACCAGAACTAAAGAAATGCTTAATCTCAGAGGATTTTGTTTTTCTGAAAAAAATCCACTGTTGCAATACTCTACGAATGAGAACAAAGTTCAAACGGAATTCATTTAAAAGATGAAAAAGAACGAATGAAATGGGTGGAATGGAAAAGTTCCTATTCTGGTAGTGTTTCATTTTAACGTCTTTGTTTTAACTTTCGTGAAGTAAAAAAAGGGGACTTCAACAGGGGGTCTAAAATTACTATAATAATTAACCAAAGCTATAAAGAAGAAGGTAAAACTAAAGTGTAATGTAGAAGTTGGCTACAGGACTGTACATCAATAAGTGTACAGTAAGCATCATATAACATAATGCACTATATAGAGTACAGGTCAGACTTATCTCTTAATCCACCAAGGGCCTCAGGACCCCTGCTGTAAACCAAACGCATTGTATTTGATTGACATTAAGGAGTCTCTGGATGTAGCTGAGTAGGAGATAACAAACGTCCAATGGTTTTGCCCTGCACCGAGTGTAGATGAAGTCTTCAGACGACCCTCGCTTTAGAGCCCTCACTTGTACAGGTCTCAAACTTTGTCCCTCTCCCAACACTCATTCCAGTGTGTGAACTATGGGCGCATTAGACACGGCACTAAACCGGGGCAGCGGTCTACAATTCACAGCCATAAAGGGAGCTTTGTACTGGAGAAGTCACTTGAAAGAGAACTGGCAGACTCTTTATGATCTCCGCCTGGCAAGCGGTATCCTTGCGGAGCCGTACCCTGGAAACTGCGCTTTCACATGATAATAAAGAGCCTTTGGGTTCAGCTAGAGAAAAGTGAATGTATAATCTTTCGGTTGGGGATGAATATACAAACGAATTCTCAAATATACAGCGAGTTATGTAATGAACATGTCCAACAGTTGCGTTACAAAATAAGACTATCGATTAATAGCGACTGTAAGCATGTGTAAACTTCTAGAATCTGAGGACGTTCTAAAATATTCTAAGCAAAAATAGAACGTTTGAGCGCTGAAGGAATTAGAACGCAAATGAGCGCGTTTACCATGGTAACGCTTCAGTTCGTCTCTGGCCAGCAGCACGGCGATCCTCAGTCCGATCCCAGAGGAGCAGCCGGTGATCAGCACCACTTTCTGCTCGCCGCCGCTCGCCATGGCAACTCCTGTGTCAGCTGCGAGCTGTAGCACCGGACTTTAACAAACTTAAAGCGGATCATGCAACTCGGCGCTCGTGTGAGCGGGTTATGCGGTCACATGGCAGACAGAATCGATTAGTTAAAGGAGGACGCGAGCATCTGCGTTTACTGTACTGCTTTGAAAAACAAACAGATTAAGGCAGTCAGATGCACTGCGAGCTGTGGGTGCAAAGGGGAGAGAGGTGTGTGTGTTTGGGGAGAGGGCGGGGGGTCTAAGGCGAGATAAAATAAATAAAACAAGTAAAACAACAAACATTTAAAAATAAACTGTTTTAATTAAGTCTATTTAATTAGGCTAAATGTAATTATTTCACGCCTTCTGGTCTGTTAGTTCAGTGTATTGAGTGAACATGATTTTAAAGTGCTGCAGTGATTGTAGCCTACAACATACATACTAACAGGGAATTATTATATTATATTATATTATATCCATAATATTTTAGTTTGTTATTTATAGTAGTAATTAATTAAAGTGAGTTTGGTTTTGCTTTGCCATCCTCCACTTTTGATGGAGTTTTTTTTAAAGTAAAGGCCTATTTGTTTGATGTTGCCCTCTAATGGCGACTTAGTTATTATCATTGTTATTTTTTAGTACATTCATTATATTTTCAGTATTATCTAAGAGTAAATATAATGACCATAAACATTTTCGACATTCATAAATGAGTAAAGCGTCTTAGTAATTGCATTAGTCTGTACTGCCACCTGCTGGTAAAACTTAATACAACACATGCAGCTTGAACTCAATGACGATCAGTGCTGATTTAATAGACCTTTCCCCTAAAGACGTCTAGAAATGTTTGGTCGTGATGTAAAATTATGCCAGGGAAGGACATGGACATTTTTTGAAAAACTAAAAAATATTAAAAATTATACATAATCTCTACACAGTAAATAGCAAAATGATTTATGATTATTTCCTTCTTTAGATAATCATCGTTCTAAATTTAATAATTTATATTTTATAATGGATTTTCATAATTTAAGAAAATTGTTACACAAAAAATACATTCATAAAAGACATTTGAAAATTAGACAAAATATAAGTGATGAAGGCATAATGTAAATTAAATTATGTAAGCCAACAGTACGTGTCCATGACAACATATTAAGAAATGTACAGTGAAACTCGACTAAGCTAGAAAAGGTGAATCATGACTGTGTAAAACCTGACACAATGATGCAAAGGTGCTCTGGGTGTCTGCCAGGGGGTTTCTATACTGTTGTGAACATGTTGTGGATGGTTACTAAGGCATTGTGAGGTGGTTGCTAGGGGTTTCTGTGGTTACTGTAGAAGTTTGCTTATTGGCTAAAGTCAAAAGAGTTCACCCAAGTCTCTATAAAACTGTAGTCCCAATATGGTTTGAGACTCAAGATTTAAGACTATGGCTTAAAGGTTTTTCATTCACTGGACCAGAGTCGCTTAGAAAGGTAATAGACAAGTTGCGTGATATGAGGTATTATTTACATCCATAACACAAACAGCGCGGGTAAAATTATGTCAACGTTTATGCATATGAATCAGGGATGGGTGACTGCAGCTATTTAGTAGCCTCATTACCTCCACATGAGGCTGCTTTTATAATCTGTTGGTCCTTGATTTAATATTCTGATACCATTTGCCAGAAGGTGCAATTGGAATACGTCTATAACTAGGGTCTTTAGGAATAGATCTGGTCTGCTTAAGACATCGAACCGAAGTCTTGGATGTTTGGGCTGCTCATAAGCAGTAATGACCTCCACTGATTTAATTGCATTGTTCAGTACAGCGCTTCAGGGCACAGCAGCTCCCATACCAGGCTGTCATTCTAACACATTTAAACAGTTTGTTAGAATTAGACATTTAGAGTCATGCTTTTTGCACCGTAATACCTATGTGATGACCAGTGGTGTGACCCTCTCCACTGCAGTCACGTGGATGTGTCTCCTCCTGATGTTTCCTATAATCTATGATCATCTCCTTAATCTCCTTGTTATCCTGCTTCACAAGCAGGATTTCAACATCTTTATATGTACCTGTGATCCTAGTATTTTTTGCAGCTTTTCTTACAATCAGCATCAGTAGGTTGGGGAAAAGTAAGCAGAGGAGCACTTGAAGCATAGGCATAAAATTAGCTTCAAAAGTGTATAAATGGTACCTAGACTTCCTACTATTATCAGCGATAGCATGAAGGTCCAACAGTCCAATCTAACGGTCAGATTGAAGGGTTAGGTTTAGTACTGGCCTGGGGCTTGGAAAACATTCTCATGAACTATTTCACTTTGATTGTAGGGTAGTTAATAGTTAGGATTTTGACACAAATGTTATTCCAGGATAAACAAAAGATATTGATCCAGGTCGTGCTTGGAAAATCATAGTCACCGTAGGAATCTAGGTTTCATCTGGTTTACATAATACATAATACATAACCCATAATTAGATATTGCATTTTACCTCTGAATGTGTTGCATACTTCAGTTCTTCCCTTGTGAAAGTGTGCTGAATTGTATGTGCTCTAGTAGTGTAATTCAAGCCTTAAAAGTATTTTTGAAAATAACAACAACTGTACTTGCAGATGATAGAATATTATGATTTATAATGTAATGTTATGTTTTAATATTGTTTTTGTTGTGCTTTAAGTATGTATACTTATTTTTAGGTTGACTAATATTGTGAAGCACATGTAAAGTATTTGATAATTTTAAATGTAATGTTTTATTCCATATTACATTTAGAGTTAATATATATAATTTGTGTGTGTGTGTGTGTGTTTCTATCTATCTATCTATCTATCTATCTATCTATCTATCTATCTATCTGTCTATCTGTCTGTCTGTCTGTCTGTCTGTCTATCTATACATTTTAAATGTAATATGGAATAGAAATGGCACTTAAAGTATATTTTATCTTAAATAAGAGGTGCTTGTCAGTACATTCAGCAGTGCATTTTAACCATATTTCAAAGACAATAAGTAATATGAAATGACATATAAAAACGTAATTGAGTCATTCTCTAAACTGTAATACATTTTAATTTAATTGCAATTACTGTAACATTTAGTTAAGTGCATGAAACATTACATTTAGTTATCAATTAAGTATATATTTCCATAATAAGTCTTTATAAAAGTATGCTAAAGTGTTTTTCTTTTTCACACAGGGTCAGAACCCCAGCAGAATTTGACCTGATTACATGTCACATGTATAGTGAAAATGTCCCTTTCTGAAAACTGTTTAAAGCAGTTTTACTGGCAAGGAATTAGATGTCAGGTGAGTCACAATTTGGACATCACTGAGAGGTGTCAGACGATAAGAATGAAAAGTGCTAATGCAGAGATGTTTGGACACGCTGACTGTGTTGTGACCACAGCGTCAAGGCTGTAAAGCAGGTTTGTAACGGAAGAAATGAGACTGACAAACAAAGTTTTATATTCTAAAGTAAAAAAAAAAAGTCCAAAGGTAGAATATTTAACTTGAACCAGTCTTACAGGCATGGACTAGAAAAGACCCGCTCTGCAGTTTTCTGCTATGACACTTAGCATCACAGATTAGCTTGGGTTGATGGGGAGGATCGAGTTTGATGCTTTGCGTATCTGCTCTGTGGAGTCTCAGTTTGTTTACAGAACGATCTGATACGTCACAGACCTCACTGTTTGTAGTTATTGATTTCCGTCAGGCCTTTTAAAGCTTCTTCCTGAGTGCAGGCCTAGTTTTCCCAGCATGGATTCCTGGCCTGCTCCAGCCCTCTCAGGATCAGCCCTCATCTACATACTGACAGAGTCACACACTGGACACACGTTTAGCCTTGCAGCCACAAAACCCACAAGTTCATGACAAAATGGAGAATGGAGCGGTTCAGTGAAAGGAGAAATAAATCAGAATGCATATTTTAGGCCACACCGCATCAACTGGAACAAACTTTGTTGTGAATTGTCCTACTTTCACATGTAAACATAGAAATATGCTAACAGTGAATTACTCTGACCTTGTTTTGGCAGTTGACAACAGTCTTGCTATTGTTGACTAAAACTGTTAAAAATTGATTTTGGTTATTGAAATAAAGCTGATATAAAAGAAATTATAAATATTAGATGAAAAACTTAAAAATTAGAAATGTTACCATGGCAGCTAACTGAAATTATTTCTTTTATAAGCCTAGTTATTATATTTATGGTTTTAAGGCCTGAAATAAAGTTTTTTTTTTGTTGTTGTTTTTTTTGAAGACCTTTAAACTACTAAAACTAAAATGAAAATTAATTTAAGCTATATACAAATAATATATGAAAAATACTAATAAAATGACAAAAGCACTTAACAAGTATAATAAAAATAAATAAACATAAATAATTAATATAAATTTAAATATAAACGATTTTTCGAAGTTGTAAATAAACAGATTACTGTAATATGTTTTATAAGAAAATACTATTTCAGTCTTACTTACTTTAAAATGTCATGTTTAATTCAATGTGTTAAATGTGTTATTTGTTATTATTTGTGAAACATCCTAGCAATTTCTAAATGAAAATTGTTTCTACACTTTTTTCTTTTCAGTGTATATAAAAAATACTAAAATAAGCCTGGTTGACAAATGTTAAGGGCACATTTGTGGTCATTATTTGTTCTAAAAATGAATTAGGATCATAATAAAAATAAAATATATTAAGTGGAGAAGTTGGTTCCTCAGTTTATCCAATTGGAGAAAATGCAACACTACTAATTTTAGAGGCTGATACAGCCCATCAACATGGGTTTTATTGGTGTGTGCGGGAAAATAAAATTACAAGGTGTTAATTGTTTTGGTGAATTTAGCTTTTAAATTCTCCTTGCTCAGATTTAATCATTTGCATCTGAATTTGAATGAGGGAAATGGATAGATGAGAGGATGGCTATGTATGAGGTTCCCTGCTGTGCCTTTCCTCTGCTTTAGGAGAAAGTAGACAGGTGTTTAGTGAGTGTGAGTGAGTGTGTGTGTTAGGTAAAAGGTATAAATGGATGAGGATGAGTGCCGGGGAGGGAATTTTAGCCTCTAAGCTATCACTCTGGCATCTTACACAGGTTTAGAGAGGGATAAAGAGAAAAGGAGAGTGTGTGTTGAATAAATAAGCAGCAGTACAGGCCTCTGCTTGCTGTCGTCCTACAACACGCTCTCTCTTTCTGGCTGCTTTCATGAGCATATTTCTTTCTCATTGTGTGTCCACGTCAGCTTCATGCAGAACTTGCATTTAGAATGCATTTTATATATTTTTTTACTTTGTTTGACTGTTATCTTATCTAGACATGACATTTGACCCTTCATCTACTGCCTATGACTGCACTCCAGTTGAGTTCAGTGGCTCTTCTGGTTTCCTGTCTGTGAAGATGGATTCTCACAGACCAGTCCAGCACAGGGGCATCGTGCAGTTTTTTTCCTTGGCTCACTTGTTGCCTAGATGAGATAAGAAATGACTAAAGGAAAAAAATAAGGTTTCATGATAATTGCTCATTTGTTCTGGGGGAAAAAGGTTTTGAACACCATGATGGTGGGTAGATTATTATTTTATTTTTTAAACTTTATAGTACATAATCTGTAGATGGAATCCTTTTGGCCAAAGCGTTTTAATCAAACACTTTGTTTAACCTAAATCATCCATCTTAATTGTAAAAGATCCAAATAAAAGTTTTTAGAAATTAAATTAAATTAAATTAAATTAAATTGAATTGAATTGAATTGAATTGAATTGAATTGAATTGAATTAAATCAATTTATAAAATATAAAAATAAAAGTAAATAAAATAAATTAAAACAAAATGTAATATAAAAGTAAAATAAAAAAGTAAAATTTAGTAAAATCTAAGTTTTTATTAAATTCAACAAATCAATTTATGGAATAAAAATTAAAATAGAAGTAAATAAAATAAATTAAAACACAATGAAATGTAAAAGTACAATTAAGTAAAATTATATTTTAAACTTAATTAAATTAAAAGTAAATCAATTTATGAAATAAAAAAAATAAAAATAAAAGTAAATAAAATAAATTAAAACAAAAAATGAAAAATTAAGCAAAATTAGATTTTAAATTAAATTAAATTAAATTAAAATATTCCATCTGCTCTATTCGCAAAGGTATCCAAAGGTCAGGTTGTTGTTTTATTTTGATTTTCTCAGTGTCACTTTGAATGATTTTAGTATTATCTCCATATGCACACCCTGAATGAAATGATTACTATTGCATTGGAATGTTTACTATTCACAGATAGTTTTCTAGACGATTAATTAAGTTAGATGTGAAATTGTTCTTAGAGTGAGAAATAGTTCTTCTGTGTCCACTGTAGACTGCAGGCTCTTTCTCTCTGGGCAGCTGGAGGAGAGTTAGAGACACATTCACAAGAATGTTTGCTGCAGGTCAAGAGTGCTGCTTTCTGCTCTTTTGTTTGCTGTCTGCTGAGGAGGTGTGGAATGCAAACTTCACAAAAGCAGGGGGAAGAAAAGGGAAGGACGACGAGAAAGAAAAAGAATATGTGCCTTTTAATAAAAGGAGGCGAGCTCACAGAGAAGAACAGAAGAAAGAAAGAGAATGGAAAGTTGTAGGAAGTGGGTAGACAGACGAGGAGAAACAAAACACGGGATGGAAGACGACACTGGATTCGAGTCTGGAAGTGTTCATTGATTTACCAGCTCATTAAAAAAATTGATCCTGCATGCTAATGATTCCAGGCACCGCCATACTGGTAATCATCAAAATAAACACCACACTGAGAACTCCTCCCTCGAACGCAGCAATCCCGACCCAAACTGAAGTGGAAAAATCTGTTGTGTTCTTACAGCAGGCATTTTCCACATTAAGAATGAGCTGTGCTTCATTACAGAAAATCTGGTGGTCCTCCTCTTCCTTAAGAATTGAATGTTTTCTTCTTTAAGAGGTATTAAGTGTCTTTTTATGAGGTCAGTGCAATTACAGTGAGACGCTGTGACTGTTTTTTCCCCTGCATTATGTAGTTTATAATTGCACATCTTTGAGCCTTGGGTGCTTGAACTGTTGGAAAATAAAACTATTGAAATTAAAGATGCTTAATTGAGCAATTTCAGGTGTTTTCTGGGCTTGTAAGTCGTTTACAGTATTCTCATCAAATCTACACCTATGAAGAGTTTCCTCAGCACAATCCAGACCACCTCCTTGTACACACACACACACACGCACGCACGCACGCACGCACGCACACACACACACACACACACACACACACACACACACACACACACACACACACACACACACACACACACACACACACACACACACACACAAACACACACACACAACATCCTAAAGATGACCCCTCAATAGCTGTGACATTTTTTTCTTCTCAGACACTTGATGAATGATCGTGAGAAAATCTGTGTGGGAACTTACCCAGGAATTAGGAAGAACATTAATGGTTCTTTGAAAATATATTACATCATCATAAGCTAATATTCAAATAATTAAGGGATAAAGTACAGTAAGCTGATGTGTATTGTAGAATTATCTGATGCTGCTAACCAAAAAATGGATGAAAAATGTATTTATTTAATATGTTTTACAATATTTGACAGCAGAATGTCTTGACTGACCAATCAGAATCAAGTATTCCAGGCAGCTGTGAAATATACGATGACACAAAGAAGGTGTGATTTAATCTGATAGGATCATGCATGAGGGAGTTAGACGAGCAGGCAGTGAGAGATAGAGTCTGCAGTGCTGGAGGGAATCTGATGTGGATCATATATTAGTGCCAGTCAGTAAATCATTGGTCATATGGAGCTGATTGTAGATATACTGTATCCAGGAGCGTTTCTCTTAGCTGGCTCGCTCTCATTGATCTTTCCTCACATCATGCATATAAAGCAGATATGTTACAGTGGGAGTTCACAGAATGCCTGTCATGCATCTACAGCTCACTACAGTACCTTTGACAGCTCTGCCCTCAAGGACACGGACATGCTTGTCAAATCAGCACTTATGAGATTGGATGAGAAATCAATATGAGATAGTGTTATTTTTTCGGAACCATACATTTCTGGGCATGTGATGTGTGTTTTCTCTTGGGAAAATAAGCACACTTTTAAAGTATGTTATAATAAGTACTTATCACGGAATGTACTTAAATGTGAAATGAATGTAATGTTTTCAGACACTTAATTGCATGCTAACTGCAATTAAATTGAATTGTTTTATGGTTTAAATTTATATTACATGCAATTAGCTGAGTGTTTTTTGTCCCACTTAAGTAAGACATACTGTAAATACATCTTTATATGTAATTTCATAGTTACTTTTATTGTCTTTGAAATATGGTTAAAGTGTACTGCTGAATGTACTGACAAACATTTATGATAAACTAAAATATACTTTGATGTCATTTCTATAAAAACTTGTATGCCATGTATTTAAATATATGTGTAATCACACATTTAAATGATAAAGTAACCATATAAAAAAATATGAAAATTCATTAAAGGTATCAACACATTCCTTATTTTCTATCATAACAATGAACAAAAATGCATAAAAAAGAAACATAAATGACCTTCTCCCACATACACAGTATGTTTGTAACATCAATAAAAACTGTTAAACAAAGGTAAAATATATTAACTTTTGCTTAAAATGTAAGATTATATTACAATTTGCTTTAGTATGATAGTCAACACATTAAGTGTATTTCTTTAAAGTACATGGCAAACAAAAATACGTTTAGGATTTGAAGTACACTACAAGTGTACATTTAATACAATTAAACACACTATGATACAGGACATGCCTGTATTTTTGACTATTTTCTTCCTTCATTTATTAACAAAATCTTTATGGTTGCCATATTTGTTTGGATTTATAATTTACGTAATTAAATTTGCCAATACATTGTATGACATTACAAACATGTATTACCGTTTACATCTGAGTGCAGTGAATTATATAACATGATTAAGTTCTCAACGGGTGAAAAGACTCCCATCGAGAAAACATTAATATCAAAGACATTTTTTCTCCTCGAAATCCCTCACATTATGTTTTGGCAGCAGTGGAGACTTTGAAACATCAGATGCATATTTTCCTCTTTTGGACAGATTGCTGACCTGTCCCAGCACGTTCCACCTTTGTGAAGCATAAAAGAAAACAGTTCCAAGATGTTCGAATCTCCCTCGCTTTCTCTTTCTGTGATTAATGATTATATTAGTCTCTATATTGTCATGGCAGCAGTATCTCGCCTGCGTCATTCCACAAGTTCTTCTCTTATCTGAGGTTCCCTGAAATGAAAGTCTCCAATCTTCACCATCACTAACTCATGGAGACTCCGCAGGAAGACACAAGTGTAGATGAATGCAGCAGATACACAAAAGCACTTTACTCAAGTGCCACATATGTCTCTGATATGACCTTAAGATGTAGAAAAACAGAGCAGTGCCTGCCAGCTCTTATATTTGCTGTAAGTTTCTGAACTGCTACATGAGACTAATTTGTGTCAAGTCACAGATGTGCTTTAATGTAACTGCGTGGTGTGCCATATGTTCCATGAACCTGGGTAGACAACAGAGGCGGTCACATTTCAATGATTTATGCAAACAGAGAAAGTGCCAAATGCAACATGAAGCCTATAAACACAATATAAATGCAAAGCTCTCTATTTTTGAAATGAGAGTACTTACAGGCCTAAAGTGCATGAATTATGTGTTGATCGACACTTACTCTCAGCAAGGTCTTTTCACAACTTAATCCCTAACATATGGCTTGAAGAGACATTGGTTTTGATGACTTTCAGCTTCCAGACAATTACTCAAATTTGAGTAATGCATTTATATAAACAGCAATTTCCAAGTCATTGTTGCATATACGTGTTCCTTAGAAATGAGAAACTTTTTTAAGATGTTTGTTTGGACAGTGAGTATAGGGATTGAGTTTGTAAAGTGATTCTCAATTGTCGGAGCTGAGGTCTTTGTTAAATTCAGAGACTGCTTTTGGCCATATGAAAACGAGTGAAGTGAAGCTTGTTCACTGAGTTGTTTAAAGCCAGAATAAAAGAAAAATGGTAGAAGAGCATCAGTATTCAATGTGCACCTTATATAAAAAGAGGTACACTTTATTAAAATCCACATGGTGCAAAAAAAGGGGCCGTGTGCATCAGTTTTGATGGGCATGAGGCTTCGGTATATAAAGAGTATAAGGGATGGAGTGGGGCTGGATACTCTTGAGTATTCATCCTGAGACTTTCCAATGTCTGAATTTGTCAGTCTGAAACTCACTGCTAGAATTTGGAATTTCTCACTTTCTACTTAAATGTGCAGCTTCATTCTTAGTAACTATCTGCTAAAACCACAAGGAATGCAGGTCTAACTTACGAGAGTCTGACTAAATTGAGGTGAAAGTGTGTTTGAGAGTACAGAGTTTACGCAAAAGATCAGCTGAGATCTGCTCTTATGTCTTTTGTTCCCTTTGTGCACTTCCCAAATCTGTCATATGTTTATCTTCACACCCACAGGGCGGATTATCACTGCGACTAGATTGTTTTTATGAATCTGAGAAAGGCTCTTTTTCACTAGCCATTAATCTCTTTGTATTGCATGGAGGTTTTAATTTTGTTAGGTTCCCCAGAAACCACACATTGCTGATGGCCGTTTATAATATTCAACATGAAAAACATGTATTAATCAGAGAGATACATATGCAAAGTGATCTGAGAGCAACAAGCATTTCCTGTGAAAAGACAAATATGTACAAGGTCATGCTGCAGGATACAACTGAGAGAGAATGAAGAAAAGAGAGTTTCATAGTGTGTCCCACGCTTCCCCCAGTCTTGTTTTCTGTTTTTCCCCCAAAGACGATCAAGAGCATCACTTTTCCTACTTTCTACTATTTCTCTTCAAACTTTATGAGCACTGGCTCATCCACAAAGGTCTGTCATGGCCTGGGTTATGGTGATGTCAGCTCCATTAATTATTGTCAGTTAGAGGAATCTATCTCATAAAGGCCTGTCAGTCTGCGAGTCCAAACCAAAGCCGCAGCAGAATTTTTGGCCAAAGTGCTTCAGTGGCCATGCAAACTTTACAGGCAATATAAAAAGGATATACTGTGTCAAAGAAAGTATGGTGGGCTTTCCCTTTTTTATATGCAAAGCATCTCAGCCTTGGCATGCAAAAAAGCACAATGTCATGCTAAGACATGATCTGCCATGTGGAATTTTGATATGTTAAACAAAAGAGTGAATAATGGACAGATAATCAAACACTAAGTATTTCAATGATGTGTTAGGATAAATACTAGTGTCATTTGGAGGGGCCCGGTGCCACAGTCCACCTTGTGAGGGATCATGGAGTCATGATCTTGTTGCAGGAGTTGCTGGGGGTGCATTGTTAGTCTGAGAGGAGAGAGATCAGCAGATAACCTTCCCACTCTTCCCACTACGCTTCACTAACTGACCAAAGGTGTTCAAGTTCTCATTCTTTTATTACTATGAAGTTCAAGGCTTGATCTCCGATGTGTCATTCATTCAGTCATTCATTCAGTTGAATTTTGAGGAAACATGGAGTAAATAAAATAGGTAGTAAAATGTAGTAATCCAGTGAGATTTTTGTTTGCACAAGGAGTCTAAGAACAGCCAGCGATCCACACAGCGATCTGATCTGATCATCATCCAGTCTGTCTGGAATGACATGAAGAAACAGAACAAACTAAGACAGACTAAATCCAGAAGAATCCAGTGCTCTGTGTGGAGCACTGGAGGTTGTCAGACAAAAATCTCACTGGATTATTACAATTATTATACTAGTGTTCTAATAATTTTGGTCACCACTGTATATATACATTTTGAGTAGGCCTACGTATTGATCTCTTAGCTTGTTTAGGCTGGTTTAAAGAAGGTCTCTAATTCTGTCTACCTAAAAAAAGTGCCCAAAATTATTCCTCAGGCCAGCCTTAGACCAGTAAATCAGCTTAGGCTAGTTTATAAAGTGCTCTACATGCATTTTACAGGCTATAAGTGACCCTGGACCACAAAACCAGTTATAAGCACGGGTATATTTGTAGCAATAGCCAAAATACTGTATGGGTCAAAATTATAGATTTTTCTCTTATACCAAAAATCATTAGGATATTAAGTAAAGATCATGTTCCACGAAGATATTTTGCAAATTTCCTACCGTAAATATATAAAAACTTAATTTTTGACTAGTAATATGCATTGCTAAGAACTTCATTTGAACAACTTTAAAGGTGATTTTCAATATTTTGATTTCTTTGCACCCTCAGATTCCAGATTTTCAAATAGTTGTCTCTCAACCAAATATTGTCCTGTCCTAACAAGCCTTATATCAATGGAAAGCTTATTTATTCAGCTTTCAGATGATGTATAAATCTCAATGTATGACTGGGTCAGGGTCACATATATAGGCTTACATTACAGCAACTTCACAACACATCCAATTTGCAATTTCTGACACGTGTCCTCTGGAGGCACCATTTAGCACCAGAGTCTGGAGATAAACGCATCATTGGAGGGAGAGGAGGGGACGGGGGAGAAAGTTTGGAAAGGAGTGAGAGGAGGCAGAAACTGAATGAGAGGGACAGAGCTTAACGGTCTTGGAGGAGAGGAGGATACTCGGAGAGAAAAAAAAAGCCTCTCCATCTTGTGCAACTACAGACCGGGACCGCAGCAGCACTTGCCTCTCTCTCACGCTTATGGCTTCTGGGTTTTCTCAGTCGTAATCTGCTGGTTGTGTGATAAAGCGCTCGAGTGGAGGTAACGCGTCCTGATCATGAGGCGGCTGAAGGAGACTGCGGTCTGCGCGATAGTGCCGCTGCTTCTCGCTCTGTGCACCACAACGACGCATGCAGGTAAACTAGTCTAAATTTAAACTTAAAACAGTTTTTAACAGTGCTTTTTGTTCTCATTTAAATATCCTTTTCATAATTTGAAACCACATATTTATTTGTTACAGATGTGGCTTCAATAGTCAATAACCTTTGTTTTAGTTTAAGTTGCTCAAAATGTTTTGTTACGATCTGCGGGCATGTCATGTAGCTATCACTTGGAGTTTTTACCTTAATCATTTTATAACGAGCTTTTATTAATGTGGGGGAAGCTTGAGATAAATGTTGAATAGGCTATGTTTCACCGGTTTGAACTTATTGAGTTTGAGGATGACTGACAGCCACTAATAAGCGTTTAAGTTTCCAAATCACTCTACCTAAGTTTAGACTATACAAGTGCATCTCAATGAATTAGAATGTCGTGAAAAAGTTCATTTTTTTCTTGTAAGTTATTTCAAAAAGTGAAACTTTCATATATTTTAGATTCATTGCATGTAAAGTAAAACATTTCAAAAGTTTTTTTGTTTTAATTTTGATGATTAGAGCTCACAGCTCATGAAAGTCAAAAATCAGTATCTCAAAATATTAGAATATTTACATTTGAGTTTCAATTAATGACCATCTATACAGTATAAATTCCGGGTATCTCTTGTTCTTTGAAACCACAATAATGGAGAAGACTGCTGACTTGGCAATGGTCCAGAAGACGAACATTGACGCCCTCCACAAAGAGGGTAAATCACAGAGGGTCATTACTGAAAGGTGTGGCTGTTTACAGAGTGCTGTATCAAAGCATATTGAATACAAAGTTGACTGGAAGGAAGAATTTGGGTAGGAAAAGGTGCACAAGCAACAGGGATGACTGCAAGCTTGAGAATACTGTCAAGCAAAGCTGATTCAAACACTTGTGAGAGCTTCACAAGGAGTGGACTGAAGCTGGAGTCAGTGCATCAAGAGTCACCACGCTCAGACGTCTTCAGGAAAAGGGCTACCAAGCCACTTCTGAAACAGAGACAACGTCAGAAGCATCTTACCTGGGCTGTGGAAAAAAAGAACTCAGTGGTCCAAAGTCCTCTTTTCAGATGAAAGTAAATTTTGCATTTCATTTGGAATCAAGGTCCCAGAGTCTGGAGGAAGAGTGGAGAGGCACAGATTCCATGTTGCTTGAAGTCCAGTGTGAAGTTTCCACAGTCAGTGATGATTTGGGCTGCCATGTCATCTGCTGGTGTTGGTCCACTGTGTTTTCTGAAGTCCACAGTCAACGCAGCCATCTACCAGGAAATTTTAGAGCACTTCATGCTTCCTTCTGCTGACAAGCTTTATGGAGATGCTGATTTCATTTTCCAGCAGGACTTGGCACCTGCCCACACTGCCAAAGGTACCAAAAGCTGGTTCAATGACCATGGTGTTACTGTGCTTGATTGGCCAGCAAACTCGCCTGACCTGAACCCCATAGAGAATCTATGGGGTATTGTCAAGAGGAAGATGAGAGACACCAGACCCAACAATGCAGATGAGCTGAAGGCCATTGTCAAAGAAACCTGGGCTTCCATACTACCTCAGCAGTGCCACAAACTGATCACCTCCATGCCACGCCGAATTGAGGCAGTAATTAAAGCAAAAGGAGCCCATACCAAGTATTGAGTACATATACAGTAAATTAACATACTTTCCAGAAGGCCAACAATTCACTAAAAATGATTTTTTTTTATTGGTCTTATGAAGTGTTCTAATTTGTTGAGATAGTGAATTGGTGGGTTTTTGTTAAATGTGAGCCTAAATCATCACAATTAAAAGAACCAAAGACTTAAACTACTTCAGTCTGTGTGCATTGAATTTATTTAATACACAAGTTTCACAATTTGAGTTGAATTACTGAAATAAATGAACTTTTACACAACATTCTAATTTATTGAGATGCACCTGTATGTTTATTTTTCCGTGATTTATTCAGCTGTCTTTAGTATTTAAACATAGATTAAGCTACAGCTTATTATAGCTTTCGAATAGTATTTCAAGTCTTTTACTTATAGCTAATGAAACTTGCTTTTTTGAACTGAGTATGGGAGTTTTTGGTCATCAGGTTTTTTGTGATGTTTAAAAATGTTTGCCATCCCCATCATGACCCTACTTAACCCTGCCCTCTTTTCATGTGAACAGTTTGTTTGTTGCTCAGTCTCTTCATTGTCTATATACAGTATCTGCTCAATCTTTCCAGTAGAAATACATTGTTACAACCCTCCTTGTCCTTTTTTTTTAACCGATTTTGGTTATATTTCAAAGTAAATACACAAACTTGCTGATTCAAATGATATAGTTCTGTCATTTAACATCCATTACCTTGAACAAAGTAATTCATTAGTTGTCACCTCAGGAGGGTGGTGGTCATGTGTGACAGTGATTTCACCTCCTATAATAGCTTAAACTGATGGTGTTACAATTCACAACACTTCCCATGGTCATCTGTTTTTATATTATACCCATTTTAATTGCTTTCACAACTCTTTTGTCTTTAGTATGCTCTATTAGGTTAAAATCATTGATCAGGTATAGTTACCTGACTCCCATAGTTGGAATAGTTAAGGAAGGAAATTCTCCAATAGACTGTCATGTCATGTTTGAGTTTGCTCGTGACACATATCGGTTTGCTGTGAAACAGTTTAATGTTGGCTTGAGATATAGGTGAATGAGTGCTTACTGACCTACTCCAGTAGATTAAAATTCCTTTTGGGCAGTTGGCCAAATCTGCTATTGTACAAATGTAGTATGTCAACACCATAACCCAGAGCAGACTGCATAGATGTGGGCAGTTTCAATTGAAAACTTGTTTTGATGTCAGCAGTATTAGTGTACCCTACACAATTAATTTATTACGCAAATATGATGTTGGACATTTCTGTGTGTGACAAGCATGATAAGTATTAAACAAATGCATTACTCATGCTTTTATGTTTAGTGTGAAAAGGTCAGTGGCATGTTTATAGTGATTATATATAGAGAGCATATAATCACTGCTTTTTTTCTGAGCACTAGGGAAGTGCAAGGTTATTATAGTAAACTGAAACTAAAATTATTATTAGTATTTTTTTATATAAAATAAATGTTAACTTAGATAAAATATTATAAAACTTAAAAAAAAGCTAAAATGAAAAATATAAATGTAAATTCTGGTATAAAATATGAATAAAATATGAATATGAATAAAATATTAATAAAAACTATAAGAATCTCAATGATAAAAACTACTAGAATCTCAATGATAAATGACAGAGCATCTACTGTAAGCAGCATGTAAACCTCCAAATTATGTTTTAGAATTTTCAAAATTTAATAAAAGAAACATTATGATGTAAGATATATTTATTATTTTTATATCAATAAGCAAAGTGACTGTCAGATGTTCTTGATTTCACTGAAGCTCAAGATGCTGGAAAACAAGATCATCATGTTTAATAAAAACTTGTGCAGTTCATGTAGCTTGAGTGCTGATGCCATTAAGGACACAGATACATTAGTAGATGTTATAATTGCAATGAATTCCTTGTATATGTTGATCAGGTCAGAGAAGTCAGACTTCATTTCAGTATGAAGGGCATTTGCAGAGATGCAGTCGCAGTGGTATCACTCCTGTCTGGTGCAGCAGTGGATTCTGATATGACAGAGCAGGATGTGGTTAGTTGAGTCAGCTGTCGGGTATTTGCATGATCACCCCGAAAAAGTCTGGCATTAGTTTCATGTGTTTAACTGCAGGACTTTGTAGCCACAGTGTGTTGTCATGTCTGACATGGAGAACAAAGGCATTTTTTCTGTTTGGGATTCTGTCCCTCTTCCTCCCCATATTTATATCCAGTCTATCTGTCCCAACTTCTTCAAAGGCCTTGAGTTCTAAGACTGTGGGAGGACTATTTCTAATGTTGCATCTTCTCTTTATGGTTATCACGTGTGCCTGGTCCCTGCCTGGTCCCTGCCCTCCCGCTCTGCTGCCCAGATCCTCACCTTTCACACGGCCTGTTTGGGAACTCCTGCTGTAGAGCAGCCATGCATGTTCTTTTTGATCCCACTGAACAAACAAATACATGAAACAGTATGGATGAGAATATTTAAAGACAAGACGCCAATGAGGATGGGAGATTCCACTCAAAAGAGCCCTTTCTTTCTCTAAACAGACATGCCTCCCTGCTGCTGAGGAACTTGGGCCATCAGTGCTGCTGTGCAAAATGTGTCCCCCATCCAGAAACAATACAAACATCTGGCTCACAGAAGCACAGCTCCATCCTCATTTCTGTGTGGCTATATACTGTATTTTGCATTAAAGGCCTGATCCTGCAAGAGGAGTGAGGTCCTCATTTACATTATGATACCCATGTAAACAATTTTCCACCAAAGTCCCCAAGTCAGTTATTCTGCGGCCATATTTGTAACTACCCGGGAAACTATTTCTAGTCATTCAAGTGCAGCTCCTGTCTGTTTGAATGGGGGAAGACTGTTAGTCAAGGTTATTCTTGAATAACATATTTCAAATCAGAAAAAAATTATAAACAATGGTAAAATTAGTGTTTCAGGCTAGCCAAGTTAATGATCATTTTCCAAACCTGTTCCTGGAGGTTCACTGTCCTGCAAGGTTTAGATCCAACCCCAAATAAACACACCTGAATCAGCTAATCAAGGTCTTCAGACTCACTAGAAACTTCCTGGAAAGTGTGTTGGAGCTAGTTGGAGCTAAACTCTGCAGGACACTGGCCCTCCAAGAGCAGGATTGGACACCCTTGTTCAAGAGGAAAGTAACCTGCCATTGGTTCTTTGGACAAAGACAAAAACATTTCCACTCTTTTAAGCGACAGTAGTTGTACCCTGTTTGATCTGATTCTGAAATTGTGACATTTTTTCACATTTCCAATTCACGAGTTCACCCTTACATCTAATCTGATAGCAAATAATAAGCATATTTTGGCTTGCTGTCGAGGGGGAGGGCTCCGAGCCCGGAATATGGCCCGAACCCAGAGAACTCCCCCTTATCCCTAATATGGGATAAAAACAGATTAGGGGTGAGGCGTTGGGGTGGAGGAGGGATGCCGGAAAACTGTCATTGGACAGAGGTAGGCAGGCTGCATATATATATACACGTATTGTGCTCGTTAGGATAGTTAGCTAAACGAGTTGCACCTGCGCCAAATTAGTTGATTATCTGATCGTGCTCCTCCCGAACCTTGTTAACAAAACATCATTAGATGAGCAAAGATTAAAATCAAAGCAATTGCCATTGGCCTATCATAAATCAAGTAGATAATCAAAGATTTCTGCACAACTAGTGACACTAAGGGGAGCTGCAAAAATTCCCAAACACTCCTGTCTTACATGTTTGACATTCGGTAAAACATATATTGACCTGAAATCACACCATTGGTCAATGTTGAACCACTCAAACAAAAGCAATATTGAAAACACCACACAACCACAGTTCATATTGAAAATCAACCTATGAATTACTTAAAGGGATAGTTCACCCAAAAATGAAAATTCTGTCATTAATTACTCGTAATTACTTCGTCTACCTTCGGAACACAAATCTGACCCTCCATAGACAGCAATTTAATTACCACGTTCAAGGCCTAGAAATGTAGTAAGGACATCGTTAAAACTGTCCATGTGACATCAGTGGTTCAACCGTAATTTTATGAAGCTACAAGAATACTTTTTGTGTGCAAAGAAAACAAAAATAATGACTTCGTTCAACATTTTCTTCTCTTTCAGTCAGTTTCCGCCATCATTCACGAGAGTACTACAACTTCACTTTCAAACCATTTCGAATTATTTTTTTCTACTGTGAATTATGTGTTTGGAAACCTTTTGCCCTTACAAGGAATTTCAGATTGGATTTCGCCTATGAAAATTTGCAAAACGATTATAAATGTCAACTTTACTTACAATTGCCGTACATTATTTAAAGCTCAGTAGCTGCATATGTAAAGCTCTGTCTGGTTTGTCTTAGACTGGGAGGGTTTGTGTGTTTAGTTTGTATATTGGTGTGGGGGACAGCAGTGTTCAGTGAGAGACCGAGAGATGCAGGTGTTTCCTTTGTGGACCCACTTACAGTGGGCCTTGCTGGATGTCTCACAGTGAGCAAATATCACAAAACAAACTTTACAGGGAGAGGAATGTGAGACTGAACTGTAATGATGCTCAGGTACCTGGCACAATAGTGCCGTCCACTCAACAGTTCCCAGACTCTAAGTACGCTGGATAAAGTATCCCACAGTGCTCCACAGCGCCGCCTCTAAGCCCACATACTGCTCCCACGGCCATCAAACACTCAACACACTAGAGAAATGGGCGATTCTGCAGCTGAGAAGCTGTTGTTTCTTTATTTTCAGCTGGGAATCTGGTTGGATGTTGCGCAAGATGGGGATGGTATTAAACAATCTCGTTCTGTCCAAACTGTGGATTAAGTGGAGCGTGACTCTTATGGAAAGAGTTCGCTGCTGTTGTGGGGCAGATTCCAGGTTTTTCTAACATCATCCAGCCACCATTCTGAACAACTTCCAAACATTAGCGATGACATGAAACAGACCCGGACTCAAATCTCAATCACGTTTATGCTCCAAGCTCTCAAAATTTTTGTAGATCAGTTCAGCGTTAGTCCATTGGGGAGATCTTAGTTGATTACATATAACCACCATCCTACGCTTTCTTGGAAAACTATGAACAAATGAAAGAGTTTGTTGAAAGACAAACGAGGTGAAATAGGATCCAATACCACACAGAAGGAAATTTGAGATTTGAACTGCGTTTTTTGCTTGTCTAATGTGGAACGAGTGTTAAAGTGTGAGTAACTAGAGATTGACCATGGCTGAGGGGTCGTAAGCTGGGAGAGCGTTTTTGCAGTGCCTTTGGGCGTGTCTGAGCTGCATTGTCCCATCTTTCCTCGCTTCATTGCTTCTGCTGTCTACAGGGTTTGGCTCCAGGACCCTTGAGGTCAGGGGTCACGACCAGTAATTCAATTATATCCAGCCTCAGAAGGGTCTTAAATGTTGTTTTTCACAGATTTAGTACTTATATCTACGTGACTCCAGTAGTATGTAAAATTACAATAGTCTTTCATAGTAAATTTCATAATAAGTAAATGTATATCAGTTTGTGGTATTATGTTTTAAAAAGCTGTGGGTAGAACCTCCAGACCGCCGGAGTCTTTCTAATTGTGTGGTAAATATTCCTGTGGCCTCGAGTCAATGTGGGAGGATATATACTGACTGATGAACACTAAAGGGAGTTCCCTCAAATTATAGTTTATTTTACAGCTAATAATTTAGACAAGAGTCCTATCCCAAGTGCGCTGCTTTCAGTAAATACAGACGCAGGAAAATATGAGAACTGCAGAGACGGCAGGAACACAAGGTTGATGCTCAAAGGATGTTCACGGCGAGTGCAGACAGCCAGTATAAACCACAATGTATCATGCTGCAGATCTGAGTACATATTGTGGAAACATGAGATCAGAAACATAATGTTTTAATAGACTTTAACCAAAGCACATCACCAGTTCATTCGGAGTTTAATTAGATAGATTGGAAAAGTAATCATATGATATACTAAAAATAGTATTTGTAGTGTTTGAGTTGGTTCATGGTTTTGTTTTTCTGACCTCTTTTGGAAGACCCCTGCGTAGGGGAAGAGGGATGTAATGTGACAAACTCATGAGAGAGTCATACCCTTGCAAAGAAGAACACTTTAGTATAAAATAATATAATTAAGTGTGAACTGAATGTAATGTTTTAGACACATAACTGCATGTTAACTGCAATTAATTGAAAATGTATTATAGTTTAAATTTAGATTAAACACAGCTGGCTGAAATTTAGAGTGATTTTTTTTAACACTTAAGTGGGATAGTTCACTGAAAAATTTAAATTCTGTCATCATTTACTCACCCTCATGTTGTTCCAAAACTCTATGAATTTCTTTCTTCTGCTGGACACTAAAGAAGATATTTTGAAGACCAAACAGTTTCTGGTCCCCATTGACGTCCATAGTATAATTTCCCCCATACTATGGAAGTCAGTGGAACCAGAATCTGTTTGGTAATCCACATCTCCTTTTGTGTTCAGCAGAAGAAAGAAATTCATACAGGTTTGGGTGAACTATTCTTTTAGTCAAAAGTGCTTTATACACACACATAAACGTGTTTATGGGGTGAGCAGGTTCACTCATCAAGCATTCTAAGTAATTTGCAACTCAGATAAATCTTGAATTTGTTCAGCAGTTATTTGAGGTGATGCTGGAAAGCCGCCTCCACTGGATAAGCCCCTCAGATGAAGCATTTTGGGATGTGCCAGACGGCCGCACCTAGACAGGTGTAGGTGACATAGCTACAGGTAGATCTGTGAGAGCAGCACTTGGCTGAAGCGTACAGGTGAATAAAACAGACAGGTAGCACCGCCTTGAGTTTCACAGCCTCTGATGAATGTGATTTGTAGACTTGGCTCAGGTTTGACTCTTGGCAGATATACAGAGCATCAGCATGTTGCTTCTGGACTGGCCCCGGATATCCAACATGGCGTCCAGCCACCTGCCCCAGGCCCCTTCATGATGCTGGGGGAGGAACATTCCCCAGACCTCAGGAGATCTCAGCAGAGAAGGCCCTATTTTTTTAAAGGATTTGTTAAACAGGGTTTATTTTGGGCATGTTTTTTTCAGTTCCTATCCTACTACTTATGCTCTTGTAAACGCATTGACTTTGTGACCATTTAAGGGTATTAGTAGGCATAATTGTCTGGTTTCCCAAACAATATTTCAAACATTGGTATTCTTACAGTACTTCACCGAATATTTCAGTTCGTTTGAAATATTATTGTTTTAATGTCATAAATGTTGATGCGTCTTTAATTTGCATTTCCTTAAGAAGTATCATGACGGTCTGTGTCTGGGATGCTTTGTTTTGAGAGCATTCAAGAACATATTCACTATGAGCTGGGTATCTTGGGAATGTGCTGAAAGAATTCTCACGCAGAGGAGGCATTTCTCCTCCTGTTCTCAAACCATTAGGCCACTGTTATTACTGTCATGTGAATTTCTCTGAGGTCAGAGGGCAAAAGAGTCTATTATGCTCACCAAGTCTACATTTGTTTGATAAAAATACAGTAAAAACAGTAATATTGTGAAATATTATTACAATTTAAAATAACTGTTTTCTAGTTTAATGTATTTTAAAATGTAATTTACTCCTGTTATGCAAAGCTGAATTTTCAGCATTATTACTCCAGTCTTCAGTGTCACATGATCCTTCAGAAATCACTCTAATATGCTGATTTGTTGCTCAAGAATGATTATTATTATTATCAGTGTTGAAAAAAATTGTGATGCTTAATGTTTTTTTTTTTTTTGAAAAGTTTTGATACTAAAAAATAATTTGTTTCTTTAAAAAAAAAAGAAATCTTACTGACCTCAACCTTTTGAACAGTTGTGCACATATATATTTCAAAGGCATTGTCAGGGGCAATTCCTTGTTTTGTTAGACTTCACAATTGACTGGTTTTGGATTAGACAGCAATCAGAATTATGGTTTTGGCTGAGATGTCGAGTCGAGATGTCTGACATTTGCAACTAGAGTCCTGTGATAATTGGGCCTATTCTGACACAGATTACATGGCTGCTCAGACATATAAACACCACTGACTTACTGACCTGTTTCTTCATGCACTTATGTGTGTGTGTCTACAAATGTATGTGTACATGTATACTTAAATGAGAGCATAACAATAGTGTACAGACACCAGCTCTCTCAAGTGGCTGTATTTTTCCAATCATCCATATCCCACTTAGTTACACAGACAGATTTACTGAACTGTCAAATACATTTCACCTCAGATTGATGGATTTAAAGCAGTGAACATTAACAGATGTGGCTGAGTTGGGTGGCGCGTTTATGCGTGTTTGTGAGACAATGGGCAGTGAGCCGAAAACTTCATTTATTTACATGGTCTGTGTAATGAAATATATGGCACAACATATTGACACAACCCTGTCTGAAGTACCGTTAAATGAGTACCTGATGTTTTTCGTTGTGTTTGAGTCTCGCCTGGATTTTAGCTCTGTCTTTTTACTAGTCTGTTGCCATGCTTTGAGCCAGCCCAGTATAAAGGCATCTGCTAAACAAATAAATAATGCCATAAAATGGAATACTTTTTTTCAGGTAGGCAGTTGGTTGGCATGGACAAACTCTTCCCACATGTTTAATTAACAGAGGAGAGAAAGGAGGGCCATGGAAACAGGAGGGCAATTTAGGATCCTTGTTTCAGCTGACACACATGCCAAAGGTTGCGGTTAGTCAAAAGAAACCCCCAGGTTAGCTTCATTAGATTAACCTGTGCAATTAGAGATTCATTAAAACTGTAATTCAATAAAACATCAACAGCAGTTATTTCTAAATTCTATAAAGTGTTTTCTTACAACTTTCCTGTAAATACATTTCAAGTGATCGTAAACATTAGATAGTGGAAGTCGTGGAGACTTTTTTTTTTAAAAAGTGGTGCTGACAGGTGTCACCTGTCAGGTGTGTGTTTAACTATCTCAGGCTAGACTGTGTGCCATAGCTCTATCCCATAATGACACCCCATCCATAACCAGCTGTGGCCTTGATTTGAATATGACAGCATCTTAAAGCTTCCAAGTAGATCGATGCACTTTGAGTTGGCTGCAAATCAGCAAAGTAACGGCAGCCAAACTCTCAGCTTGTTGTTCGATCTTGCTGTGACCTAAATGGGATTGGCTTAGTGAATAATACAGCTGCAGGGCCATCAGGCTCTAGTTTTGTGCTTTACATTCCTCAAAGTGTTCCTAACTAGTATTCTTTCAATACTGATACATGCAACATCGAATAGGCTTTCCAGAACTTTTTTGCCAAGCACCATAGTTCATTAACCCAATCATACCCTTTGAAAACAAAGTGTGCGTAATATTGAACGTGCACTTGTATTGTATTTCAAATCTTAAAAGTATATTTTTTAGAAAACTGTGCTTGCTGATAATCTAATATTAATGAAATAAAAGACTGCGCAAGTGTACTTTATACAGAGAATATTCTTTCATGACTATGTAAGACTTAATTTCACTTTGTAATATTGTCAAATTCAAAATTTGGTTTACTTTAACATACATTTTAAATCATTGTGTTTTAATCTTTTGTCACACTTTTAATAGTCAGCACTTATTTTGATGTATTGATTAATATCTAATGTGATTTATGGTAGTAATATATTTTAAATGTACTAAATTGTAACTTCATCATTACAAAGGTGTGATTACAGTACACATATATGTAAAAATATAACTCAGATTGCAGTAATAATGACATGAAAATACTGTACACTGCAGTACCCTTTAACCATAATTCAATGGCAACAGGTAATTATGAAATGACATGCACACATGTATTTAAGTCCTACTTAAGTGGTTAAAAAAGCACTCTTAAGTTCAGCTAATTGTATTTAAAATAAATGTAAACTATAATACATTTTGAATTAATTGTAATTACCTTGCAATTATGCCGCCAAATATATTAAATTCAGTTTGCACTTAAGTATATTCGAGTGCTCTTTTATTTTCAAGTTTCTTTTATTGGATTTGTCACCATGTCAAATTAACAGATATCAACTCAGATTTTATGAAATTAACATTCTGCACTATTAATACCCAAATAAACACCTCCATCAAACAAGAGCCTTCAACTAGATAAGTTGTTTCTTTTTAGGATACTAAAGTGTTTTTTTTTTACTAAGTAGTCTGTTCATGGCAGCCTGCAGATGGAAGTTAAAATGTTTCTCTATTGCCTACAGCTAATCTGATCGATGTATTACGGGTACTGGAGCTGTCTGAAGACATGGAGGGAGTGTCAGTGGAGGTCGGCCTGTGCACCGAAAGAAAGGACACATCGGAAACAGACATGGCTTACAGGATAGACAAAAAGATTCAACTCAGTGCCCCAACTAAACAGTTCTTTCCAGGTATGGACTCTTTGAAATGTACTTTCACAACCCTACAAGCATTTAAGGCCATAGGATTTTTCTGAAGCGCAAATTCTACAGGCATTGTTTTATATGTGAACAATGCTTTGCTGTTTTCTTTATAGATTCTGCTTTCCCTGAGAACTTCTCTCTGATGACCACAGTCAAGGCTAAGAGGAACTCTCAATTCTTCCTGGTGTCATTGTATGATGAGCAGGGAGTCCAACAGCTGGGGCTGGAGCTTGGCCGATCGCCTGTTTTCCTCTATGAAGACCACCAAGGCCAGCCAGCTCCAGATCTCTACCCCATTTTTAAGAAAATCAATCTGGCTGATGGGAAGTGAGTGTTTTAATGCATTCCAAGTTAGAGCTGAAGATCTTTGCCCGAACCCGATGGGACCCGACGGGTTCGGTCGGGTTCGGGCTTAATTTATATAATTTTACACGGGCTCGGGTTTGCGCTCCGGCTTGCGCGGTAAATGAGCGGTCATGTGATGCGTTTTGATTAGCGCGAGAAAGATGCGAAAATGGATGCTGAGGAGGTGAAACGGAGGCTTGCCTCTGGCGATTATGTTTTGGTTGCACCAGCAACTAAGGCAAAGTCTGAGGTGTGGAAAAGTTTTGACCTTGTGGAGAGAAGTGGCGAAGCAAATCCCACGGAGCCTTTATCTTCATTTCGTTATTGCCAAATACCCATCTTAATTTAGAATTTATCTTAATTTAATTTGTTAAGAAAGACTAATTTTTATTGGCGTGTTGGCCTATTTATAGGCTAACTGTATGCCTAGGCCTATTTAGAGTGCTGAGATGTTACGATGTTACAGAGGACTTATTTTATTTCTTTGTGCCAACTTCCAAGTGCCCTATAGCCTACGTTAGTCATGAATAAATTATGTTAAAACATGTATAAATGACTCATTCTTGACAAAAGGCAAAAGAGCTGTGTGCGTGCACACATTTGAATAACGTCAGGCTGTAAACGGGTTCGGGCTTTTAAAAAGCTGTCTATCAAAATGTACTTGTCGGGCTCGGGTCCTGTCGGGCCTAACTTTTAAAGCCCGATTACAGCTCTATTCCAAGTAGCCCTGAAGTGCTCTGAAGTTTTCTTTGTTTGTAACTGATAATATTTGACATTCACAACCCATTTTATTTATATAATCTGATGTATTTCATAGCGAAACAGGATTTTTATTCAGATTAAATGTGATATTGCTAAATAAATGCCTGAATAGCTAATATAGCTAATAATACTGTATATTGGTTATTGGGTGATGTCAGCAGAAGAGTAAAATTGTTCTAGAGGAAGAGAATGTTCTTGCATTTTCATGAATTTTTCACAGTAAGACCAGGAACACGCATTAATAAATTTAAAGAGGAATCAGGTATATATATATCAGATATATAATAATCAAAGAAAAGTGAAAAAATGGTTAGCTGTGTGTATTAAATGGAGACTGAGTGAGTACCAAATATTCAAAGACCGTATTTTTACAACGGGTATTAATATTCATCATGCGTGGTTAGATATGATGTGATCTGCTGAGATAAATTTGCAGATTATACCAGATAAGAATGTGTCTATGATGCATATTCATGAATAAATAGTCATTCTTTGTTGCTCATGATACATCAGAACATACTAGTGTTTGCAGTAAAGACACAATGATCTTAAAACTATCTCTGAATTTGGCTTGAATAATCTGATCACAAAATATTTTGGACTGTATTTAGACTAATATTTATTTATCTTTAATCAGATCAGCTGAGATGGATGTTACTAGGTGTAAACAGAGACAAGTAGAAACCTTTTTTTTGTCAAATAGCATTGGAAATACTTAGTATTCACACTATTATGCACTATGCATTCATTAATGCATTAGTAGACATATTCCAACATGTATAATTGTTGGAGGAAGAGAGCTATTTTAAAATATGGCTCTTGAAGAATAAAAATACATTTTCCAACTCCTGATCTGGCTATGGTACCACAGCATCACAGTGTCCATTTATAGAGTGTTCTTTCACATTTAAGCAACCCATAATCCACCTCTAATAGCTATGCTCCTGGAAAACCAGTAAATATGACTTTTACCCCTGGGTTAATACTGTGATAAAGCTCTGCTGTTGTTGACACTGAATAACCTTGCTGTCATCTCTTCTCAGATGGCATCGGATAGCCTACAGGGTGGAGGGCAAGTCTGTTACGCTGTACCTGGACTGTAAGAAGGTGCAGACGCTGGAATTGATGCGTGGAGACAGCCCTGTGGTCAGCACGGACGGAGTCGTTGTTTTTGGAACACGGTTGCTAGATGAGGAAGTATTTGAGGTATGAAATGGAAAACAAGGAAATGTTTTACACAAATAGTCCAATTAGGGCAGGTTAAGGTTTTCTTAAAGCAAGACACCACAGGTGAGGACAGTAAAATGTAACTGCCGGTAATACATATCAATGTACTTCCTCAGGTGATTACTCACAGTACATTAAGACTGTCAACAGCAATAATTTTTTTTCTGAACTCATAAATCAGTTGAATGTTATATGAACAAACCCCTCGGTTAAACCCTTCAAAATATAGATAGGAATAAAACATCAATTAAAGATATTAAAGGTATTGAACTTGAAATCTATAAATGAAAATAGATGAAGTAGATAAATAGAAAAAAATAGAATAAATAGAAGGAATTAGATAAAAGTGTAATAAAAATGTTCTTTACACTAATCTGAATGAAGACATGTTATGGAAGCAAAATAGACCAAAATTAAAAAAATTGACCAAAGCATGGCCTGTAGTGTCTTGCCTTAAACATGGTCCATGGTCCATTTTTGTACTTCTAAGTGATTTTCAAAAAATCTCACAAAGAAATGTCTGGGTCATTTTAACCCCAAAATGTAAATATTAAATTAAATTGAATGAATGAATGATGCATTTACATAGTGCTTTATTGTGTATTACCATACACCTAAAGTGCTTTACAATCATGTGGGGGGGTCTCTCCTCAACCACCACCAGTGTGCTGCATCCACCTGGATGATGCGACAGCAGCCACAGTACAACGGTGCCAGTGCGCTCACCACACACCAGCTACAGGTGGAGAGGAGAGAGAGATAGAGCCAATCAAGTGGATGGGGATTATTGGGAGGCCATGATTGACAAGGGCCAGTGGAGGGAATTTGGCCAGGACACCGGGGTTACACCCCTACTCTTTACGAGAAGTGCCATGGGATTTTTAATGACCACAGAGAGTCAAGACCTCGGTTTAACGTCTCATCCGAAAGATGGTGCTTTTTACAGTATAGTGTCCCCATCACTATACTGGGGCGTTAGGACCCACACAGACCACAGGGTGAGCACACCCTGCTGGTCTCACTAACACCTCTTCCAACAGCAACCTAGTTTTCCCAGGAGGTCTCCCATCCAGGTACTGACCAGGCTCAACCCTGCTTAGCTTCAGTGGGCAACCAGTCTTGGGCTGCAGGGTGATATGGCTGTGGCTATTATTAAGCACAATTAAAATTAATCCTACTTTTGGGGAAAATAATATAATGTTTTATGACATTACTGACAATAAAGCACCCCAATCAGAACCATAATGCTTCTGTAGATTTTACTTTTGTAATATTTGTAATTTTTTATTTCAAATGATGATTCTCATTACCTTCTTATTATTATACAGTCATATTATACAAATGTAGTCAAAGAAAAAATTATTCAGACACCAGAAATAATTTTTTATATTTTTTTTACTAGTATGTGCAGGACACTATAGTTCACTTATGTAAGTGAGGATAGCAAAATATAGTAAATTGTGACATATATTATACCCCAAAATTCTTCATACAGTGTACTACCAGTAACTGACACTTTGACCTGACCATGTTTTGCTTAAGTGTTTTTTCTTTAATTGCTAATGCGACCTTGTTACACCACAGACTGAACAAAATTAAGCATTACTTGGTAATACATAATAAATTCAGAATAATACAATGATGCATAATACTTTGCAATAAATAAATAATTTGTATTTATTTATTTGCATATTTTATTTTGGCATTACGAATATCGTTTGTGGTTGGGCTGGAGTGAAATATGACCCAGAAATGTTCTGCACAGGCTTTGTGAGCCTAATAGGCTTTCTTGTGCTTATTAACACACTCTCTGTGCTGTAGTTTCATATTCCCCCAACCCTTTTCTCTTCAAATTCTTTATAAAAAAAAAAAAAACTTAATCTTTCCCTTTATCTTTCTCTCCTTCCCTTGCTAGCTTGTACTTATTTGAACAATGACTGAGACTTGGTGTTACGAGCACTTCCTCTGTCTGAATGCCTCTTCAAGATGAATCGCTTTATGTATTCCCCAATTGTAAGTCGCTTTGGATAAAAGCATCTGCCAAATGACTAAATGTAAATGTAAATGTAAATGCTGCAGTATATGCTCACTGTACTCCCCTGTGACTCGCAAACAAACAGCAAACAAGATATTTCTCTTGAGAGGTGACAGGGAATCTCAAATCAGCTTAATTTGCATTCATACAAAATTCATATATATTTATGCCTCTGCTTTGCTTTAATGGAATAAGCAGTGGCAGTCTGTTTGTTTTATGTTTAATTGAATAGTTTGAAATAGAGTGGATCAGAGGCAGTTGTCGGGGCTGCTAACGTTGGGGTCTTGTCTCCACAAAGAGGGATAAACAGGTGCTGTTCAGGCTTGTTTCCACTTCTAGAGAATACCTGAGAGTACCACCCTACTCACCGGTGAATTAGTGCTGTCTGAATGAGCACACATTCACAATTTTTTTTTAAGATGACCCTATAATCTTTGTACTTTGTCTATTTTTGGTGCTATCTCAGATATTTATTTAAAAAATAAAACCTGTTGTTGAAGAATGTGTATTTCCAAAGGCTTTTAATGAGAATGTTCATTGTATTTCATTTCTGTTTTTTCCAAGCATCAACACACCTTAAAGGGATAGTTTGGATTTTATGTTTTACTCACCCTCACTTCAAACTAGTATGACTTTCTTTACATCATACACCATTGTTTTTCAATATAATGAAAGTGACAAAATGACAAAACAAGTCTTGAATTCATGCTACAACAGAAATTGGAGTTGTTATTTAATGAAGATCATGAAAGAAATAACAATGTCAGATTTCTTCCAAAACTAATTACATTTTGGTCGATCCTGTTCCTATTACTTGAATGATTCATTCATGAATCAGATCCCGTTCAATCATTGATTCAATCCAGTTGAAGTGGTTAACAGCTAGTGGTTAACAGTGCAAGATAAACAGTGTATGGACTTAAATTTAAGACTGTTTCACACCAAAAGCTGTCAGTTTGGAATGTCATAGGAACTGCTTTTATACAATTTTATATTTTTATAGGTTTATGGTGCTTTTGTGTTATTTTTAAATGGAAAAATGTCTAGCACATTATTCAAGATGAATCTGTGTCCCACAGAAGAAAGAACGTCAAACAGGTTTGGAAAGGCATAAGGGTAAGAAATTGATGACAAATTGACATTTTTGGAAGAACTATTCCACTACGCTAGTTTCTTGCAAGATCTCATTATCAGCACTGCAAGGAGCCAAAGGGCATCTTTTCAAAATTGTGGAGTTTTCGTGAGCTCCAACATTTAATAAATGTTGGGTATTTGGTTTCATTGTGCAGTGTGTTTGGGTTCATATCTGCCTATATGACTCTCTTGGTGTTTATATAACATTCAGATAAAAAAGTTGATAAGTGTGAACATGCACTAAAACTCCAGGACTAATCTCTTGTTTCTTGTGCTTGATGGTTCTGGCTAGATGTAGATTAGAGTTGAAGTCCCATCACTGCTCTTGGCTGTATCCTCACGCTTATGTGTGCTGGACTTCTGGCACGAGGATGGTTTGCACTGCAAAGCACCCTCAGGACATCAACTAATATTCTGGCCAGTGTGGTTTTATATATGTTAAGCCACAGAAATACTCAGAGGGAATGCTATTGTCAGTCTAATGGACATTTAAGGGTCCTCTATCTGCTTCCACCTCAAAAAACAGATGTTTCTTTAGGTCCAATGTAGCCACATGTCCTCTAGCCACCCACTGCAATAACTTTACCTCCCCAACTCCACCAATCCAATACCGCTGTTTGCCTTTAGCTGTTTTGGCCAAACATCACCCAGAGAAACACAATACCCATCCTATTCCATTCCATATGTCCCAAAATCCAGCCCAAAACAATATTACATTGTTAACAAATCCTGTTAAGAGCAATAAACTATCTCTGGATTGTGTCTAAAACCTTAAAAAATCAATCTTTTCAGTCAAAGAGTCGTCAGGGCACGTCCCAATCCTAACGTTTACGTGACATCCTGTCTACTAAGATGTCTCCATCTGGTCAATTTTTTATGGTAGCATAGATGTTTCATTCACTGTTTGTAATATGCCACAATCTTGTGTATGTGGTTTGGTGGTTAGTTAATAAAAAATAACATCTTAACCCTAATGAAAAATAAATACACTAAAATGTATTTGAAATACAATTTATTTAATGGTAAGTACAACCCGAATTCCGGAAATATTGGGATTTTTTTACATTTGAATAAAATGAAAACTAAAAGACTTTCAAATCACATGAGCCAAAATTTTACACTTTTTGCAAATTGCAAAGGCTTTGCAAATCTCATCATCTACAGTGCATAACATAGTCAAAATATTCAGAGAAACTGAATAACTAGAGAAATCTCTGTGCGTAAGGGACAAGGCCGAAGACCTTTGTTGGATGCCCGTGGTTTTCGGGCCCTCAGACGACACTGCATCACTCATCGGCATGATTCTGTCATTGACATTACTAAATGGGCCCAGGAATACTTCCAGAAACCACTGTCGGTAAACACAATCTGCCGTGCCATCTGCAGATGCCAACTGAAGCTCTATCATGCAAAAAGGAAGCCATATGTGAACATGGTCCAGAAGCGCCGTCGTGTCCTGTGGGCCAAGGCTAATTTAAAATGGACTGTTTTAAAGTGGAAAAATGTTCTATGGTCAGACAAGTCCAAATTTGACATTCTTGTTGGAAATCACGGACGCCGTGTCCTCCGGGCTAAAGAGGAGGGAGACCTTCCAGCGTGTTATCAGCATTCAGTTCAAAAGCCAGCATCTCTGATGGTATGGGGGTGCATAAGTGCATACGGTATGGGCAGCTTGCATGTTTTGGAAGGCACTGTGAATGCTGAAGGGTATATAAAGGTTTTAGAGCAACATATGCTCCCCTCCAGACGACGTCTATTTCAGGGAAGGCCTTTTGTATTTCAGCAGGACAATGCAAAACCACATACTGCAGCTATTACAACAGCATGGCTTCGTAGTAGAAGAGTCCGGGTGCTGAATTGGCCTGCCTGCAGTCCAGATCTTTCACCTATAGAGAACATTTGGCGCATCATTAAACAAAAAATATGTCAAAGACGACCACAAACTCTTCAGCAGCTGGAAACCTATATCAGGCAAGAATGGGACCAAATTTCAACACCAAAACTCCAGAAACGTCGATGCCCAGACGCCTTAAAACTGTTTTGAAAAGAAGAGATGCTACACCTGTCATGAGCCGGGTTTGACTCTAGTTTTCTTTTCCTTTCTATTTCTTGCGCTGCTATCCTAGACTAAGCTGTTCGCGATCACAATCGGCACCTGTTTCTTTTTGATGCTGATTTGCTCCTCTATTTCTCTCTGCGTGTTACTAGGCGTCTTTGCCAGATTATTGTGCTTCGCGGTCAGTCTGTCAGCTCTCTTTCTAATACTTCCGAAGCTCTCTTGTGTCAAGTCAAGTACTGTCTAGTCAAGTCGAGCCCTGTCGAGTGTTTTACCAGATTTCTGCCAAGTCTCCTAGTTGCCTGCTGCCAGCGGTTCGTTCGCCTCCGGGCGCAGCCCTCCGGACTGTACAGCCTTCTGTGATGGTCGCCACTCGCCTTTCCGGCCGGGACTGTAATTCCTCACACGGTCTACTCAAGTCAAGTCTACTTCTATGTTCCAGTTTCTCCTGAGTTATTTTCCACTGCTGCATATGCCTGATCCGGCTAGCGAACGGCAGACTGCCTGAGTTCGTTTTGTGGACAATAAATCCTCTGTTTGACTTGCCTTTGCCTCTGGGTCCCTTTTTGTTGTGACAACACCATGGTAAACATGCCCCCGTCCCAACTATTTTGAGACCTGTAGCAGGCATCAAATTTGAAATGAGCTCATTTTGTGCATAAAAGTTTTAAATTTCTCAGTTTAAACATTTGTTATGTTATCTATGTTCTATTGTGAATAAAATATTGGCTCATGTGATTTGAAAGTCTTTTAGTTTTCATTTTATTCAAATTTAAAAAATGTCCCAACATTTCAGGAATTCGGTTGTATACTACAAATACATTTACATAATTATGTACTTAATAAAAATACCCTGCAATTGTACTGTTTGTATACTAAACTGGTATACTTAAAGTCTGCTAAATTGGAACAACTAATTTTGTGCTTAATACACTTTAATTGTGCAGAAGTAGTGCTGAAGTCCAACTAAAGTGGAAACTACTGAAGTATATTTGATGGTACTAAAGTGGAACTTTTGCAAGTATACTTCAGGAACACTTAAAATATATTGCATTTAAATATTCAAATACAATCCTCATCAATAGTGATATTAAAAACATGTTAGTCTTAATATTAAGAAATGTACATTGTGCACAAGTAGCACTCCAAATAATGTTTAATTATAATTTTTATATCAGTAAGTATTGAGCAATATGTCAGGTAACGTTAATACATTTGAACTATACTTAGTATGAAATAAATATATTTTAAATATGTGACCCTGGAGCACAAAACCAGTCATAAGTAGCACGGGTATATTTGTAGCAATACCTAACAATACATTGTTACACCAAAACTTAACTTTTGATAAGTAATATGCATTGCTAAGGAATTCATTTGGACAACTTTAAAGGCGATTTTCTTTTCAATATTGAATTTTTTTTTTTGCACCCGCAGTTTCCAGATTTTTAAATAGTTGTATCTCAGCCAAATATTGTCCTATCCTAACAAACCATACATCAACGGAAAGCTTATTTATTCAGCTTTGACCCTTATGACTGGGTCCTTGGTCACAAGTATTCATTTTTTATTAGGGAAAGCAGAATTAATAATTTGAGAATTTTTCAATTTTTTTAAATTTTTTTAAACTAATTTTTATCAATTTAATTTTCATTAGGTTCATTTTTTCCAAACTGATGATTCAGTTCCTACCAGGAAACAATATTTTAGTCAGTAAATATTCACTTTAATGACTAAAATATTCACAAGCTAACCAGACATGACATGATGATGGTGGCCTGAAGATACTTTCCTTAAATAAATGTGTCAAGTCATTGACTGTCTGGGCAGCAAGCCCTTTAGTTTAGTTTAGTGCGGCATACCATCTCTATTTGTGCCATGATTAAGAGTCTGTACCATGTCTTGTGCTTTAAAAGAAAAGAAAAAAATCTCATCCTCCTTCGTTCTGCTTTTCAGATCAACCGTGATGATGAATGATGACTAATTCCCCTCATTTTTCCTTCTCTCGGGGTCCACTCCCCACTCATTCTAATGCTTCCAATAGAGCTGCATCTGTGTCATGGGGTCAGTGCGATCTGGGTGAGGCTGGTACTGGGGGATGTGTCAGTTTGACCCAATCTGAGGCCAGTTCCCAGGCCCTGGATTGAGGGGGAATCCAGAGGGTTTATATTCCAGTCCAAATCTCTCAGCGTGGGAGAGCTGCTCGGGAGCCTAGGGACTATGGTCAGGGCTAATGCGTCTATTGCTTCCAGATTTTTACAAATTGCTAAAGAGCTGAGGAAGTCTTTCTGAACTAGAGAACTGAACTAGAACATGCACAAAACAAACAGCAGATTATCCACATTTTAAGTTATTTCTAGGATTTTTTTTGTGTTTCTGCTTAGAAGATGCAGATAAGATCCATAATATCCAGTTCATGTCTGGTCCACTGATACTAAATGGTTGGTTTAAAGCATGCAGAAACAAAACTGTGTTAACGGGCTTGTTGAGTCCTTGAGTTGTCAAGCATGAGGCTCTAATTTCAGCCGACAGATAGAGAAGAGAACACTTGTGGGATCAGTGGAGTGTAATTAGTTGGCTATAGGTATACTGATTTATTTTCTTTTTAAGATCCAACATATGTCAGATTAGTGTGAGAAATGTTGTGGTTTGGCTGTACTCTACTGCTGAATGAGTTTGTGTGGTGTCTTGGGTATTGCCAGTTTTTGACCTCTTGTTCTTCCTCCCACTGATGTACTGGCAGGACCCCAGCGATGAGTCAAAGATTCTCCATTGGCCTTATGATGAAAGATCTCTTTATTGTGAATATATATGTGCTTGGTGCTAATGTCTGTTCAAAAAGTCTAAATAATTTAATGGAATTACGGCTGCTTTTCAGTAGGGGGCGTTCTCTCCTATGGTATTGCATCTTGATTTCAAACATGCAATAGGTTAATTAAAGATATTTTCAGTTAAGTATTCAGTATGGATTTGAGCATTTCTAAACATTTTCAATGTATTTATCGCATAGCAACCTCACGCTTACGGGTGTTTGTGTGTATGTGTGTACAGTAAATCAGCTGTTTTACATACATTTTGTTATTTACATATACTGTATCTGTTCAGATTTTAGAGATCCATTTTATACCAAGCATCCTATAATATACAATCTTTAATATAATTAATTGAAAATATATTATAGATGCTGCTTGCAAAACATTTTATTCTATCAGAATACATTTTTGAAGCTACTTTTGAATGGAGAAAGATGCTTTTTGCAGCCAGATTTGAATTTTTATTTAAAGGAATTAGTAGATTAAGAGGATAAAGTGATTTCATATTTTTTATTTGCTGTATAAAGAGATATAGAGAATAAATAAAAAACTGAATAGAAATACAACTAGATTTTTTAAAATATTGCATTTGATCTACTTGCAAATTTTTTTTTTAAACATGCACATAATCACTCTTAATCACGTACTTAATGTTGAAAATGACTCCATTAATCTTTCTTGTCTAGTCACATTCAATTATGAATTACATTAATCACGAATGATGTAGCCTACAACCCCAAATCAGAAAAAGTTGGGACAGTATGGAAAACGCAAATAAAAAAAAGTAGTGAATTCTAAATTTACTTTGACTTATATTTCATTGCAGACAATATGAACACAAAATATTTCATGTTTTGTCTGGTCAACTTCATGTCATTTGTAAATATACATCCTTTCCTGTCATTCAGACCTGCAACACATTCCAAAAAAAGTTGGGACAGGAGCAATTTAGGGCTAGTAATGAGGTAAATTGGTTAAATAATGATGTGATTTGAAACAGTTGATGTCAACAGGTGATTGTAATTATGATTTGGTACAAAAGCAGCATCCAAGAAAGGTCTAGTCCTTTAGGAGCAAAGATGGGCCGAGGATCGCCAGTTTGCCAACAAATACGTGAGAAAATTATTGAAATGTTTAAAAACAATGTTCCTCAAAGAAAGATAGGAAGAGATTTGGATATTTCACCTTCAACAGTGCATAACATAATTAAAAGATTCAAGGAATCTGGAGGAATTTCAGTGCGTAAAGGACAAGGGCGCAAGCCTAAGCTGAACAACCGTGATCTCCGATCCCTCAGGCGGCACTGCATCAAGAATCGTCATTCATCTATAAGCAATATCACCACATGGGCTCAGGACTACTTTGGCAAACCTTTGTCAAGTACCACAATACGTAGTTACATCCACAAATGCCAGTTAAAACTGTACTGTGCCAAAAGGAAGCCCTATGTTAACAGTGTCCAGAAGCGCCGTCGACTTCTCTGGGCTCGGAGGCATCTGGGATGGACCATCACACAGTGGAAACGTGTACTGTGGTCAGATGAATCAGTATTTCAGGTATTTTTTGGGAGGAATGGACGCCGTGTGCTCCGGACCAAAGAAGAAAAGGATCATCCAGACTGTTACCAGCAACAAGTCCAAAAGCCAGGGTCTGTCATGGTATGGGGTTGTGTCAGTGCCCTTGGCAAAGATAACTTGCACTTCTGTGATGGCACCATTAATGCTGAAAAGTACATAGAGATTTTGGAGCACAATATGCTGCCTTCAAGAAGACATCTTTTCCAGGGACGTCCATGCATATTTCAACAAGACAATGCAAAACCACATTCTGCACACATTACAAAGTCCTGGCTGCGGAGGAAGAGGGTACGGGTACTTGACTGGCCTGCCTGCAGTCCCGACCTGTCTCCAATAGAGAATGTGTGGCGCATTTTGAAGCGCAAAATGCGACAACGAAGACCCCGTACTGTTGCCCACCTTAAGACTTGTTTGCAGGAAGAATGGGACAAAATTACACCTGAAACACTTCATCACTTGGTGTCTTCAGTCCCTAAACGTCTTTTAGGTGTTGTGAAAAGGAATGGCAACATTACAAAGTGGTAAATGCTTTACTGTCCCAACTTTTTTTGGAATGTGTTGCAGGTCTGAATGACAGGAAAGGATGTATATTTACAAATGACATGAAGTTGACCAGACAAAACATGAAATATTTTGTGTTCATATTGTCTGCAATGAAATACAAGTCAAAGTAAATTTAGAAATCACTACTTTCTTTTTTTTATTTGCGTTTTCCATACTGTCCCAACTTTTTCTGATTTGGGGTTGTATTTTCCATTCAAAAAAGCAAAATTTGACAAAAGTACTTCATGTTGCTGGATATATTGTATCTTACCTTGCGCTTTCTCACCATTAAACTTAAGCGTTGTGTTGGATTTGATGAAACTACTGTGGTAGACCACCCTAAATATGTAAAATATGTTTTAACAACAGCGAAACAACTGGAGGTTCAATTTGGCCATATCTCATTATAGGGAGGAGACATGTCCACTTCGGTGTCTATTGTGGTTATAGCACTAACCCCTTGGTTAGGGCCTGATTTCAATCTTGAGTTCAACATGGTCAGAGATGTGTAGTGATTTTTAAAACGTGCATCCTATGTGCTGGGACTAGCACTACATTGCTGCCCATTACAATGCCTTAGTTTCTTAGTGGGCTGATGCTGGCGCGAGTTTAGTGACAGGGACTACAGTCAAATACATAGTCTTTTGGCTGAAATGGTATTTCTGAAATAGCAATATAGGAGACAGAGTGAATTTATGAACAATTTATTGAACAATTTTTAGATGTCTAAAAAGTGTGAAAATATATTTCTGAAATGAAGATTGTTTTTCCTGTTGCATAAACTCTTATTTGCAGTGTGCTTTCAAAATGCCTAATGCGATAAGCAAATAAAATACATTCCACAAGTTTTACCCCAATTTCATCAGTGTTACACAAGTTGTTTTTCATCTTAAATCACTTTTCTGCTTTACATCAGCATGTTCTCCTGTTATACAGTGTTAAACGGGGTTTTATTTCTCTTTGATCACAAGAATTACACCAGTACAGTGAATATTACAGAATCAATGCGAGTGTTATGTGTGTGTGTTACAGGGTGAGATCCAGCAGCTCTTGCTCGTGGATGATCCTCAGGCTGCGGCTGACTACTGCCAAGATTACATTCCTGATTGTGACAGCCCTTTGCCCTACAGTACCCAGAGTCTGACTCCTGAAGAGGTTAGTGATTTCTCTGTGAGTTTGGCTCCCCATGTAGTAAAAAAAAGCTCATTGTCTTATTTTCTTGTTATTTCCGTCTGATTTATTTTGCATCTATATGATATCTATATGATATGTTTTTTTCCGACCAGATTTATTTGTCCATTCAGTTCGTCTTATATTATTCTCCAGACTCCTCATGTTTTAGCATTTAAGTATCATGTGCGAACAGAGAAAGAAACACTTGTTTTCCCAATGAACTTTTCCCAAAAAATTGCAGAACTTTGTGAAGACATAATTTGTACTAGCTTGGCCAATAATGTCTTCCTCTTTTTGGAAGAGCCCTGTCAAAACTTTCTTTGAGTGTCTGAGCTGCCTTGGCTTCTCAGTTCCACATTTACATTGATCTGTTTGCACTTTTTACTGTTCTGGCTTCTGGGCTTGGCTCCCAGAGCACTCATCTGAGCCATCCAATAAACAACACAGGCATGCATAGGAATAAAGTAGCTTTTTGCTTAGTGCAGAAGCACTAACACTCTGTTAGTTCTAGGATTTGACCAATATATATATATACTGTATATATATGAAGAGTTTATTTGCAAAAACAGATAACTTCAAAAAAAAAAAAAATGTTTTTTTTTTACATTTTCAAAAATCATGTTTTTTTATTATGTTATCATGTTTTTATTGTGTTAGATAGCTGTATTTGTATCTGACGAAACCAGATCGGCTGACCTGTAACGTTATACTCACTCGAAGGATGGACGATCTGACAGGATTGTTACTATGAGGTGGATCACGTCTAACATGTATAGTAAAGACAAACTCACCGTGTCTATCTAGACATGATGAAGATGTAAATACATTTCAGTTTCAGCAGGCAACTATTTTTACAGATACATTATTATTCCAGCCACAATTAATCACAACAATGTATATACAATTACAAATTGTATATAAATCATCAGTTTGTTGTTTTACACACATGCACACAGACATTATTTCATACACAACATATTTGTGAGATGCAATAAATCTTCAGACGCACCCATAACAACAAAAGACAATACTTTATTGAACCTTTTCTGATAAGAAGTGTGCGCAGCAAACACAAGCATTTTTGACGATCGTTTCTGTCCAGTCCACTCGTTTTATCTGATTTAACCACAGCTGTCCTTGGTTTTTTGCCTGGCAGTGGCAGCAGGTATGCGATCAAATTTCTAATTTGAGGCTGTATTACATCGATTCTGGCCCCCAACATCACAACAAGATGATATTTTAAGCTCCTTATAAAGCCGAATCTGCGCTGGTTTGAATGGGCAGTTCTCCCTTTGTTTTGCCTCCAGCTAGTGTTGTGACGTAATTGTGACATCGGCCCTACGTGACCCTAGTTACCTGTGGTTGGCCTAGCCATGCGTCACTCAGAAAACAACAGGCCAATCAGAAGAGAGGCTCATGAATATTAATTAGACAGGCCAAATCGACCTGTTCTCAGCAGAGCTCCTGAGAGAAGAGCAGTAAAAATATATTGAGATGGTTTTTGGTAGGTTAGCTTATACCGCAAATATATATTCTTAAGGACATCAAAACCTAGAATAAAACTCCAGAAAGGTGTACAATATGGGACCTTTAAACAACAACAACAACAACAACAATAATAATAATAATAATATAGGGCTGTTTAGCTCAGTGGTAACATAAAAAAACCTCATTCTCCACTGATAGACTGATAATACAGTATAATATATGTAATATTACATCAAATAAATTATCAAAGGTTTGGATTATTTTATAAAGAAATGAATACTCATATTCAGCAAAGAGAAAATAAATAACAGTAAAAATAACAGTAAAGATATTTATAATGATACAAAAAAATTATATTTAAAATAAGTGTTGTTCTTTTGAATTCTCTGTTCATTTGAGCATCCTAAAAAAAATCATGGATCATGACGACTAAAATATTAAGCAGCACAACTGTTTTCAACACTGATAACAATAAGAAATATTTCTTGAGCAGCAAATTAGCATATTAGAGTGATTTCTGAAGGATCGTGTGACACTGAAGACTGGAGTAATGATGATGAAAATTCACATCACAGGAATAAATAATATTTTAAAATATATTCAAATAGAATTTTACATTATTTCCCATTATGGTAACACTGTAGAACAGGGAACACTTATTCACTATTAACTACGACTTTTCCCTCAATAAATTCCTAATTTGCTGCTTATTAATAGTTAGTAAGGTAGTTGTTAAGTTTAGGTATTAGGTAGGATTAGGGATGTCGAATAAGGTCATGAAGAAAAAGGCATTAATATGTGCTTAATTACTACTAATAAATGGCTAATATTCTAGTAATATGCATGCTAATAAGCAACTAGTTAAGAGACCTTAAAATAAAGTGTTACCAATTATACTTACCCCAAACTTTTGAATAATAGTGTATATATTAATACTATGAAATGTATGGCTCAGGTGATTGGCTCAAAAACATTCTGTATTCTTTTTAGCAAAGATAGCATTTTTCTAATCACATAATTAATTTTCTACTCACAACCTAGGGAACAAGAAGCTTTCTACATGATGCAAGGACACTTCTTTGTCTTTCAAATAAACAGTTTGGCCCATGTTTGTCTTCATAATGTGATATTTTTTATGTGAACATTTTGAACATGTTTTTTCGATTGTGATGATTTGTGTTTGTTGTGAACATGCACGTGCGGGTGAGTCAGCCCAGTGAGTAATCATGTCAGTGGGTTAGCATTTCTCTGCAGCCTTCTGGGAGGAACGCTTAAGGTCATCGTACATTCATTTCTTCTCACAGCTCCCACGCCCAGTTGTGTGCAAGTGTTCTGAATGTAAATGTCTGCGTATGTCTCTCTCCAAGTTGGCTCAAGGAAAAGTGTATATCGGCAGCCGTTCAGAGGTAGAGCCAGTTGGCTTTCAGTTCCCACAACAGCTGAGAGAAGAGGGACTAATTGAGAGATTCATCAGCATTGCTCACATTACTGACCTATTACCAGCGCTCACACTGATCCCATTCTATCCTGCCCGACTTGGCATCTCAACACCTCGCTTTGGTTCTCACATTATTCATATAATCTCCCCCCGACAGGCCTCATCAAGCCTATTCAGTCAGGGCCTTTCATAATAGCCTGTAAGCAGCTCAACTCCGACCCCTTGAATTGTGGGCTGATAATGTAGCGCATATCTGAATTGAGAACAAGTTGAACTATGACCTAATTTGCAAAGAGAATAATACATTGTCTAGCAGAATCAGTCAGCCACCTTAATTTAGATTCAGTTATGTAGAGATGTAGTGAGCCAGTCATATACATGTCAGCATGATTTACAAGTTGTGTTGTCCTACTGTTTTTACCTCTGTAACAATTTTAAGTCTGTTCATCTATGCCTGACCTCTGACCCCTTGCCCCATTAATAAAAGGCCAAACCCATCCATAACCTCGATGACATCATGCAGGGAGATGAGCCTGTGGAACCAAAGAAACGCTCCAAGAAAGATCGCAAAGGCAAAAAGAACAAGAAAAAGAGAGATAAGAAAGGCAAAAAAGAATCTCGTAAGAAGAAAAAGCAAATCGAAGCTCTCGAAGAAGGTTTCCTTGAGGTGTCCTCTAAGCTGCCGGAGTATTTGGCTCAGGAACCTCATCAAGGAACTTCACCAGCTGCGACGGAGCAGCCCAAGTCACCAGTACTATCATCTCCAACAACAATGGTCGATCTGATGGACTCCATACCCGACATGCCCACTCATGAACCTGACACCTATCAGGACGAGCTCGCCAAAGCCACTACAAAGCCTGTAACAGATCTTGAAGACCAATCGGCAACCGCAGTTTCTGAACCCTCAAAGATGGAGGTGGAGGTAGAACCTAAAGTGCCAGTGTGGTTGCCCATAATTCCTCCTCCCTCCCCATCGTTCTCCTGACCAATCACTGACTCCCCTCACACTTTTTAACCACCAGTCGTCCATTGTACTACTAACCAGGCTCTGCCATTCTAACCTCCCCAATAACAGCACCAAAACTCTTCTTCCCAGACGTTAGTCTCATAAAAAAACTGCAATGTCGTCATAGTTTGTAGCTTCAGTGAGATGTGTTGACTCAAAATGCATATGGATTATGGCTCATTGCGACAGTGACACTTTGATGTGTGTCGAAAGTTGAATATGAGACATGATGCATATTTCATTCAGGTTTTGGCATAGAGTTACACTTTTTTTGTTGACTTGGCACACTTTACAGATTGAAACTGAAAGATGCGCACCAAGACAGAATGAAAAACAGGACTGTGTCTAACATAAATCCATTTTCATGCATCTTTTTGATACATTTACTTCCGACAGTTCAAGCTTCTGCTGAGGTGAAACTCAGATGCCAATATCAGTATGCCAAGTTTACTCACCCTTCCTTTCATGCTGTTATGGCTGCCACCAAAACATACGGCTTTTGTGCTGACATCTTCCGTTGTTAATAAAACCACCTACCCCACACTCACCAGCTCAGCAGTATTTATGCCTTCAAGCCGGCTTTGTAACCAGAACGTTTCATAACCTGCACCTGTTAATCATGCTAACATTTTAATTAGTCAACAGTGACCATGAGATTTGAAGCACAGTGAGGCCAGAAACATATTCTATGCAAGTACACAAATGCAGTTGCAAATGCTTGGCCAGCATTATTGCAAGCGCAGAGTCACGTTGCACGTACTTAAAGGATAGGTTAACTTCCAGAATATTTTTTTTTTATAATTTACTCACCCCCATGTGATCTAAGATGTTCATGTCTTTCTGTCTTCAGTCGCAAAGAAATTAAGGTTTTTGAGGAAAAAATTCCAGGATTTTTCTCCATAGTGGACTTCAATGGGCTGAAGGTCCAAATTGCAGTTTCAATGAAGCTTCAAAGGGCTCTACACGATCCCAGCCGAGGAATAAGGATCTTATCTAGCGAAACGATCTTGCACCAGCCCGACCTCACACATTACATAATCACGTTAGAAAGGTCACGCATGGAAAGGTGGAAATACCGACCCAGTGTTTATAAAGCGAAGGTGCAAGAAAAAGTCAAACGCCCTTTACAAAAAAAGTAAAACAACGGCGTCGGACGATTTGAAGTTGGAGGAGAAAATGAGATGGAGTTTTTCCACACCTATTTTAAACCGAAGTACACAGATGAAGAACTAATCACATGTGACTTTTCCAACGTGATTACATAATGTAGTATATCAATTAAATATATCTTTTTTTATTTTTAGAAAATGACTAATCGTTTTGCTAGATAAGACCCTTATTCATTGGCTGGGATTGTGTAGAGCCCTTTGAAGCTGCATTGAAACTGCAATTTGGACCTTCAACCCATTGGCCACCATTGAAGTCCACTATATGGAGAAAAATCCTGGAATGTTTTCCTCAAAAACAACTTTATTTCTTTGCGACTGAAGACAGAAAGACATGAACAACAACATGAACATCTTGAATCACATGGGGTGAGCAAATTATCAGGAATTTTTTATTCTGGAAGTGAATTTATCCTTTACTATGCACTCTTGCACTACAAACAAATCTCGGTACTCATGGGGGCGAAAGAGTTGCAATCTGTTATTCTTCAGTGCTGTAACTTCAAGCAAGATTTTCATCTTACTGTCACTCAGCCATGACAGTAGTTAACTTGAAGAGGGGAAAAAACAGAACAAAACAAGCTTATGCTAATACTCACTATATAGCACCCCCTTGTGGCAACGCTGAGAATGCAATGTATTCTGGTACATTCACAATCTGCAATCATGTACTTGTGTAGACTATATTTCAGGCTTTAATGTCTCTAAAGCTTAGATGCCCAGTGAACCCAAACTAATGTAGAGTGGAAATGACTGACTGTGCTCGGTATCTCCATGGTTGCGGTTGCCATGGCTGTGCTTCTTCTGACTCTGATGTGTTGGTGTGCAGGAAGAGAGGCCGATTAAAACACCAGAGGTTGAGGAGTTTAGTGATGACCTTTATGGCGATGAACACAATGATCTATTGGTCTCCACGGTGACAGTTGGCCCCAATATCACAGACTATGAGGTATGTGGTTTCTGTTTCCGGGCTTTTCCTAACATTGCGAGCATGTTTGAGGTGATAACTGCTTTTGGGATGTTTTCTGCATTCATAGATCTTGGAATATGAGTTTAAAAACGACTCGAACAGCTTTGAACAGGAATATGAGGAATATGAGGTTTATGAGGACCGATTTGACCCCGTGCAGAGGGAGAAGCCGGGCACATGGGATGGAGAGGTACCGTTTTGTACCTCTATAATAAATTAACTAAAAACACACAGGCAAATATGGATTTTCTCTTTATCCCAATTAGGGATGCCCAAAGTACTGGTTCTTTGGAACCGAGTTGATACAAAAATAAGACAGAAATGCATAATAGTAGTTTTTTATACAGTATCAGATTTATGTCAAAATATGCATAAATATGCAAAAGCAATGTTTACTTAACTGAGAAATAATGGAAGCTAAATGTCATTGTTTTAATTAAGTTAGTTGATATTTCTATAAATATTTACCTATGTAAATACATTTGCCCTTTCCACTAGGTAGGTAGGTTATTTATTTATTTACATTTACTTAAATAATTACTTGAGAAGATTTGCAAAAAGTAATGTTTATTTAACTGAAAAATACTGAAAGCTAAACAACATTGTTTTAATTCATTTTGAGATTATTTGTATGTATATTTAACTTTTAAAATAAATGTCCACTTTCCATTTCTTTCTTTCTTTCTTTCTTTCTTTCTTTCTTTCTTTCTTTCTTTAAATATTTCACTTTTTAAATAGATGTTCATGTTCCATTAGCACATTTGTTTTTGGTGTGGTATGAAAATTGGTATCAATAATCACGAAATCACACTGAAATTTTTAAAACTACTTATTGTAACAAGTAGTATTAATGTAACAACTCCAATCCCAGCTAGTTGTGACCAAGATCTCATCTGTCACCTTTTTTTTCTCTTACAGGGCAGGCAATTTGAGAAAGGACAGAAGGGAGAACCAGCTGTTGTTGAACCAGTGAGTGCTGGAGTGTGAAGTTACACACACACATACTGTACACTGATTTATGTTGACTAATGCAATCTAATTCTAATCTCTTTGTGTTTTATGCTAACTAGGGCACATATTTTCAAGGACCTCCTGGCCCACCAGGACCACAAGTAAGTCATAATACTATTAAGATTTAATGGCGTTTTTGAGAATAATTTGAAAAAAAAAAACATAGGGAAAAAAGCTTTCAAGTGATTTCAGGTGGTCTTGAAGTGGTGTCCGGCATTTTCTCATTAAAAAACGATTTAATTTTTTATTTTTCCAGGGTCTTCCAGGAATTCCTGGCATCACAGGCCCCCCGGGACCCAGTGGAGACCCAGGTGATATGGTGAGTGTCCTCATAATCAGCTGACCCACATGACCTGACATGAACCTCGAGTCTAGGACACACAGGACACCTCCTGGGGATCGGGGGATGATTGGAATCGTGTGCAGATGGAACAAACCTCACCGATGAGTCACAGCCCCTCGAAGGGACCACCAACCTCTACCGAGACCATAGGCATCAGGGGAGCCATGACTCATCTGATAGTTTGACCTAATTTGCGCCGGACAGTGTGTCTGTTCTTGTAGCGTGACTCACTCTTTACACACGATCCCTTAGAAGGGTAAGACAGAATGCAGACTTCCAACTGCAGTAAAGAGCCTGAATTCATCATTTACCTCTGACAGTAGGGATGAAGATAGATTTTCTTTCTTCTCCGCTCAGTTTAGCGCCTCTGGCTGGTTGTGAATCAACTTCTCTGGGGTGTCAGCTTCACAAAACAGTTGAGTTTTAGTAAAAACATCAGACTAGGCTGAGAAAGCACGTTCGCTTGAGATGTAAGCATGTAACTCTTTTTGGCCTTGTATATCTATAGAGGTCTTATAACATTGAGTGAAAGGCAAAGGAAAATGTTCTAGCCGCAGGTTTTATCTTTTCTTTTGAAGGTTGAAGTTCTGTGTTGTTGGGAGAGGACTGTTGACTGACAGCTTTGATTAGCTGAGCTCTTAAATGTTTTACACCAGGCAAATGAGCACAGTAGGCTTTGATACAGGCAACACAAAAAAAAATCATTAGGTGTTAGACTGCATTCAGGAAACAAGCCAATGGATAGGGAACAAATGAATGCTGTTGCTCATGCAATTGTTTTGTCAAGTAAGTATTGCTGACACAATTGTGCACAAATGCATGTACAGAAATGCTCCATCAATGAATTGAGTTAATTGTCTCTCCTCCCACAAGGGTGCTGAGGGACGTCCAGGGCTGCCTGGCGCTGATGGGATACCGGGTCCTTCAGGCACTTTGCTTATGTTACCCGTAAGATGAAGTCATTCCTTCAGTAACACATTTAAACCACTTGCATCTCATTAGCTGGAGTTGTTTGCCAGAGAAAAATAATTAAAATTTTACCTCACAAAACAGGAGGCCTGAGCCTCAATAGCATGCTTTGGCCACATGGTGGAGCTGTGATATAAACAGACTTAATGGCATCCAGTATATTTCCATTTATTTGTGTACTGAACATGTTAAAGTATATATTTAATAGTGAGTTACTTAATGTACATCAGTTATTGAGTTAATAATCTCTTTTTATGTTCTCAGTTCCAGTATGGAGGAGACTCTCAGAAGGGACCTGTGATATCGGCTCAAGAGGCGCAGGCTCAAGCCATCTTACAACAGACCAAAGTAAGACACACAAACCAAACTGTCTTTGGCACTTACATCTGTGCCTTTCACTCATTATCATGACTGCATTATCAATAGTGTTTGCTAACACAAGCATCACCATTACTAATGTTTACATTTAGGTTTAGGGATTTCAACAAACCCAAAAATACAAAACACCAAAAATATTGAAAATTTGGGATGTACTGCAACACATCATGCATTGTATGTCTGATACAGACATGAATGATACCTACAAATTATGTGGCTATGTGAGGCGAGGTGTCTGTTAGTTTTTGAGATTTGTGATATTTGGCTATGCAGAAGATAAAATAAGTAAGAATCCAATAAACTTGCACTGAAGGACCTAAACCATATAATTTTAATATGGTTAAACATGGGTTTCATATGGTTTCATATTGTTCATGTCTCTTATGTTCACCAGAGCAGCAATATTTTGATCAAATATGCAGTACAATAGAGAAAAAAGTACATATTTGGAATAGTACAGTATTGTAAAATACTGTATAATTACACTGTAAAAATGTTTTATATTATTTATTCTATAATTATTAATGTAATTAATTCCTGTGATGCAAAGCTGAATTTATAGCAGCCATTACTTCAGTCTTCAATGTCACATGATCCATCAGAAATAATTTTAATATGCTGATTTGATGCTCAAGAAACATTTATAATTAGCAGTGTTGAAAACAGTTGCTGAATAAAACTATTTTTTTTTCACAAAACAACAACAAAAACAAACATATTGAACAAAAACATTTGAAGTTGATTTTTTGAGTTGTTTTATTCAAATAAAAATATAATTTGATTGAATTGACCTGACTTCATTAAGTTTAAACATTTTTGTTATTATTATTATTATTATGTTAATTTTTTTCATGTTTTTATTTACAGTGCACTAAAACAAAAACTGCTCAGATCTCTTGGCAGCAACCTACAACACCCTAGCATTTCACACGGTGTCTTCAGAAATTGTAAAAATCTAGATACTGTGTAATACTGAACAGTGTTACAGTTAGTGCTGTCAAACGATTAATCACGATTAATCTCTGAAATATATATTAATATAATATTAAAATATATAAATATATATTTCAGAAAAATATGTCATTTTTATATATTAAATATATTTATTTATAATATACATTATATGAATATAAATATAGACATGTAAATTAGGGCTGTCAATCGATTAAAATATTTAATCGCGATTAATCACATGATTGTCCTGAGTTAACTCGCGATTAATTGCAACTTAATTGCACATTTCTATCTGTTCTAAATGTACCTTAAATTAATACTTTTCAAGTTTTTAATACTCTAATCAACATGGGCATGGACAAAAATGGATGCTTTATGCAATATATGTTTATTATTAGTAAAACCATAGTTAACATAGAGCATGAAGACTAGACATGTTTCAAAGGTCATAGATGTTTTTCAAAGAACTTGTTCATGTCTTTTAGACACATGAAAAAAGAACATAGAAATACCAGGTTCCAGTACTTCTCTTTCTTTGCATCAAGCAATTTACTTACACAAACCTTTTTTACAGGACAGGGCAGCTCACTTCTTCTGAACATGCAAAATGTGCATTTATTATTTATTATTAGCCTACATTTGTTTGCCTCTCTGTGCCACATACTGTATTTTGATGCAGCTAAATTCTCAATAAAACTGTTTTCATTGATATATTTTACTGTTTCTGTTGTCAGACAACGGAATGAATATAAAATAGTGACTGAAACGCGACCCATTAAGACTAGAGTACATAACCAGCTCTCTTCCAAGATGTTAATCTGCACAAAAATCCTGATTTATAATCGCACCGTCGTCTGATAAAATCAAATAGGCTACACATAAGATAAAGACAATAGCTGTGCTGTGATTTCGCTTTTACTTGCATGTAAAATTAGAGAAGCAACATAATATCTGTGTTTAACTGAAAGAGCTGCTCCTCTCAGCCGCTCGCTGAACAGAGCAGACGCGAGAGAGAGAGAGAGAGAGAGAGAGAGAGAGAGGTGTGTGCGCATCGCGCGGCAGTACCGGCGAGTCTCAGAAACTAAATAAGGCTTGGACAAACCCTAAACATTGGTCGCTAGGCGCTTTTTGGGAAAAAAAAGTCTCTAAGTTGGCAACACTGTCAGCATCTCCATCCATTTCTCCAACCACGGGTTGGGCCATGGGTCAAACAGAAAATGTGCGCTGCTTTAATCGCGCCTTAATAAAATTAGTGCCGTTAAAATGAATTTGCGTTAAAGCGTTAATTTTGACAGCCCTAATGTAAATACATGTAAAAATTATAATTATAATAAATATATACTGTATGTGTGTGTATTTATATATACATAATCAGGGCTCCAGACTAACATTTGTGAGCAGCGGCACAAGCACTAGTAAGTTCTACAGATGGTGGCGCAAGAAGCAGATTTGGTAGCGCTGGGGGGTGATGTGTGGGGTTATTAAAAACATAGATAATTAATCATAAAAATACTATTGTTTTGCCTTAACAAGTGCAGTTACTAATAATATTACACGTTTATTTCTTGGTAATGCACATTTGACAGTAAATAAATAAGCTTCAGTTGGGAAGCGCACTAAATTTACTTTTATTCAAAACAGTAATGAGCAAAATATATTTTTTATATGAAAAATTATATATTCTACTCTCATTAACTGTACCATTATTCTTTTATAGTAGCCTATTATATTGAACTGATCAACAGCTTCAGCGATTTTCAAAAGAACGCTCTTTACTTTGAGTGATTCAGTTCCAAATTGAACAAAAGTTTGTTTTTGAAAGCATTTTTTGACTTTTCTTACTTCATACACATGAAAAGTGCAAACTTTTGACAAAATTAGATTTCTTGATGATTTGATATTTTATAATAGTGATTTTATAATATCAAAATGTAAAGCAAAAAAAGTGGAAATGAATGATCAATAAGCCAATAAGTGCCTGGTTATATAAATAACTGGTTATTGTGGTTATCTGATGTCTTTTTAAATTTTATTTTAAATAAGTGTTTGTTTACCACACAGTATATTTTGGTCATCCCATTAAAAACAACATTTAAATTGGATAATTTTTACAGTTTTAAAGTGCTGGAAATAGTTGTGTGAAATACATGAAAGTCATTGAAAAGTGCTTGAATTTCTCCCTCAAAAGGTTGTACAAACCCTGAAATGAATAATGTAATAACATTCGACTCTTTCTGCCACAACACCATGGTATAGTTATCATTACTACTTCTGGTTTTCTACATCAGCGCTGTTTGATCTGTTTATAACAGAATTCTGTGCAGAATTTGAATGCATCTCACCGGATTTCGCAGCAAGCTTTATTCATTCTGTGGTGAATTCAAACGCTTCTCACTGGATCTCACAGCGCTGTGCTGTAACAGTGTCGTGAGATCAGCATTGGTTCCCCAGTAAAGCTGTTCTGAGCTCGGACCTGTTTGCTTGTGCTGCGCTCATTTATTGGTCCGAGCTGATAAACGGTCCGCGCTCAAACGAGTAGCGCGGCTTCTTTGTTTCATTTGCCATTTGATGTTTCTCATATGCAGGGCAGCCAGCGCTTATGAGTTGGGCAACACGGTGGTCGCGCCAGTGTGACCGCTCACAAAATTTAGTCGCACGGGCAGAAAAAATGGTCGCGACCATTTGGTCCCAGTCTGGAGCCCTGATAATAAATATACACAGAACACACACATATATTATGCCAACAAAAACTTTTATTTTGGATGCAATTAATCACAATTAATCGTTTGACAGCACTAGTTACAGTATATTATACAAATTACAGTTTTTTATAATCTATGTTCAGTTTAAAGCCTAATTTGAGAATAGGTCATTTTTGAATTTTGGACAACATAGTAATGTTGCAAATTCCATACAAATACAAATACAAATGCAGGTTAAGGATGAGGAGAAATGTGAAACTTTTTGTTTGGTTTTATTTTTCTTTGCTTCTAGCTATCATTGAAGGGCCCTCCAGGTCCATTAGGTCTCACCGGGAGGCCGGGCCCAGTGGTGAGAAATCTTTGTCATTTCTTTTCCAGTTTATTTCAGACTTTTTTTTTTAGCACAGCCTATGCGATCTACTTCAAATTCAGATTGTTTTGGGTTTTTTTGGGGGTTGAATGGATGCTTTCTGTCTTTGAAAATGTATGTTTGTTCCAGGGTCTACCAGGTCCCAGTGGATTAAAAGGGGACAGTGGAGAGCCTGGGCCTGCGGTGAGGACATTTCCTTTTGATATTCCCTCTTTACATTCAGTAGCCTTTAAAATCATCTCTCTCTCTGTTTCTTATTCTTTTCTTTTAAGGGCCCACGTGGGTTGCCAGGTCCTGCTGGTCTTAATGGGAAACCAGGGAAAAGGGTAAGACTGAACATCTCACACGCAGTGTAAGAAAATCAATGGATGAGTGATCAAAGTTCAAGTCTGATCCATTTAATTAACCTCATCATGAATATGAATTGGGTGATAACAGTTTCTATATTGATGTGCTGTGTTTTTTGCTTCATGAATATTGCATAAAGCGGTGCACAGAATATGATGACGAAGTGGTATTCTGTTTTTCACCTTGCAGGGTCGATCAGGGGCAGATGGAGGTCGAGGGGCTCCTGGAGAGACAGGAGCAAAGGTGATTCACCATAGAGTCCCAATAGGACACGTCGTGCACAATAATAAGGGCTGTTTCCACCATTTATATCAGCTTCCTCTGCGATTCGAGATTCTTCCCTGAGTTTACACAGCTGACTTTAACCTATGATAATTAGGCAGTCATTACTACTATTGCTCATACTTAGGTTAGGGGTTTGAACAACCACCCCAATGCTAAATATTAAACCTCAGTACATATCTCATTTTAAATTGCAAGAGGCAAGAAACTTCTTAACAACTGCATAGCAATGCCCTAGCAACCAACCACAAACGAGTTCTGCAGGGATGACGTATTTTTGTAGGCCAATCCAAAAGTTAGCATCACCCTGGTTCCATCGACAACAAGCCAGTAGGATTTTTCCACTGGCTTTTGGATTATTGCAAAATATAAGCTCTGTGACCAACAAAAGTTAATGATTCCCACACATTTTGTTCATTAAGATAATCTTCACAATTTAACACAATTTATATAAGCCTATATAACCCTAATATATGGAAAGTTTGAGTTAAAATAGTTAATTGTTATAAACATAATAAAAATGGACTGGTGAGTAGGTAAGTCCTCCTTAATGTTCTCGAAACTTCTGTACTAGCGTTAATTTTGTCAGCCATTTTTAATTTAGACTTAGTCTTAGTTTTTTAAATTAGTCTTAGTCTTAGTCCTGTGTCAAATGTGCTTTCTACTTACTATCCTATTTAGGCAGCCTTGTTCTGTCTTTGTTTAGCCAAGTTTTAGTCGACTAAATGTCTGAGCATTTTAGTCTAGTTTTAACTCACATTTTGTAATGAAAAAAATTAAAAATAAATTATATATATTAGGGGTGGCATGGTACATGTATTCGTACCGAATCGTCACGGTACAGACATCTCGGTTCGGTGCATGAGGCCTTACAATGAATACAGGCAATTCACCCCCAATCCAGAAGGGGGCACCCACAGTAATGCAACACTGTTTGATAACTGCCAGCAGAAGAACAGCGAATGCCGTGAGTTACGCACTTGAAAACAAAGCCCACTAGACAGTGACCATGTGCTGATTCTTTTTATCAACAATTTTTTTTTTTTTTTTTTTTTCACACACAACACAACACAGCATCCAGAACACAACAAAACAAAACAACAGACATATACTCAACATTTCAAGGTCCAATCAAAATGGAGGGAGAGAGGGAAGGACAATCAGAACACAAAAAGTCACTCCTTTATACAATCACGTATATCCACCAAAAAACACTGCCAAGCATCAATAGTCAAAGGCTTGGCCCCACCGACTCGCGCTGTTGTACATTCACACGTCACTATTTGCAGGAGGCTACGGATCCAATATGTTTTTCTACACATGCGTGGTGTAAACCAGTTCTGTATTATTGTCTTCTTCACAGCTGTAAAACCAGCAAACAACATTCTCTTTTGCATCGAACTAATACAGAGACCAGAATCATCATTAAGAAGACACAAACTTGGGTTAACAGACCAATCAATTCGCAGTAATGATGACAAAACCAGGTTTACTTGTGTCCATAGACTGATGACGACAGGACATTCCCAAACATATGCAGAAAAGTGCCTGATGATGCAGTGTTACATATATGGCAGTTCAAATTTGACTGTAGTTTCATTTTAAATCTTTTGTAAGGAGTTATGTATGCTCTATGAATGACTTTGAAGTGAATAAGACGATGAGCCAGATTCTTAGATGTTAAACTGAGATTAGACCACACTCTCTCCCAGTCGACAGATAAATTAAGGTCAGATAATTCCCTATTCCAAATAGTTTTAATAGAAAGAGGTTTTGTAATGCAATCAATAATTTTATTATATATTAAGGAAACCGATGGCCGACCAGCAGATGGTGCAATCCAGTCCCGCATAGGATGAGAGGAAAACCATGTGCTGATTCTGAATGTGTCTCTCACATAGACTGACACGTATACTTTAAAGACTTGTGCACTCAACTGTTTGCGAAATGCGGCTTTGTGCTCATGTATCCTACCTCTCTCATTCGGCACAAATCCAAATATTCCATAAAATTTCCATATTTGCGATGTAACGTATCTTAATGCGAAACTATTATTTATTATGTAAATGATAGGCTTTGTACTTCAGTCGCGTTCCAGCGGTGACATAGAGGCGGGTGCGCTGATGTTTGGTTCACTGTATTCTATTTTGATAAAGTACCAACTGTTCTGTCAAGTTAGCAATGCTGGAACTGATGTGTGTGTGTGTGTGTGTGTGTGTGTGTGTACCGGCGCGATCACTTCAACTGTTTCCTTATACCAGCAGAATCAACTTTAAACACTTATTGTCTTATTAATAAGGCATCACTGTATAAAGGTCTGCTTTTATTTGTGTACACTCACAATGAAAACAAAATAAAGAAAACAAATAGGATGTCACTTTCTGTCATTTGAGTTTCCTTTCTGTGAACAAATTAAGCGTGACACAAAAATGAACTGAAACCTATATGCTATGTTACGTGTCGCACTGTTTTTTCCCTTGTTTATCTGTAAACTAAATCAAATATATTTCAAGAATTTATTCCTTTAATGTATATGTACTGCAGATTTTATATATATAACATAATGTAATAATATTTAGTATTTTAACATCTAGGTGGAAAAAATAGTAATTTGTACAACTGTCTGTTCAAAATAAATGAAAATAAACCGAGCATAGTAGATTTTTTTTTTCCTGTTGTACCGAAATCGTATCGAACCGTGACCCCCAAACCGAGGTACGTACCGAACCGTGACATCTGTGTACCGTGCCACCCCTAATATATATACAGGTGCATCTCAATAAATTAGAATGTCGTGGAAAAGTTCATTTATTTCAGTAAATCAACTCAAATGGTGAAACTTGTGTATTAAATAAATTAAATTTTTCAACCCACCAATTCACTATCTCAACAAATTAGAATATGGTGACATGCCAATCAGCTAATCAACTCAAAACACCTGCAAAGGTTTCCTGAGCCTTCAAAATGGTCTCTCAGTTTGGTTCACTAGGCTACACAATCATGGGGAAGACTGCTGATCTGACAGTTGTCCAGAAGACAATCATTGACACCCTTCACAAGGAGGGTAAGCCACAAACATTCATTGCCAAAGAGTGTTCACAGAGTGCTGTATCCAAGCATGTTAACAGAAAGTTGAGTGGAAGGAAAAAGTGTGGAAGAAAAAGATGCACAACCAACCGAGAGAACCGCAGCCTTATGAGGATTGTCAAGCAAAATCACAGACTGTGTTAAGTTTCCACAGTCTGTGATGATTTGGGGTGCAATGTCATCTGCTGGTGTTGGTCCATTGTGTTTTTTGAAAACCAACGTCACTGCACCCGTTTACCAAGAAATCGTGGAGCACTTCATGCTTCCTTCTGCTGACAAGCTTTATGGAGATGCTGATTTCATATTCCAGCAGGATTTGGCACCTGCCCACACTGCCAAAAGCACCAAAAGTTGGTTAAATGACCATGGTGTTGGTGTGCTTGACTGGCCAGCAAACTCACCAGACCTGAACCCCATAGAGAATCTATGGGGTATTGTCAAAAGGAAAATGCAGATGAGCTGAAGGCCACTGTCAAAGAAACCTGGGCTTCCATACCACCTCAGCAGTGCCACAAACTGATCACCTCCATGCCACGCCGAATAGAGGCAGTAATTAAAGCAAAAGGAGCCTACCAAGTATTGAGTACATATACAGTAAATTAACATACTTTCCAGAAGGCCAACAATTCACTAAAAATGTTTTTTTTATTGGTCTTATGAAGTATTCTAATTTGTTGAGATAGTGAATTGGTGGGTTTTTGTTAAATGTGAGCCTAAATCATCACAATTAAAAGAACCAAAGACTTAAACTACTTCAGTCTGTGTGCATTGAATTTATTTACTACACGAGTTTCACAATTTGAGTTGAATTACTGAAATAAATGAACTTTTCCACGACATTCTAATTTATTGAGATGCACCTGTACAACCCGAATTCCGGAAATGTTGGGACGTTTTTTAATTTGAATAAAATAAAAACTAAAAGAATTTCAAATCACATGAGGCAAAATTTTACAATTTTATGCGCAAAATTATCACAATCAAAATCATTTCAAATTTGATACCTGCTACAGGTCTCAAAAAAGTTGGGACGGGGGCATGTTTACCACGGTGTAGCATCTCCTCTTCTTTTCAAAAGAGTTTTAAGATGTCTGGGCATCGAGGTTATGAGTTTCTGGAGTTTTGGTGTTGGAATTTGGTCCCATTCTTGCCTGATGTAGGTTTCCAGCTGCTGAAGAGTTCATGGTCGTCTTTGACGTATTTTTCATTTAATGATGCGCCAAATGTTCTCTATAGGTGAAAGATCTGGACTGCAGGCAGGCCAATTCAGCACCCGGACTCTTCTACTACGCTGCTGAAATACACGTTGTCTGGAGGGGAGCATATGTTGCTCTAAAACCTTTATATACCTTTCAGCATTCATAGTGCCTTCCAAAACATGCAAGCTGCCCATACCGTATGCACTTATGCACCCCCATACCATCAGAGATGCTGGCTTTTGAACTGAACGCTGATAACACGCTGGAAGGTCTCCCTCCTCTTTATTTCCAACAAGAATGTCAAATTTGGACTCGTCTGACCATAGAACACTTTTCCAATTTGAAACAGTCCATTTTAAATGAGCCTTGGCCCACAGGACACGACGGCACTTCTGGACCATGTTCAGAAATGGCTTCCTTTTTGCATGATAGAGCTTTAGTTGCCTGTAGATGGCACAGTGGATTGTGTTTACCGACAGTGGTTTCTGGAAGTATTCCTGGGCCCATTTAGTAATGTCAATGACAGAATCATGCCGATGAGTGATGCAGTGTCGTCTGAGGGCCCGAAGACCACGGGCATCCAACAAAGGTCTTCAGCCTTGTCCCTTACTCACAGAGATTTCTCCAGTTTCTCTGAATCTTTTGATGATGTTATGCACTGTAGATGATGAGATTTGCAATTTGATGTTGAGGAACCTTGTTTTTAAAGTATTCCACAATCTTTTTACGCACTCTTTCACAGATTGGAGAGCCTCTGCCCATCTTTACTTCTGAGAGACTCTGCCTCTCTAAGACATCCCTTTTATAGCTAATCACGTTACAGACCTGATGTCAGTTAACTTAATTAGTTGCTAGATGTTCTCCCAGCTGAATCTGTTCAAAATTTCTTGCTTTTTCAGCCCTTTTTTTTTTTTGGCCTGTCAGTAGCACAGATAACACATGACAGTACATATGCATGGCTATACTATCATCATTCACAGCCTTTTTTTTTTTTTTTTTTTTTTTTTAATTAAATTTATTTATTTATTTTTTATATTAATTAATTAATTTAATTTTATATACCCTTTTACTTAACCACACTGTGATAGACAAGACCAGGGGACAGAGAAAACAAGAGAGAGAAAGAAGAAAGGAAAAAAAAAAAAAAAAAAAAAAAAAAAAAGGGTGTGGGGAAAGTCAACAAAGAAGGGGAAGAGAGAGAGAGAAAAAAAGGAGAATGGGGGATAGAGAGAGAGAGGGAGAAAAAGCAAAAACAAAAAAAACAGACAATTTGCTTCAATACCTGCTGACAAAAAGAGAAAACAACCGAAGACACAACATCAAAGAGACTGCAGCAACAACCAACATCTGTATAAATCACAATAAATTCTAAATGTTAAATGATATTGAGCAGCACACATAACTAATATTACAAAATAAGTTTTGAAGCAACAGCAGATCAAGACAATGTGTGTCAGCCCTTTGTTGCCCCGTGCAAACTTTTTTGAGACCTGTAGCAGGCATCAAATTTGAAATGAGCTCATTTAGTGGATAAAAGTGTAAAATTTCTCAGTTTAAACATTTGTTATGTTCTTTATGTTCTATTGTGAATAAAATATTGGCTCAAATTTAAAAAACGTTCCAACATTTCCGGAATTCGGGTTGTATATATAAATATATATAATTGCAATATTGTTGATGAATTTGTTTTTACATTTCAGGCATTGCACTTTCATCAATAAGCACACATTAATAGAAATATAATGTGGAATCGCATGGTTTATTTTACCTCATCTAGTGTACTGATTTATTGTAGGCTATTTAATATATAAAGTAATATCTGTCTACATTATGAAAACTGGTAAAAACAAACAAAAAAGAGCAAGTGCATGCGCATGGTTGCCAGATGGCAAAACAAGAAAATGTGTCCTTTTAACAGAGAAACTCTAATTTGGTGACTTAAACTCTTTATATCTGGCAACCGTACACATGAAAGGTCAGCAACACATGTACAGCAGCCCGCAATAATATTATGTCTCCTTTTTTTGACGAAAATAAAAAGATTTTGGTATAGATTATATTCTTTAAAATACATTTCAGTCTTGTCTTTTATCAATGATATTGCATGTTGATATAGTCACAGTTATTGTTTATTGACCTTATTTTCGTCTCGTCATAGTCTAATTTTAGTCAGGAGAAAAAATAAGCTTGCCAACATTTTTCGTCATAGTTTTCATTAACGAAACACTATTCTGTACTCCCATTTAGCCACTTTTTAGCGACCGCCATCTTCAAGATCATGGTCAAAAATCATGAGTGAGGTATTATTGAAGTATTTTATGTCACAGAATAAACATGAAAATATTTTAGGCTTGTGTGAACCACAGACCATATTTTAGGCATTTAACCAAAAACCCATTACAAAAACCCACTGACTTTGGGCTGATATAATGGGTTTTAGGACTCATTCCCGCAGCTCTCTATATGTTGGTGAGTTTTACATGGGCAATCACCACAAATATCTAGCTTTTGTGTGTGATTAGCTTGTGTGTGTATGTACTCAAATTGTAGATTCAGCTGCCAGAGCTAAATGGGAACACCGGAAACTTTTTAATTTGACCCTAATAGTTCTGGTCATTGATGGAACCGTTTGCTATTGAGAGCTGTGTTTTATTGTGTGCGCTGACAATAGCAAGCATTCAGCCCTGTCCAGCTGCAGGACCCGTCAGAAATAAATCACGCAGAGCTATTTAGCACAACAGCAGCGTGTTTGATGAGGAAGTGTGAGGTACTCCCGCAGCTCTCCGAGTCCCAGCACCGGATGCGGGCTGAGAATTGCAGCAGATGAGAAGGTTCCTCTGAGGCGGCCTGTCAAACCCTGCCACATGTCACACACACCTCTGCCCCGTAGTCACTGCTCACGTCTGTGTGTTTGAAGCAAAGCATATGACATTGTGAAAGAACACGAGTTCTGTTTAGCTAATGAAGTGTGCTGCTGGAGTGTGTTTGAAAAGGCAGCTTTGTCAATCTTGCTCATGGATCTCTGTCTTTTTTTGCAGGGTGACAGGGGCTTTGATGGACTACCTGGTCTTCCAGGGAACAAAGGACATAGAGTGCGTAGAGAACACCAAATTGCTTAATCAAATCACACAGTCTGTTTACTGCTCACTCAAGAGTGGCTCTTAGATGTGTCTAAACGCTCCGCTTCACTTTTAATAGATCTTATTTAGAATTCATATTGTGTGCCGTATCTTAAATGTGACTCTCATGTGAACATTCCTCAGGGAGACAGAGGAAAACCAGGACCCCATGGTCCACCTGGAGAGCCCGGTCATAAGGTAACACAGATTTGCCTTTGCTTCTATCCTGTTTTTCTGAGCTTTGTGCAACCCCCTAAATGAGTCTTTTATCAGATTACTAATAATCCGTTTAAAGATCCCCTGCACTGCCTCAGGTGTGTACTCACAAATCGCATGAAAGAGACAAGCCGTGCATTGTGTGGGATGTTCTCATTATGCAAAGTTGAAAAATGTATGCAGCAGCAATTCACATTGATCACAGCTTTCAAGAATGGGAATATTTTTGCATACATAACCCTTCTGACATCCTTCCTCAAAGACCAAAGGCCGGATCTCACTTATTTTTTTCTACCGCAATGAAGATAATTATATTGGCAAACTTGTTGATTGACATATCCTATTACAGGGTTCGGATGGACCTGTTGGACCAAGAGGCCAACCGGGAGAACCTGTGAGTGACCTGACCCAACCCACAGACAGATACACATGCACATAGGCGCATAAACACATACATGTCTCTGACATCCCATGGGCAGGCCCGTGTTCCTGCTTGGCACAGCCTGATTAACGGTGGCTCAAGTGCCATTTAAGTCTCGGCAGGTGAGCTGTGATCCATTGGGGCTCTGGCTGTTTAAATGGATCACCTAGAGTAGTAAGGGACTTGAGCACCATTACGACGCGGTGCCTGCCGAGAGAGAGAGATGCTGTGGAAATAAATGCGGGGATGGAGATAGATGAGCTGGGAGATTGGTGAAGGGAAGAGATGAAATCCTGGCCTGCATGATTATATTTCCATATCAATCGCCTCCCTGGAGATCACAGATGTGGCTCTGGAACAGGTGGCTTGGCCGGTGTACAAAGACCAAGACTGACAAAAACAAAACACACACGCCAGCCATACATACACACACACACACACACACACACTAGAGGAAAGAGGAGGTTTACACACATGTTCGCATACACATTAGCACAGATGTGCATAAACACCCTTGTGCATAAACCAGCTGTAATCTGTAGTGATATACTTTTCGATCATTAACACACTTGACCTTCATAAAGTTAATGGGAGTTTCTGATGAGTTTCTGATTGTTTTTCTTTACAGGGGCTAAGAGGACTTGTGGGGCCAAGAGGGCCACCTGGTCCACCTGGGCAGCAGGTAAGACAATTGCCCATCCATCATATTTACATAATGGCTAATTTTCATGCACAACATGAATATGAGGTGCTGTGGTGTAATTGAGATGTTTAACTGCTGCGTTTTTGTGAAACAAAACCTTGTGTTTTGCTTTTAGGGAATTCAAGGCGTTGATGGTGTTCAAGGGGCAAAGGGCAACTTGGTGGGTCTACTATGAAGTTTCACATGCATGTATTACACAATGTCTGCAAACCAATTAATTCAAGAAAAGAGCACTGGGAGGTGTAGTATGGTTGTTCAAAACAACATGTCAGATATAACCATTGAGAAATAACCCGTAGAGGGTCTGTTGCACTGGCAGGCAGGGTAACAGATCCCTTGAGAACTGCAGAGCAAAGTTACTTCAAGCCTGCATCTTTTCAACTGACATATGCTGCCGTTAAGTCATGTTGGAATGATAGTATTTACAAGATGATTGCAAATGAATGACACCACAATGGTTTAATTACCGGTGGGAACTCGAGATTTTCTTTGAGCCCCAATTTTCAGAGTTGGGGGTGTGTCAATTAAAGAATAATAAGAGAAGCTAATTGATATGGGTTATAATTAAAGGAGTGATCCTGTGTTAAAAACAACTCAAGCTTTATTGACAACATCTGTGGCTTACCACAGAAAATTTGGACTCATTCCACAGTTTTTAAAAATAAATGTGTTGACAGAAATGCACTTACAATGAAAGTATATGGATATGTTGGCCATTACCCATATGGGTAAGTCTCTCATTCTCAGTGTGTAACACTAAACACATTATCTGTTGTTTTTACAAACTGTGGGTTTGGGATTTTTTTTTTTGTGGGTTGAATTTTCATTGTCAACTGTACATTTTAGTTTGTATGCACTTTGTGTACTGTTGATTAAAATCAGCTATAAAGCTCGACAGAAAATACTACTCATTTAGCCAGTTTATGAGGCAACAGCCCTGCGCAACAAAAATATATTTCCCAACGTTCTCAGTGACAGCTGGAGAGAGCTAAAACACATACTTAAAGCACCAATAATGCAGATCATTTGCCCTTGATTTTGTGGTACTAGAGTAACACATCTTTTTGTTTAAAAAAAACGAAATAAAGAAATAAAAATGAAATAGCCCACCATGTCCATTTTAAATAACTTGAATGCACACCGTCATAATTAGACTTGCAAACCAAGTAGAAACTTCCCAGGAGGACTTGAAGACATCTTAAACGAATGCCTTTACAAAATGATGATTATTATCACACAAAACTGATGACTTTTCTACCATTTTACAGGGACCACCTGGTGAGCCTGGACCTCCAGGTCAACAGGGGAACCCAGGCACACAGGTATACATCTATCTACGCTCCAGTTCTGCCTACTGAAGCCATGCCAGTAATGTAAATGTGCACTGAAACACTTTTGCCTTTGAATGAATAATTATGTTGTTTTTCAGGGCTTCCCTGGTCCACAGGGGCCTATAGGCCTGCCAGGAGAGAAGGTACATTCTAAAGTCTTGCTTTATTTCAGTTTTAAAGCACTGACCTTTGACCCCTAAGTAGATGAGCATTTGAAAAGAAGCGTTGAGTGTGGGCGAGTGAGCATCTTAGTGTGTGTGCTTTTATTCAGATTTCCATATGAATCTAGACAGATAATCAATAGCGAAACCTCACGTACACACGCACACACATCTTCTCTCAAATGTGCCTAAGCACATTATGGATATTGATTGCAGTTAACAAGCTGGGCATGCTGGGTATAAAGAAGGTTTTGGTTTGTGGTTTGGATCAGAGGATTTAATATTGAGTGTGTGTGTGTGTGTGTGTGTGTGTGTGTGTTTATTTGTTTGTTTGTGCTTCAAACAGGGCCCTGAGGGCAAACATGGAATGCAGGGCCTTCCTGGGATTGATGGTCCTCCAGTAAGTACTGTTCTCCAAAACTATCACAGGACTGAATTTTAATTTGTTTTATTAAGTATCTCTACCAGCCAGCAGGGGACACTATGGTGCATACTGACACATGCGCATTGGCGAATTTCATCCGCTATCACAAACGTTCCCAATAAATCTTCACAGCATAATTTGCATGCACAGAATGCTGAAAAAGCGATGATGCAGAGTCCTTAGTCCAGGCCTGGCCTTTTGTGTTGGCTCATTAGCTCTCTCACAGAAACAGGATGTCCCCTAATCAGCCTGCTGTCATGCTAACACCTGGTTATCCTGTTCAAATCACAGGGTCATCCTGGAAGAGAGGGACCCCCTGGGGAGAAGGGACACCAGGTGGGTTACAATCACACACACACACACACACACACACACACATCGCTGCTCCACTGACCTGAATAAGCGGTGAAAATCTGAAGAGGAAACAGAGAGAGCAAAGAGTCTAAATGCGGCACCATGCAGAAAAGCGCTGCCCTGTTCATGGTCCCCTCTGTCTGAAGCCTTTTGTTACAGGCGCTCCAGCTGCAGTCGCTAAATTATCACCCTTCACAAAGCATAACGGCGTGCTTTTATGTGTGCGCTATCGCAGTAATTGCACACTTGAATCAAGCCATCGCCATTGTGCGGTCATTGTTTAGTTTTCACCAATGTACCCTTGCGCTGCATCATCATCACCAAGCATTCATGCTAACGCATTGTCGTCGGCACACATGGGCCGCAATAGTTTAATCGTAGATAAATGACAGGGTATTGTTAGTGCAGTGCTTTCCCCTTCACTAAACTATCATGGGCTCTTTTTCTATTCAGGGTTTATCAGGAGCACAAGGGCCGGTTGGATATCCCGGGCCCCGTGGAGTCAAGGTGAGCAGTTTTGAGATCGCAGCTTGTACGGTTAGCTCCAAAGACACTCAAAGACATTCTGTCTAGGATGGCAGACTTTTGATTGACAGTCCGACTGTGGGTGAATGGCAGACAACTGGCTCAGGTAGACCAGTTTAATTCTCCCTGGAAAAACCTTGACAGTGCGCAGCACTCATGATGGACAGTCGAAAACACAACAAGGAGGAAAACGAAACCTGTCTGGGCTTGTTTGTGTGGAAGTGTGTGATGCGTTCAGCATGTGGTCAAGGAATAAAAAAATTATTTATCCCAATAGCACATAAATCTACTCTGAAGGTGTCATCCAGATTATTATCGTCTGTGTCTATATTCTGTCACAATGGTGTTTTTATTTGTTGCTGTATGTCCTACCTCCAGCATTTTGTAAGCCGTGACTTTTATTACTTTAAATAGTCAGTGCTGGTATTCATGTCAAGACATCCTATCTGAGATTCTGCCTTTCAGGTGAACGTTTCCTACCTGAGGTTTGGAGATGTGCAGAGATCCCTGCGGCACACACTGATATATTTTGTTGTTTTCTAACAGGGCGCAGATGGGGTGAGGGGACTGAAGGGTAGCAAGGGGGAGAAGGTAAGAGAAAAAACATAATCCACTTGTTTTCTCATAACAAAGCCAAGGTAAGAGAAGACAGTTATCAGTGTAGTGATAAAGCACAGTGCTTTGTCACAGGATGTATGATTTTCTTGGCTTCTTGAGTGCATCTATGTTTTCATGCTGCACATCTCTGTGGGGGATTTTCAAGGTATTTCCGGCTAATTGAATTATTTTTGTCTGTTACAGGGTGAAGATGGTTTCCCAGGGGCCAAGGGTGACATGGGCATCAAAGGAGACAGAGTGAGTCTTTCCATTCAGCCTGAATAATGTGCTTGTTAAAACAAACATCATTATTATTGCTCAAAAGCGTTTCATTGCATTAAGTATTAAACTACAATATTTGAGTGGTCCCACGCTGTTTGTGTTATTGATGCAAATTACACTTCATATCATGCAGCTTGTTGAGGAAAGGTATTTTGCCCAAAACATACAAAAAACGGTGGTAACCACTCTCAATTTCTTCAGAAAATGTAAAAATGTATATTTTTTGATGGCATAACTTGTGTGTGTGTGTGTGCATGCCCAGGGTGATAATGGGGCTCTTGGAAGTCGAGGTGAAGATGGACCGGAAGGGCCGAATGGTCAATCAGGACCCCTGGGAGAGCCTGGACCTGCGGGCATTGCTGGAGAAAAGGTAATTGCTGCTTCTATTGGGCGTTGTTTATATTCCAATTATTTTTGTTTGCCTTCAATTTCCTAACTTCTCATTCCATGTGTAGGGCAAACTTGGTGTTCCAGGATTGCCTGGATATCCCGGCAGGCAAGGCTCCAAGGTAAAGCATTATCGTTGAAATAACAAATAAACTTATTTTTTTTACCGAAATCTGAAAGCCGCAGGTCTCAGTCATGGCATATTAATATTTCAAGATCAAATTTTTACTGAGGATGATTAATGGCCATTTAGAGGCTGTTTTATTAATAGCTTATCTGAAACTGCAATTATTATTTAGCTTATTTATGGTAATGGTACTTCAGAGGTTAATTTGTGGTTAATTAAATGTAGAGGTTGATTAATGAATGGAATGTGGTAATTGATTAACCTTCGAGTCGGTCCACAGGGATCAGTGGGCTTTCCTGGAACAGCTGGGGTGGAAGGAGAGAAAGGAAAGAGGGTAAGAGGCCGGTGCAATGGTACACTGTCCGAGGGACTACACATACCCTGCTTCATCAATGTGTGTGTGCTCATTTTTTTATATGCTTTCTTTACAGGGTTCTGCCGGACAGCCTGGTCCCGATGGTGAAAGAGGTCCAAATGTAAGTCTTAAGCATACTAATTAAATGTAAAACCTCTGTGGTTTTACTAAAAACACATACAGGGATTATTAAGGGAGCAGTTGATAATAATTGATTGAAATATTATTTTAATCATGCATCCTTTATAAGCATATTTATGTGTTTGCTTCCTGTTGTTTGTAGGGTGCACATGGGGGCAGAGGAGCAAGAGGACCAGCAGGAAAGCCTGGAGCCAAGGTAAGAAATCCATCCTATAGATTCCATTTTAAAAAGGTGGTCCTGTATGTGTTTAAATTCATGCGACGTCCCTTTCTTCGTCTTATGCACAGGGCTCTGCTGGTCATGACGGCCCACAAGGTGCCGCAGGAGAGAGAGTATGTGTTATCTGTTACAATTCTCCTCATATTACACGGTCAATTTACTAGACTAATGTGAGATTTCAAATTTCTTTACATTGCTGGAGATAAATGAATAACAGTGTTTCTTCTGCTCTGCTTCAGGGCCCTCAAGGTCCACAAGGACCCGATGGATTTGCCGGGCCAAAGGGACCAAACGTAAGTGACCAGCAAAGAAAGAAAACTCTTTGAGAGAATGAAAGGATATCTCTTAAGTTTTTTTGTCCTTTCTTTTAAGGGCCCTCCAGGAAAGGACGGGTTGCCAGGTCATCCAGGCCAACGGGGAGAGCTGGTGAGTCAGTTCATATTTTAAAAAGAATCATTTCAGAGAAAGATAACCATGGTCATGTCCCAAATGGTGCGATTGATGTGGACTGGTGACACATTTGATGTGACTTGTGAGCAGCCTTCTGAATCGTTAAATGACAAATAAGACCACTGTATATCCCACTTGTCATTTAATTACTCACAAGTGCTTTTAAGAGCCACTATTTGCCCTTAGTGCTGAGTTACCTGACATTTTATACAGCATCACATCATGAGGACAGCATTTGGGACAGGGCCCATCTTGGGCTTTAAATTAATTTCCATAACTAGATACACTGAATAGTAATTAGTTGTTTTATAATCAGTGGGGAAAAACATTTTCACATTCAAGTTTTTTCATACAGGGATTTCAAGGAAAGACTGGACCCCCTGGGCCTGCTGGAGTGGTTGGCCCACAGGTAAGTCGATCAGATAGGCTTGGATGAACAATGCCTTCCTGCTTCATGGTCTTTACTCAGTTCCATGAAGCTTTGCAACATTTATGAATGTTTGATCTGATCTAATAAAGCTGTCTCACTTATCTTCTATTCCAGGGAAAGACTGGAGAGACTGGCCCCACCGGTGACAGGGGACATCCGGGTGCCCCAGGACCCCCTGGAGAGCAAGGTCTGCCAGGAGTCACAGGCAAAGAGGGAGCCAAGGTTAGATATCAGCATTGAAATCATCATCATCACGTTACACACCAAACACATTAATCTAGTTATAAGTTTCATTGCGCATTACGCTCCATATGTTTCTGCTCATTCAATATGAATAGAGCTCCCAGCATGGCTCAGTGCCTATAAATAGTGATGGATGACTCCTAATGAGTGAGAGAGTTGTGGAAACTGAGATCCATCTTTCTGTTCTCTGGTCTCCAGGGAGACCCAGGCCCTGCAGGGCTGCCCGGGAAGAGTGGTCCTGCTGGGCATCGTGGATTCAGAGGAGAAAGAGGCTTACCTGGCACTCCGGTAACATACCTCAGCACATCTGAGAGAATATTTTCTTATAATCCCTACTGTGATGGCTGCTGCCTTTACATAAGTGACAACTGTTCCAATATGAAAGCAGGCTTTTTACAAATAGGCAGATGTTTAATGCTGTCGGATTTTTTTGACATATATCTAATCTATACTGTCTTGCATTTATGGTTTATTAGGGTACTGCAGGTCTGAAGGGTGGGGAGGGCCCCCCTGGTGTTGCAGGACCAATTGTAAGTGTTTTTTCACCTTCCTCCTCCTATGTATTTTCCTCAATATACTTCACCTAACTAAAATGTTGCATTCCTTTGTCTGTACAGGGTGCCACAGGAGAAAGAGGACCCGCTGGACCTGCAGGTGCCATTGGTCAGCCTGGTCGTACAGGAGGTGTTGGCCCCCCTGGGCCAATGGGAGAGAAGGGCGAGCCGGTGAGTGTCGACAGGATATTTTACTCTGTGAAATGAGAAGATTTACTACTGTGCTAGAGTAGCTTCAAGAGTAATGACCAATTACCTCTGTTCCTCTTCAGGGTGAGAAAGGTTCAATTGGTCCTGCTGGGCGAGATGGAGAACAAGGGCCTGTGGGATTACCTGGTCCTGCAGGGTCACCTGGTCCACCCGGAGAGGACGGAGATAAGGTACAGCTTCGACTACTTTTTCAACAGTTGCACATGCTTGTGTTCATGCTGGTTGTTGTTTATGGGCATGAGTATGTTTTTCAGGGGGAGACAGGAGGACCAGGGCAGAAAGGCAGCAAAGGAGACAAGGGAGAGGGGGTTAGTATCTCTATCTTGTCATAAGTGCTGAATAATACATGAACTTTCATTAGAGGTATGTATCACCATATCTCTGCATTTTATCTCACAGGGTCCCCCAGGGCCGCCTGGGAGCCAAGGACCTCCTGGACAGCCAGGATCACCTGTATGTATGAGTGTGGTGTGCGTGACCCAATGTGAGGGTGATGCTGGTTGGAATTCTGTATGTGTTCACAGTCCAGTGCTGATGTCTCTTTCAGGGTTTGGATGGGGAGCCAGGGCCCCGGGGACAACAAGGAATGTATGGCCCTAAAGGAGATGAAGGTCCTCGTGGTTTCAAAGGGGCGACTGGACCACCAGGGTTGCAGGTACAGCATATGCCAGATACATTTGACTTTTCAGATCATCTTTCCGCAGTTAGGTTAGTTAAACCAAACAAAACCTATGAAATTAAAGTTGGGGCTATAAAAATACAACCAATAACAGAAGGTTGTTGGTTTTTTGGACATTTTTGCAAGTAGACTGCCATTTTTAAGCCTGCATCCCTGAGTTGTTACATATTGAGCATTCTGTCAGTTCCAGATGTCCTTATCTATTGACTGCATGCATGAATGCACTGTTTGCAAAATCTTAGTTCATCTTCATCCAGATGGGACATAGTTTTCACAGTTCATTTAGGGGGTTAATCCACCTTAATTTCGAAACTGTATGACTCTAAATTTAAATGTGTCTATTTAGGGAATGCCAGGACCCCCTGGAGAGAAGGGAGAGAGTGGCCATGTTGGAGCTATGGTAAGATGTGCATTTCATAAACTCCTCATATGAATATTTTGGCTCTAGTATAAGTTTTTAGCCTGTGTAATACCCCTAAATGCTACACATTGCATGCAGCAAGTTTGGGAAAAATTCAGTATATATAAAAAATCTATTTTTCAGTTCTTGAGTTGGATTTTTTAATTGAATTTGGGGTGAATCACACCCCACAGGATAATTATTCAGATTTAAACTGATCATAGCTGAGTTGAAGTGTTCTTCCACGCTAGTCTGTGAAATGGTCAGATATAAAAAAGTATATGAAGAGTTCAGATGCAAAAAGCCTCTAAGTGCCATTGAAATTTTCTTCTAAAATGGGCATTTTTATTAGGCTCCTGTGTGAAGGTTCAGTAATTTCACTTTAATGGCAATGAATAGGTTCTCTTGATTGCCATTACAGTGAAATGACTGAACATAAACATAGAAGCCTGAGAAAAATGCTCATTTTAGTAGAAAATTTCAAATGGCACTTAGAGGCTTTTTGCATCTGAACTCCTCATATATAAATTTTAAAAGTACAAGTTTCTATATATTCAAACAGCCAGCTCTACAATTGAGGCATTCAAGGAAGTTCAACAGTGCTTACTGATATAGAGAATTTTTTTTCTAATCATTTTAATACTACCTTTAGTACAAAGTAAAATTCTGCATCTGACGTGCTACCTCAGTTCAAATTCAAAGACCGCAAATATAGAAATGGAATTTTTAAATTCTCCAAAAGAAAGGAAAATTCAGAAGTACTTCTACACGCAAGTTGTCCCAAACCTGAATGATTCCTCAAATCATGTCACTTGTCAAAGACAAGAGTGCTGTTACTTTGCTAAGCCAGTGGTTCCCAAACTTGTTCCTGGAGCTTCAAGCACAACTCACATTTACACATTTATTACATTAACATAAAATAGTAGTTTGTGTTACAAACTTGTTCATGAAAAAACAATCATTCACTCGAGTATAACATTAAGTCAGTCCAACGTTCCAAACCCACACAGCATTTCTCTTAACAGGACTGTGTGTGTAGGATGAGAGTCAGTAGAGAACTATAATACATTGAAAGATGAGGAAACCGTGAGAGAAGCTGTGTGAGACTGGGGCATCATTCATGTGTGTGAGTGTATAAGTGTCAGACCCGTGTGAGCCGAGAGTGATAGAAGAGCGAGAGTGATGCTGGTTCTGAAGTGGAAGGCAACGTGACAGCTGCTAATCAGATTACCGTGAGCCTGGGCTGTCTAATGAGCACACTCCTTTGTGACAGTCTTCTCACGGCTCCGTCAACCATGAAGGGATGCAAAACAAGATTCTCAACAGTTCCACACACTTGCACGATTAGATGAAGTGCATCAAAACCGGGCAAAAACAAAGCCACAAGACCTCACTGGGAACATCTCATCCATGAGTGAATGCCGAGGATCATGGGATTTCCAGGCCCTAATGCATAGCCACTGAATTTCCCATTTTCGCTGTACCAGTTTGTGTTAAGCCTCTGTGATGGATTCTGGAGAGTGGGGTATTGTATATTTTTGAGACTACACACTCAGCCTTGGTGTTGATCCTCGCTATAGTCTATCCAGCTGGATGCTTCGTGCTGCACTAATATCTCTCGGTGGAGGCCGCGTGCGGCGTGCTAGCAACAGTTTTGGCCAGTTTGATTAATGGCTCGTGTTCCGCCCTCCGCAGCAATAAGAGGTATGCCTCAGGAGTTGAGAATTCATGCAGTGTAACCAGAGAATGGAGAAGTGAGATGGTCCTCATTAAAACGCAGACACAGCACACAGAGAGGAAATCAGCCCGCCTGTAATAGCCTGTCACCACCATGTCAGAGATGTACAAAAAAACACCTCTCTGACATAGAGAAAGGTGCTGATTGTGCAAAAAGAGAAGAGAGTGAAAGAGAGAGTACATGTCTAATGATATGTGGGAAATGCTTAATCTTTCTGCTTCTCATCAGGGCCCTCCAGGACAACATGGCCCGCATGGCCCCCAGGGACCCATTGGTGGAGAGGTAAGTGTCTTTGTGTTTTCCTTCCTGTCTATCAACCTCCTGTGCAGTAGGGTTCAAGTGCAGGACAGTAGATTAGCGCTGGTTAGGGACTGTTGTCCCAGTACTGCTGAGACATAATGAGGAGTCTCCAAAGAACCTGTCCTGTGTATCAACGCTCTGCCGTACCGCAGATGAAAACCCCCCAGGCTGTTATGAGGTCACATACGACACCTCATTTCTCTTTCCTCAGACTTTCATCCTCCCCATATCTCTTTCTGCCCACCCTCTGCTGATTTTGAGCGTTAAATTATTAACAAGAAGTGGGATATGATCCTTCTGCAAGAGTTATATTTACTTCTCTATGAATGATTAAGGAATATTAGACTATCATCCCTGAGAGAGAGTTATATTTACCTCTATTAATGGCCGCCTTTGAACATCTCCCATGTGTTAATAATTGAAAAGTGAGAGAACCGAGACAGACGCGGCAGTGACCCGTACGCCAGCACTCTCACAGAGCGGGAGAGGAGAAGAGAAGAGTTGTGCACCGGGGCTCATTGTGCCCACCGTATGAAAAGCAGCCAGTATGGATGTGCTGGTCATCTATTTGGCTTCATGTGTGCACCTCACTTAAAGGCACTCAGCAGAGAGACTCCAGAGACCAGGGCAGCCACTTCAGTTTAGACTCATTCGAGATATTCATTCTCAGCCACTGCAGCCATAAACGCCTCAGCCAGGAGAAAGCTGAACAATATGGCATTTTAGCTTAATAAAATATGATTGCATATACACAGAGAGCATGCTCGGTAGTCTGTAATCTCATCACTGTAATGGCAACAGTCTGCAAGTAGAGGAGACAGCCTTGCGTGCATTATGTATGAAACTGACTCAGTTTTGTTTTGTGTGGCAAGGGTCCTCAGGGCATGCCGGGTGGAGTGGGCCAGCCAGGAATGGTGGGAGAAAAGGTAGACCTCTCTCTCACTGTGTATATGTACAAGTGTTTTTGTGATTTATGGGGGAGGTTGTGTTTATTTGTTGGAGGGTACTGCCTCTGTAACTACGTAAACATGTAAGCCTAAGTATGATGGATGGTCGCTTTCTTTCTTTTTGCTTTCTTCTCTTTTGCTCTCTATCTAGGGTGAGGATGGAGAAGCAGGGAATCCAGGAAATGTGGGTGAAACCGGCCCCCCTGTAAGTAATTTCTTCCTGTTACCTCTTTTCCCATTAGTCTTTGATCCCCCATGTATCACTAAGCACCCTGTTGCTTTAATGTCAAGGGAGACAAAGGTGAAGTGGGCGAGAAAGGTGATACTGGCCCCCCTGGGGCCGCAGGACCCCCAGGAATCAGAGGCACACCTGGATCAGATGGACCCAAAGGACACCCAGTGAGTAACTATTCCCATATTTAAAACTGTCAGGATATTTTTACTCTGACACCATCCATTTTCCTCAATAGGGTCCCCTTGGATTTCCTGGAGACGCGGGAGCCCCAGGAGAGCCAGGTGCTAATGTAAGTGCAGCAACACCTGCATCAATTCAAGCTTCAAGATTGATACATTTTGATGGTAATTTCACATGGTTATTTGAATATAATTTTTGGTTGTAGGGAATTGATGGTGGGCCAGGAGCTAAAGGAAATAATGGCGAACCTGGCAAAGCTGTAAGTAGAGTATTCTTTCAGAGATATCAATGTAATGATACATTTGTGAAACTAATTCAAGTAAATATTCTGTTTTGAACAGGGACCCCCAGGAGCCTCAGGAGAGCCTGGCCCTCCAGGGCCACCTGGACGGAGGGTGGGATTCGATTGCGTACTGAATGATTCCCATACTATAAAAAAAACTGTTATCTAATCACTAGTCTCCTCCTACACAGGGTCATGTAGGTCCTGAGGGAAATGAAGGGAAACAGGGAAAAAAGGGGGCAAAGGTGAGTCTTTTATAATAAATCTTCATGTAAACTCTCATATAGCATGGCATATTTTTACACAAGAACAACTGACATTTTTATCTTCTTTAGGGTTCTGCTGGTGTCGAGGGTCCAATGGGAAAAACAGGGCCTGTTGGACCACAGGGACACCCTGGAAACTCTGGTCCAGATGGTTTGCGTGGGATTCCAGGCTCTGCTGTGAGTCTAAGCACATATTTGTTACAGTATACCAATCTGCTATTGATAGCAGATATCGAACAACGTGACTTACCCCCTTGTATTACTGATCTCTCTGACCGCTTAATCTATCTTGAACTTACCACTCTGCTTGGTCCTTTTAAGGGGGAGCAAGGGTTAAATGGGCCCCCAGGGCAAACGGGACCCCCAGGACCTATGGTAGGGTTTTCACCACTTCTTTCTGTCCCATATCGATCTACAACTGTATCAAATGCAGAAAAGAAGACAAATTATTTTGGGCTTGTAGCAAATTCTGCCTCAAAATGAAATTGAACTTTGTGACTGGCTTTGCTTTATATAGGGTCCAGCTGGATTACCAGGACTGAAAGGAGATTCCGGCATTAAAGGAGATAAGGTATGAGAGCATCATAAACACTTGACACTGTGAGGTATGATACCTGACTGCATCATAGATGTGCTCGTTTCACATAAGCTCATTTCACATAACCCAAACAATACAGCTTGAGAGAGCTGAGAACATAACTGAACAGCTTGAAACCAACAATTACATCTCTCACAAAAGTCAAGCATAAAAATCTCAAAACATAACTTCCCAGCACTGTGCTCACTGTGAAATATTGTGAAGTCTTTGTAATTGTAATGACTCAGTGCACTAGTCTAGCTCTGCTGTTCTTTGTGCTGTCTAGGGTCATATTGGGCTGATTGGACTGATTGGACCTCCAGGAGAGATGGGAGAAAAAGGAGATCGAGGCCTGCCAGGAAATCAGGGAGTACAAGGCCCTAAAGGAGATGGTGTATGTATACATCTCTGCTATTATAAACAATTTATACTATATAGTATATTAGCATTAGATTTCTGGTCTGTGTTGGAGTTTTTCATCGAGTTTTATTAAAATGTATAAATATAGGCAACTGTAATGCTCAAACATTCTGAATCACAAATTCGCTGAGCACATGCTAAGAAAATTAAGAAAGTAGGAATGTTTCATGAGAAATGTTCAATGAAAACTGATTTTTAGCTAAAATTTTCATGTATGACCAATTTCTTAGAACGTTAGGATGCATTTGAATTGAATATCTATTTTGTATATTGATTGTTGGGCAAATGTTAGCATGAATGACCAGTAGCCACCGTAGAGATTTTCATCTTGGTTGTCAGGTGCCAATGAAAAATATTAGGTAATAATACTGAAATGGTTACAATGTAAATATATTATAACTGCCTTTTTAATGATGGTCTTAAAGAAAATGTTATTTTGATCTCTTGATAATAGGGTTTTGGTGGTCCCCCCGGCCCCACTGGCCCACCAGGAACCCCTGGGTTGTCTGTGAGTTGCCATTTTTATATGCATTCCTTTTTCTCACTCTATTTATTGATTATCTCTTAGATTTTATTGTGGAAAGGCAACTACTTTTGAAGGTACCTGTTAGGTTTAAATTTATTTGCGGAATCATATTGCCTGTTTTTCATTACTGATATTCTCTTTTTCACTGGTAGGGTGCAATAGGTGAGAAAGGATCTAAAGGAGACCAGGTCTGTATATATATTTTTCATTGCAATCTTGTTTTTCAGCCTCTCTATGTTATATGGTATTTGTTTGTTTTGAACTGAGCTTTTGCTTCTGTTATGAAACATGAGTGAAAGACATTGTCAGTGCCTGAGTTGCATCCTGCTGCTCTAACTTGGATAATCCCTCTGAACGAATCGCCATATGAAGCACTGAATTGGCAGGGGCCTTTGAGGGTTGTGCCAATTTTAGGGATGCCTGACTAAACTGTTTCTGTTTCTCTCCCCCCAAAAGGGAGCCATCGGTGCAAGAGGAGATCCAGGACCTGCTGGCCCATCTGGACCACCTGTGAGCCATCATAATGTCTCCTTAATTTTCTGTCTGTTTCTGTTTTCCTGTCTCCTCATGTCTCACTCTGTTTCTCTAGGGCCCACCAGCCACTATGATCGAGCCTCTGCCATTCAGAGAGGGACGTAAAAAGCGAAGGAGACACTCAAACCGACAAGGAGCAGGAGCCAGGGCAGAGAGCGAGGATGAGGAAGCAGTCCAGCTCAACATGGAGGATTTCCTACAGGCAGATGAGTCGCTGGATGACCCAGAAGGCATGGAGGAGGTGTTCGCTTCACTCAACTCAATGAAAACAGAGGTGGAGCTCATGAGAAAACCACTCGGGACCTTCGAGAGTCCTGCCCGCACATGCAAGGAGCTGATGTTGTGTCATCCAGAATACAAAGATGGTGAGGAATTTTACACACATTTACCATTAGTTAATTAATTTCTTCGATGGGGGGAATTGTGCCCGTCTTGGTTTATTTGCACATGCTGCCTGTTCACTAAAGGAATTATGCAAATCAGGTAACAGCGCGCAATCTAAGCTGAATACAATTTGCACAGTGCAATTCTCTATCAAGCAGGTCAGTTCAGAGTGTTTGGTTGTAAAAGATGCTGCAGACTACCACAATCTGACAAACTTCAATGGAACTATATAGAATCACTAAATAATAGAAAAAAAGATCTGCACACTGTTAATCTCCCTTTATTCATAATTTTTTTGAGTAAAGGGAGATTAACAGTGTGCATATCTTTTTTTCTATTATTTGATGATACACCTGGCCAAGACATTTTTGGATGTGCGTACTTTGACCCTTCTACTATATAGAATCACTACATTCTACCAGATACCTGAAAAAGCTTTTAAAAAAATGCACAATGTGGCAATTAGAAATGTTTGAATTTCTCAAACATTTTAATTTGTTTGAATTTATGCATTTGGCATTAGCAACATTCAGTTTGTCAGTTCATGCTTCTCTGGGAATCGAGCCCATGACCTTGGTGTTGCGAGTACCATACTCTACTGTTTGACCTACAGGAATGTCTTCATTTTCATGAAATACATTTTGTTTCTACTTCAATTTAAATTCAGGAATTGAATTGTAATTTAAAAATAATTCTCAATTCTGAATGCCGCATGAACTTGGCAGATAGCACTAGCAGTATCTTTAATGATTCTAATTTACATAGAAAAGAGTTGTGCTTGTGCTCTTTGTGTGTTTAATACTGAAAGTGACTATTTAGTGAATTTGCCCCATGTTATTCTCCCCAGCTAAATGAGTATTTAAAAACTATTTAAAGAGATCTTGCAATCCACCCCCTCTTAGGTGAATATTGGATTGACCCAAACCAAGGCTGCCATCGAGACTCCATTAGGGTTTTCTGCAACTTCACTGCGGAGGGGGAGACCTGTCTGCACCCTGATAAACGATTTGAAATGGTGACTCTCAAACTATACTCACGCACACTACACACGTCTTCCTGCAGTCTCAGTTCAATAGGCCTTCTGGAGTCTGAAGAATAACACATCTGATCTGTCTTCTCATCTCTCAATACAGGTGAAGCTGGCCGCCTGGAACAAAGAAAAACCGGGCAGTTGGTACAGCCAGTACAGAAAGGGCAAACAGGTGCTTTTCCCTTCAAATGTTTTTCTTTCATCTTTTAACTGTCTGACTGTCAACATGCATGCAGCACCAAGTTTGAATCTAGACACCTTTTTTTTTATTTTAGAACATTTTGCCTCAAAATTCTTTATTGTCGCCCCACAGTTTGTTAGAAACATACTGCCTGATGCAATACATAGACCAGTTGTTATATAGAATTTTTACTCTCAAATTAACAGCGAAACATGGTGAAAGAGATTTTCTAAACTGTCAAACAATCAACCGAGATGCATCACTCAATGGGTGTGTGTCTTTGATAAAAATACAAAATAAATGGTATGTCTGGTCTAAAAAAGGAATATGATGGAATTTATATGCGGCTCTATCTGAAACGCCTCGGGCCAAACTCTCTTGAGTGCACGCTAGCGACCTCCATCCGTCTTGACTCATTAAATGATGCTTGAGACTAACAGCTAAAGCCTGTTTCACTCGGAGCTCATTCGTAAGGTGCGACATCTGACCTTGTTATGGAGATTTAGGCAGACAGATATCACTCTTTCTTGCCTTCATTAGAAATAAAATCTAGGAGGGGTGTGCAAGTTTGTATGGATGTCATGCAATAAATGTGTCTAAAGAACTGTCTTTGATTAAGCTGAGTGCTCCTTACCCATGATTCCCTTTTGCTGCAGTTCTCCTATATTGACACTGATGGAAATCCAGTTCCTGTGGTCCAGCTGACCTTCCTGAAGCTCCTCAGTGCCACAGCTATGCAGACCTTCACCTATAGCTGCCAGAACTCTGTTGGCTGGTACGACGTGGCGAGCCACAGCCATCAACATGCCTTACAGTTCCGTGGCAGCAACGATGAGGAGATGACGCAAGCCAAATCGCCCTTTATCACAGCACTGTATGATGGTTGTCAGGTGAGGAGATTTCTATTTATGAAATTAACATAAGCAGCTTTTGGTTTTGATATTGAGCTGCACTGCAGTTCAAAAAATAAGTTTTTTTGTTGTTGAAGGAATTAATTTTATTCCACAAGGATGCATTAAATTAATCAATATTTATAATGTAGCAAAATATTTCTATTTCAAATAAATGCTGTTCAGCACAACTGTTTTCAACATTGATAATAATGAGAAATGTTTCTTGAGCAGCAAATCAGTATATTAGAATGATTTCTGAAGGACCATGTGACACTGAAGACTGGAGTAATGATTTAAATAGTACAAACACTATATTCAGTGTTTTAGTTTGTCAGACAACCAGTTTGTCCACAGGTTAGTGAATAAACACCCTCAAACATATAGTGCAATTTTTAAATAGAGATCAGGCATGTAAAAGTAAAAACTATAAATATTTGGCTACCCAGCAAATGAGCTGTACTGTATGAATCTTTTAATTCTCAAGTATATATTTGACCACATTGGTAATCTTACATAAGCCCCTTTCACACAGTAATACCAGTAAATTGCCGTAAAATTACAGGAACGACTTTATCTGTAATTTCAAAAATGCGCTGTTCACACAGGCAACAACGTTCCATCTTTTTCCGGAAAAAAACACAATTTTAACATCGTTTTCAAATTACAGGTGAATTCATAATGTCAGATTGTTATGATTGGCTCAGAGCCGTTGAATTTTGAATTTCAGCGTCTCTGGATTGGCCCAGAGTAGACGTCTTATGTCAGCGCGTTCTGAACTCGTACTTTCTCATACTGGTAATCTTCATTCTGCGTTCACACACAGCAGAATTTTCGCAATTTACTGGCAATGTTACAACTTCTCATACCGGTAAATTGCCAGAACGAATTTACTAGTATTTTTGAAAAGGTCCTGTTCACACATGATGTCTTTACGGCAATTTACCTGTAATTTTCCAGTAAAGTCTGTATGTGTGACAGGGGCTATAAACTTAACATATCTTTTCGATAGTTACAATACTTATTCCATTCAAAATAAATTAACATTTTATTTGCAGGGTTTAAATCTGCATATCCTTTCACGAAAAGCATCTGTGCTTGAATCCCGAGTTAAATCCACAGTCTTAATCCATTTATCATGGTGGAAATCCAAAGAAGGCCAAACCTCCACCAATGTTTTTGCTGCTTTAAATGAAGAGCTAATCTAAAGCAGCTCTTTTTTGGGGTGCCTAAAGAACCTGTTTATGCCGTCACCGTGTGTTTGTTTGTAAACAGCAATTTTGTCTGTATGGAAAGTATTAGTTTAACAGTTCCTTAGAAAAAAAAACGCCCACACTTAGTTTCTCAGAGTTTAATGAATCACCAAATTAGCCTTCCGTCAGCGGAGAATGGGGAGCTAAAAACAATCAGAACACGCTAATTCTAAAATAGCACCCAAATAAGCCTATTTCAGCAGGAGTTTAATGCTTTATCCAGCAGAAGAACCTCACAGGGATACACTCAGCAATTCATCCCAGAGCAAAAATACACTACAAAAGCCTTCTTTCAGCTCACGTTTTATTTTCTTCCCACAGACACGTAAGGGTCAGGAGAGGACCGTGTTGCAGATTGACTCTCCACGATCAGAGCTTCTTCCGGTCCTAGATGTGGCAGTATCAGACTTTGGGAATAACAACCAGAAGTTTGGCTTCCATGTTGGACCAGTGTGTTTTAATGGCTAACACAGAGCGCCTCATCACAGGACTCACCAGCTAAAGAAACGAGGTCACGAGTGCTATTTATTACGCAATATGTAGACGGTGGGTTGGTGGCATGTTTCCAAACGACTTTTGAACATCTGATGGGTTGCAAAAGCCCCAAAATCCATGGTGGCTACGCAAGGATGCCAATCTGGACAAACTAAGCACATTTATCAAAGGGAAGTCTTTTTTTAATCTCCTTTTCCATCTGCCTTTATACTGCACTCACCTGTGGATTAAATTATGAGGCATGACCCGCTAGAATTCCCAGAACTGCTCAGGCTGAAAAACAAATACATCATTTGTCTGTCATCTGCGCCACAGACCGTTTTAGCCCGTAGCATATATGTTAAATTTACAGCCTGTGACTGGGATCTCATATTTGTTTGTCTCATTTGATAGCGATGATTTGAAATTAATTTGCCACTTGAGGGATCAGCTTCGACATTGAAGAGTAAATATTTCTGACACTCATTTTCCTGCCTTGACTGCAATGTGATGCCAACTGAGGCAAAGTTATACCTCTTTACTAGTTTGACAAGAAAATACCACTCCGATCTGTTGGTAATTCCTCGCTTGGATATTCCCTGTCGCATCAAACTTGCAGTGTTACTCATCTTTAATCAGTGCACGCTCATACATAAACAATGTTAAATAAGGCCCAAGCTTTTCAAAACGCAAAGCAGTTTATGTGCATGACTCAAATGGATCCCAGCTGCTTATTAATATGTAAAGTAGTCCGCTCACTTAAGCTGCTTGTCTTGTTAGCGGGCAGCCTAGTATGTTTGCCTGTCAGTGATCCATGTTTCCATGGTGCTAGAGTATCAACCTTTGTGCCACACAGCTCAATTGCTTCATATATGTATGTGGTAATGAATGGAAAATACTGTCGGATTGAGAGAGGGGTATCATACGAGCATTACACTGAAGACTGACTAAATTTTGCTTCTTTTTTATGTAAACCAAGTTCCTGATCATCAACCTCAGAGTATTGTGTGCTGTGTATGTGTTGATATGTCTTGTTTGTTGTGTGTTCCCACTGTGGTGCTAAAGAGATTTGTTTTTTTTTTGCTATGTGTAATGATAATTTGTTGTCTCAGGGGCAGAGGTAGGAAAAGGGAAGACATCTGTGGTGCATAATACTAATGGAGGGAGATAAACACTCTCAGAAAAAAAGTGTTGTAATATACAGCCAATATGGTGCAAATACATTTGTAAAGAGCAGGCATGCCAATGATGTAATGCTGATATGTATATAATATATTGGCAATGTATATAGACGTACACAAAAATGGTGAGAGTAAATGCATTTTACCCAATGTTTACTCATAAAAATTAAAAAAAAAAAACTGTTGGTTGAAAATGAAAGAAGAAACTTCCAGATCTGTTTATTGAGCAATGGCGATCAATTTTACACTATATTTCCTCAATTTGAAAAAAGAAAAACTGAACAACAGAGATTATTTTTAATATTAACTATACACTGCAAACATATTTTTTTACTCAGTATTTTTGGCTAGTTTTCCAGTACATGACATACCATGTTTTGTTCATCTTTTTTTTTTTTTAACTAAGCAAGTTTTGATTGCCAGTGAGATAAGAAAATAATCTTGTTTGAGTTTTGTTTTTCTGACCCCATTGGCAGATATAACTCAATTAATATTTTTTTTCCTCAGAAAACAAGACTTATGTCATTTTGCAAGTAAATTGATCTTGATTTTAGAATTCTTCGTTATTTGTACTGGGAAGCAAGACAAAAATACAGACTATTACAAGGATGTTATTTGATTTGGAACTGACATAAAGCAAACTATTAAATCTGTTAATCGGCACATTAAATTAAACACATTTTACAGCATTTTACAATTTATTTACAAATATTAAAACCAAAAATATTTATTATCTGTTGACAGGGGTTGCTTGATTTGAAACTACATAATGTGGAACAACCAAATTTGTTAATTGGACAATCCCAGAATGACTAAATATTAATTGGCCTGGTTGCTATGGCTAGTATCCTCATTCCTAAACTGAGTTCAGTCCTGCCCATCCTGACCTCTGAACCCTCCTTTGTATATTGTCTGTGCTACTAATTTTACATAGTGTACAGTTATTCTAAAGTATGAATGATAATACTAATTTGTTGCCTGACAGTTGTATTTGTGAAAAAGTGATGAGCGAATTAAAAAATGCTTTTCTTTTCTTTTACCTTTTCATTGTCTTCGAAGTGCAAGCAATTTTGCGGGTTCTGAGGCGAGTGTCTTTTTGGAGAGGATCAGAGGCACTGTGATGTCTTCTGTAAAGGCAACAGACAAGCATGTCTCTTCATTAGCCGCAGCTACATTCTCTCGCTCTCTCTGCACTTGTAATCAACATCACTTCCTACCTCGCAGATGTAATCAACTCTGATTCACTCCCCAGTTCATTTATTTCAATTAACTTTTGTTTCCTTCCCCAGGAGAGGAACCATGAGGAGAAGTGGAAGCACTTTGTGTGTACGTGTGTGCGTAAATAATGAAATGGCTTTGGATTAAAAAGTGAGCCAAGGAGAATTAACCATATCTGCGGAGGGAAACAATGAAATAGGGGAGGGAATTGGCAACCCACCCCGCTCACCTCCCCTTCGTTTGTCCCTGTCTGCTGCGTGTTTTGCTAATGCGCTGTTCTTTTCTCCTCTCAACCTCTGCAATTATTTATAAGCACACAAACGAAGCATTCTGAAACCAGTAAGAGATACCCGCTCACCTCTTGAAAGTGAATAGATTGCCTTCATGTTGTTGGCACAACAAGCGCATCTCCTAGAAGCACCTTATTATCGCATTTGAACTACAACGGTTATTCAGAAGCGAAATGCAATCTCTCACCTCTGATTGCAAATAACAAATGTGAGACGCTTTCTCTGCTAGAAATACTGGATTTGATGTTTCTGTCAGTTCTGAGTCTTGAAATGTTCTACACGAGTACATGATTTTGTGTGCCGCTACGTTTTCATAAAACAATGCAAGTGTGGGCGCTATAGCAGACGTTACAGTAAACTCTTCTTATATAAACATAAAGGTTCCAAAATGGGTGCAATGTGCAGCAATGCCATTAAAGATCCATTTTTGGTTCCACGAAGAACCTTTCAGTGAGGAGTTCTTATAAGAACCTTTTTTCTTAGTGTGAAGAACATATTCTGAAGAACCTTTTTCAACTATAAAGAACCTTTTGTGCAATGGAAAGGTCCCATGGATATTTAAGATTCTTCATGGAACTATGGATGCCAATAAACCTTTATTTTTAAGAGTGTAGATTGTAGCGAAAACTTTAAAGTAGGTGATAGCCTGTCTATAAAGTATATCTATACTGGCGAGATTCATACACATTCAGTGAACACATTACTATCCCGTTGTAGTTTACGTGACAATGAACATATTCAATTTACATACATTATAGAACCTACTTTTTTTACTGGTTGTGAAGTACTGTACCTACTCAGAAATATTGTTTTTAGACATAGCCCAACTTTTCTCAATCCACTGGCTAAGCATTTCCGTTTGAGTACTTGCGGAAAGCATGTTTCTAGCATTTAATTAAAAAAAAAATCCAATTTAATGCAAATGTACATTCATTAAATTCATTCATTTAGCTGTTCATTCATTCTATCCAAAATTAATTACTGTAAAAATATGACAAAACAATGATATATTATTTAAATTGTAGTATTTATACATAATTCATACTGTACATTATTACATGTTTCTTGTACAGTCTTTATGCTAATTTTAGTTAGCAAAATCAGTGTAGCACATTAATGAGAACCTACTGAGAATGAGAATAATGAGAACTAAAAGAAAAACACAACGATAATGAAAATTTGATAGGGAAAAATGTACTTAATTTTCAGGAAAAAAATTAGACTTAATTTATGCAAACTATAATTTCATATTTTATTCGTTTTATTTAGGGGTCAGTTTTTATGTTATTTTTCTAGTCTACAGGTTCACATTCATTTTTTCATATATATATATATATATATATATATGAAAAATGAATGTGAACCTGTAGACTATATATATATATATATATATATATATATATATATATATATATATATATATATATATATATATATATATCGTTCAAATGCAGCATGACAAAGTCTTTCTGGTCTCCATTTCTCTTTGTCTCTTAGGGAAAAATTCCAGTCATCCTCACTGGGACTCTCCTCAAGGTTAGCATCAATGAAAGAAAAAGGCTCTATTTTCTCCTCTTTTAGCTTCCCTCAATCCAATCAAATTTTAACTATCTTAAGCTCTCTGCCTGCAAAGGTCACTCCCCGCGGCTGCCGGAGAATAGCGATGAAGTGGAGGTGGCTCTCCGCATGCAGCTCGTTCCAGCCGCTCATTTTCTCTCCTGTGTACGAGCAGCACGACTTTTCGGCGCAGGCTGATAGCTGGCCAGTCCCTTACACTGATCTCTTATCAGTGGGTGGCGGGAGATTTCTACATTGCTGATGTTCTGAGACCTCTGGCTCAGAGGCATCAGGATATTCAGCACGTCTCTTACCTATATCTCTACATCTGAGCCGTGCTTTTATCCTCTGGCCTCTCTGTGATGTGCTGCGATCTGATAGATGCAGAGGGAGGGTGAATGGAGATTCCCCTTATACGAGCTCAGCTAATGTGCTTCAATCTCCACAGTTCTTCTGAAGCAGTAATGAGCCTCTCTTCATCCTTTCCTTCGCCGCCAGCCTCTCCTTGCACGCATTCTACATCTTCTCTTGCTTTCTGTTGACTCAATTTCTCAGTCCCCTGCCTCTACCTTTTAGTGTGACATTGATTCTAATAAGGCTGAATGTGTCGTCATTGCACAGAGAAAATGAATGAATTAAACAGACATTCAGATTAATGAGAGAAAAAGAGATGGAGTGAGGAAAGTCTTCTGCAGTTTCAGTGAGGATGAAAACAGTGAGGATGGTCAGTGTTTTGGGGTATTGGGCAGGACCATCTCTGATATGTAGGATGTACAAAATGCAACGTTTAAAAAATATATACACGTATGTAATTAAAAAAAAAAAAAAAAAAACTTTTTTCATGATTTTGTTTTTATTACATTTTTAAGAATAGGCACATGTGCAAGAGTATTTTGGGTTTGTTGGTGGGACGTCACAGGTGTGCAGGACACCCCCAGAATTGTAAGGTTTAATTTTTTTTTTTAAATTACAGAAATAACGTGTTTTTTAAATACATTTTTTCTTTTTTTTAATATTTTTTTTAAGAATGGGATGAAGCCTGCATGAGAGAGTTTTAGATTTGTTGTCAGGATGCTCTCAAAAATGTAACTTTTAATAAAAAAGTATATTTTATATATCTAACATATATACATAATTTGTTTTCCATGAATTGTTAAAAATGGACTGAAGTCTGTGTTTGAGAGTTTCGGGTTAGTTAGTGGGACATTACTGACTTGCAAGATGTCTTTAAAAATGCATTGTTTTAAAAAAAAAAAAAAAAAAAACAGGTTTGAAACAAAAATGTTTTTAACGTATTTTTTAAATACATTTTTCCCTTTTTTCATGGTTGTTTTTTTCATGTAATTTTTAAAAATGGGTAAAGGCCTGTGTGAAAGGCCTGTGTTAGTTGGCAAGATGACAATGGTGTGCAGGATGTCCCCGAAATGTAACATTTCATATAAGATATGCATACAGTACTGTATGTCACTAAAAAAATATATATATATATATATTTTAAAGATTTCTTTTTTTCATATATTTTTTTAGGCATGTGTGAGACTTTCAGGTTAGTTGGCAGGATGCCACTGGTATGCAGGATGCTCCCCCCAAAAATGTAACGTTTAATATAAGACACATACATGTCACTAAAAGCAATTATTTTTTTCATGATAGCATTTTCTTTCTTTTTTAAATCTTGAAATAAATTGGAATTTCTTTTTTTCCCCGATGGTCAAAATATTGGCGGTTCAAGTACAAATCTCAACTAAAAAAATAAAATAAAAATAATAATCCTTTTTTGTTGAGCCCTGAATTGTGTGTGATCTCAGACACAACATATAACTTTTTGTCAAACATCACCTCCCAGAACCATAAACTCCGGAGTCACCATCAAAAACAGAAGAGCTTTCACTGCTGTTTCACACAGTTGTGTGAGGCCTATATACAGTATATTCCTGACACTGAAGAACAATGCATATTTATATATTTAGAGCTACTATTGCTGCTGTGGAAGGCCTCAACCCATCTGTCAAAATGATGTAAACGTGCTATTCCACAAGTCATTTCCATTCTTGATTCTCAGTAGTCAAACTGAAAACAAAACCACGTATGTTCGCTCATTTGTGTGCGCAGACTGGTGTTCAACCCGCAGTCTTCTTTATTGTCTATTCCCTTGTCTATGGAGGAGAGAAATGATTTCTCTGACTTCGGGCCATCTGAAGTGATTATCAATAAAGCAAACATTGACTGAGCTGAACAGAGGAAGGAAGATGGAGCTTGAATTAGCAGCGCCGCAGTAAACTCAGTGGACGGGACCGCTGACAGGGACAGTGTCAGATTATTATCTCTGAGACGGAAAGGCCCGGCTGCTTGTCTGACTCCCCCTCTTCTGTTTGATTTTTCACGGAGTGGCGTCGCTTTGTCATTTTCATTTAATGTAGGCTTCAGCACGAAGGGCACACCACCTTTTCTGAGTGGCAGCATCAAACCACCCAAGTGTGTTATGCAAATTTCACACAGAATAATTTAAAACATGTCATATTAGAAAGTTAATTATGACTCTTACAAAAGAATCTACCATAGTAACCATAGTTTTTTCTGAATTACCATTGGTATTAAAGGGGTAGTTCACCCAAAAATGAAAATGCTGTCATCATTTACTCATCATGTCGTTCCAAACCCATAAGACTTCAGTTAATCTTAAGCAAAACTTAATAGATTCAAAAATTATAGAGGTGTCATAAATCGAATCCATATGAATTGAGCTGTTTAAGCCAATGCTTGTGAAGAGATACAACTGCTTTATTTGATGAACAGATTTAATTTAGGCTTTTATTTACATCTAAACAATCTAAAAAAGCATTAGTTTCTGTCTACCATGTGTATGTAAATGTACATTGTATTTCAAAGACTAACCAACGTCTTGTAGGTTTGGAACGACATGAGGGTGAGTAAATGATGACATAACTTTCATTTTTTGTGTGAACTATCCCTTTAATAAAATATATCTGTGGTAACTTGATATTAACTTCTAATGGCATAATGCAGGTCTGTGGAGGCGAAACATGAGGCAGGGTAAAATAAATGGAGCTTCTGGAAACAGAGTTTTTTTGCACAATCTAGGCATTTCTTTCTCTTAAATTAGCCTTTTTGTTCTCTGTTGAGATGTTTTCTGAGATCGTAAAGTGTCCATTGAATGCACACTTCAGAGACTTGGCAGAGCATAGGTATCTGGGTATCTTGCTGCATTTCTTCTATTTGACGATGCTTAGTTATTTAGAGCGTTATTTATTTAGAGAATTTTTGAAACTGTTTATATATATATATATATATATATATATATATATATATATATATATATATATATATATATTAGAGTCTAGGCTTCCCTTATACCCATAAGCTACAATAAACTATAAATACACATTTTAAAGCATTTTTGGTAACACTTTATTTTAAGGACCACTTCTCACTAACGAGTTGCTTATTAGCATGCATATTACTGGAATACTGGCTGTTATGAAGCACATGTTAATGCCTTATTCTGCATGACCATATTTTAGATCCCTTAATCCTACCCAATACCTAAAATTAACAACTACCGTACTAACTTTTAATAAGCAGCAAATTAAGAGTTTATTGAGGTAAAACTCCAAATTAATAGTGAATATGTGTTCCCTATTCTAAAGTATTACCACATTTTGATTTTTTTTTAAATAGACATGTTCATTTCTGGAATATCAAAAATATTAATGACTAACTGCTTATAGTGCATTTTTACACTGTACAAGTAACTGAAAACCGATAGGTTTTAGCTTGATGCTACATCCACACCACTAGATGTCAACATAAGACGACTGCCATATTATCCAACACAAGAGAAAATATTACTTAAATGCACCTTAAAAAGTTTCAGTCTGGTGATTAAAAAACTGCGTATTGTTTTCATGAGATTGTGAATAACAAACACAATATTCCACACAAATCTGTGTAAACACAGCTTTTCAAGCTATACACAGTATATTAGCAGTCTTTAAAAAAGCTTGAATGCTTGAAGCAGGACTCCACTTTTGATGGTAAGCAGGACTGTGTGTGCAAATCATGTTAGATGAAAATAAACGCTTCTGACAGGGACAACAATGAAAATATAAACTGACAGCTTTTCTGTCAGCAACTCCAGAATATGTAATGATTACAGCAATTGCAATAATGAACTGTAGCTGTATTCAGCACCTCGTACAACGCTCTTGCCGTCAGACGATTAGCCGCCTTCAAAACAGCCTTGGCCTTCAAGCTGACATTTCCCTTCATATATTTAATCAGAAGTGAACGTATATGTCATAGATACACGGAAAAGCCATTTTCTTCAGAGTTCGAAATAGCTCAGAATATTTATTTTGCCTCAGAGTACTAGATACATCCCAATTTACCTCAATCTTGCATCAAACCCAGTAATTTAGCCCAGGATGAATGCTGACATGGTTGGTTCTCTATCAGAAAGAATCAGACACAGTAGCTTTTTAGGAGAGCAGAGACACTCCCTGTAAATCTTTAAAGAGAGAGACTTTGTGGCTTGACAGTCTTAGTGGAGCTGGGCTACCTCTGATCTTGAAAGAAGAATTTAAACTACCCACAGTCCTCTCTTTGATTTTCATTTTACATGCGCTAAGTCTTGTAATCAGAGAGATCTGTGCTGTAATCACCAGTACGGCAGAACAAGACGGACAGCATTTGCCGTAAAACAGGCCATAAATCAATCCAAATTTGTGAATTTCTTTCGCTTCTGTCACGACTCACAGCTCAACAGCATGTTGATGTCACTTCCACTGATCGTGTTAATTGTAATGTCAGCTAGAAAAGCGCAACACGTACCGCTAGGCTTTAATAAAAAATACAATTCATAACGTTAACCCTCAACTGCAGAATGTTTCCCCGAGGCAAGAGAATAATTTCTTGACATACTGGTATGTTAACAGAGAACTGAAATCTTGCAGAAAGAAGCTCTGTGTTTTAACCATAGAAAAGTGAAGGGTTTTGGCACTAATTACTGCAAATGTAGGGCTCTAAATAGATAGTTTGTGTATGCAACTGAGTGCTGCACCAGCCACTAACTGCTCGAGCAGTACATGATAAAAGAGCAAGTTGAAAATGTAATTTGTAGGATTATTCCTGTGAGGCCCTTAAGAGACACTGGCCTAAATGACTACAGTAATGCATCATTATTACCAGGCAGCAGTGAGCGGTAGATTGAATGCAAAATCTAATTTTACTCAACTTTGTTTGGGAAAAGAATGCTTATCTACATGAATTTAGCTGGATTAGTGTGACATATAGTGGGAAGGGCTCATATTACTGACTGTACTGAACTTATTGTTATTGTTGTTGATATTTATGGCTAGGTATTTGAACTTGCTTCAGCACTTAACCCATCCATATCATTCATGATCAAAGCACAAATGGAATCTCAAATAATGTGGTGTTCGTTTCTGAACGTGATGTTCACCTGACAATCTAATAAATGGACTCGACCCATCTAGGGACCAAAACATCACAAGGGCTTTTCACACTGTGCTTAACCCCGGGTTGTCATCGCTTTTAACACGCTTCGCATTTGTAATTTAGAAGTGGAGTTCTCACCTGGGGTTATGAAATGCTTTTGAGGTGTTAACCCTGCATTTCGGAGCCAAACGTGTACAGTGTGAAACAATGCGGTGTTAGCATGCCACCGCTAAATGTTTTGCAGCAGACACCCAGTCGCATGCCTCATATGGCCACGTTCACACTGGAGCAGAATATGGTTGTCAGTCCTGTATTTGAGTCTTTAATACGGATACGTTCACACACAGTTCGGTTATTTACAGGCGTGACAACCGCATTCTCAGAAAACACGCGCTGTGTGAACAGAACGGGTCTGGATAACAGAACGTTAGTCATTTGTCACATCATACAGTGCGAGAGAGCTGCTCTGCTGTACAAATGCATGTTTACCGTGTGTTGAGTGTTTTCATGAGTGGTTTCGATAACCATGCAAGAAAAGTGCAATGTGAAGAAAGATCCCAAGATTCTGTTAGCCTGTGGTTTAGAATGACCTAGGGTTAACTATTTCAAGTGAGAAAAGCCCTATAGACACAGTATGACAGCTTCTGACTTGGGCCAGAACACCATAAAACCGCATAACAACAACACCCTTGCAACCAGCCACGATACCCAAGTACTGCCTCTGCTATTTTTGCACAGGCAAGCAGCTTTCACATTAAGACCGTTTCCACCGCAGGAACTTTCCCCAGGAACTAGGGACTTTGGGGCGGTACTCGGTGTGTTTCCACCATAGGAAACAGGATCTAAATCAGGGGTGTCAAACTCAGTTCTTGGAGTGCCGCAGCCCTGCAGAGTTTTGTTCCATCCCTACTCCAACACACATACTATGCAGTTTTCAATTAAGCCTGAAGGACTTGATTAGTTGAATCAGGTGAGTTTAATTAGGGATGCATCTAAACTCTGCAGGGCTCTGGCCCTCCAGGAATTGAGTTTGACACCCCTGATCTAAATAAAGTTTCGGTAAAAATTTGCCCCTCATAAAGTCCCTGCTCACGAGGTAGTATTTTTTCAAAGGTCAGGAAGTTTCGGGGTGAGACTTGAGCACTGAACATGGTGAAACACGACACATTCGATAGTCCTCGCATATCTAAAACACAGAATATTCGCAGAAATAAGATGATGCAACCTTATAACATTATTCACAACGCTTTTTTGTTTTTGATAATTTCTTACCAATCTTCTTCTTTCTGCCCGATGGTGCGAGTTCACCATAGCCATCTCACAGTCAATGTTCGCAATAGCTGATAACATACGTTGTCTTATTTTTTAAATCTAGCATTACGAGCTTTCTGAATACGCTCTAGCATCAGTGCTCATCTCTTTTCTGCCGTTTGGTCAATTACCTCTTTAGTAAACGAATACATCACAAACAAACGTGGCACAGTTTGAATCGTTGTTCAACATTAGCGCCCCCTCCTGGACTGGAAGGAGCAGTCATGCACAGTCCTACGTCACCAGACTATTTGTCTAATCTTCACGGTACTTTAGGCCACGATGGAAACACAGACACAGCAGGTCTGGGGCAAAAAAAAAAAAGTTCCTGGGACAAATTATTCCAGGTAATTTCTGTGGAAAAGCAGCTATTGTCTGCAAAATGTAAAAATCTAGTTACCAGAAATCTTTATATAATGAGAATCCATTCTGTTTTGCCCCACAATACATAATAAATTGTTCTTAGCACATCTGTGACTGCTCCTTAGAAACCATGATGGACCACTTTGTCTTTATCCCTTTCTGTATTGCTCTCATTTTGTCTTTAAAGCATTTATGTGTGTCTATTCAGTACATTGATTTGAAAGCAACTTATTATAATGGTGACAGAATGTCAAAAGCTGTCAGAAAAAAAAACACAAGGTAAATTTATTTACCAATATTGCAGTGTTTTGTTCTGCACCATTATGACTGGAAAAATGTTGGAAATAACTTGTTTTGATATGTTTTTAAAGGTAAGAAATAACCATATTTTTTGCAGGCTTTTGTTTTCTATTTTACAGAGCCCCACACATGAAAGGAGGGGAAAATCAATTAAGAATTTGTTCCTACAACATATTAATTTGTTTTCCCATTTTAGTCAAAATTGGCCATGTTGTACTAATTTGTTTCCTTGTTTTAACTTACTAAACTAAAATGAGAACAAATTAATAAGTTGTGGAAATTCTTAATTTGCGGCCACTATATCTTGTTAGTTAGTTTCCCTATGAAATAAAAAAAATTGTTAGCTTTGAGTAGTTATGCTAGTTCATTCACTTCCAGGAAAACATACCAAAAATATTAATGACTTATCCTGCACTTCATGGATTTTTGTCCAACCAAATGCTCTCTAGAATAAGAATGTCTCACTGCAAATCATGTGCATGACTGCGACATAACTAAATCCTTGTGCTTACTAAAAACTGCACTAATCCTTTGTAATGCCTCGCCCAAACTCCCTGTTTCAATAAAAAAAACATTTTAAAAACCTTAAAATGCTTTAAAGTAGTTTTGTAGAATATTTTGATAGTCATTTACACTAAAGATTTTTAGACAAACACAATTAGAGCTGAATATGAGCCTGCATAAATCAGTCTGTCCATAGCAGAGCCTGCACTCAGGCCATTAAGACAGCGCTCTCATTTCATCTTGCCTCACATCTCTCACACACACAGACGCTGATGTACACTGGTTGTCCTGTGGGTGTGATGCAGACTTGCATCTGTCCCCTCATGGACATCAGAAAAAATTGCTTTAGTGAAGTCTCTAGAGCTCGTCTGCTTCTTAAGATGAAAGCACAGAGCTCCTGAGAGGAATGGCAGATGCAATATTGGTTTTATCAACATCAGTGTGTGCAACACTCCCGGCTTGTTGGGTGTCATGTTATTTGAGGGTGATTATCATGCTGACCCGATTATTAACAATTATTAAACCATATATCTTCATGAGGTCATCAAAATAAAGTTTGCATACCTGTGTATAAGCCCATTATGTATAATAGCGTGAGTAAAATTGTGTGTTTTGTTTCAAGGCGCGAATGACGAAATAACGATGTAACATACAGTACAAGCTGAAACAAAAGGTCTATAAAAGATTTTGTAAACACTCGCAATACCTGGAATATAATTATAACAGCTTTGCATTGTTTGTGGGTGATGCATCCTTTACCTATATAAATTAGATGTTTGTCAAAGCCAAAAAATATGCAAAATTATTTAATTCGCACTGGTACCTTGCAAAAGCATGATCTTATCACAGTAAGATTTTGCAGCTGAGCCATTTGCATTTTAATAGTGTTAAAAAACAAACATAATCCCTCTGTTTCAAACCCTGCTGTCTACTGCCTACATAGGTAACTGTGCAAGCTCATAAGCGACTGATTCAAAATGCTCTACATAGGCAGCCACACACAAAGTGCACAGATGACTGATAATTGATTCAATAGAGTTTGATGTTAGTATGTTACTACGCTAACAACATGATACTCTAATAAGCAATAAAAATTCATAGCACATATAAATATTTAATAAAACTGTCCATTTGAATTAGATGAAACTATCAGTCATTTTCAATAATCAATGACTGAATTTAGAATAGCATACTTCTCTTACTACTTCTGACAGACATGGTAGAAATAGTAAGAGCCCTTGTGAAAAAGAAGTACACTTTAGCATACTTTTAATAAGAGTAGCCTACTTAGTAACATAGTTTAAAAGAATGTGCTTCAGTGCCAACTTTATGGTTTACATTTAGCAGGCCTTTAGTTTCATGTTCATTACAATTAAATCAAAACATATTATAGCTTATATTAAATGCAATTAGTACAGTGTTTTTTGACACATCACTTATATGACTTATGCATTTATGGTAAACAAAATATACTTTAATGAAATTTATATTGAAACTTGTTACCATTTATTTAAATATATTTGTAATTACACATTTGTAACAATGAAGCTGAAATTTCATATTTAAAATATTAACTTTATTGAATAACACACTACTTTACGTGTGCTTTAGTATGTTAGTCAATACATCAAAATAAGTGTACCTCTTTAAAACATGACAAAAATTATTAAAATTAAGTGATTTAAAATGTACTTTAAAAGTAAACATTTTACAAATTGACATTATTAGAAAATGCACTTTTTAAAAGTGTACTCTCTAAGTACACTTACTGTAAGTGGCCCTTTGTTTACTTAATATCATATTATCTGCAAATACTGTTTTTTTTTATTTTATTTGAAGTACACTACAAGTGCTTATTTAATATAGTTAAGTGCACTTGTTTTTCATAAGGGAGTAGTACGCTATTCCAAACTCAGCTCAATTTTTGGAAGTCTGGTCCCAAATCTGGTCTCGGTGCAATGTTTTTGGCCAAAAGAAGCCATCTTATAAGGCAACATAGTTATGCTTACTTTGTGCTGCTGTGAAATCACTTAATGTATCTTAAAATGCTGTCAGCTCTTTAGGTTATAAAACAAGAGCTAATACCGTATTTGATATTTGATTCTGATCATGTAGAAATCTAGATCCTACAGGTAAATAACAGGGTCTTATGAAGGGTAGCAAAAGTGTGACGCTAATGGGGTACACACTGCAGCAGAGTAAAGGTGTGTGTGTGTGTGTTTGCTGCTGAAGTGCTCCAGTAATAAGAGCCAAGGGGGTTCATGTGTTGCTGCTCTGAGTGAGAGGTGTGACAGCCAGGTCTCATGAATAGTGATGCTAGACAGCTGCTCATTAACAGGAAGCCTGTCAGCCAACAGACTGGAACTGCCAACACGCACACAATACATGAACCTCCACAAACAGCACACACACAATCTGTTGGCAATCCCTTCATCTCCCTAACCTGTGGCACCTCCTGAGATGGATTCAGGCTCCTTGACTCTGAACTGACCCTGGAATGAGACAGACTCAGCCTTTAGCATTGCTCTGCTCCTCAGCGATTGCCATCTACTCACCTCAGTCTAGCGCAGTAACCCTCACTCTGGAAAACGCTCTCTAAGACTCAAGTGTTCGTTTATTCATGCCCAAGCCCACACGTCTCAGAGTATTCGAGAGCAGCTCACACACGTACAGATACCTAAGGCATGAAGAAAGAACCAAGAGGTCCTCGCATGAACGCCGCTGACAGAAATTTTCTATTGTTGGTTTATTGACTGAGACATCCACTGCATAATTACAGCTCAATATGATCCCTAGGGCCTGTTTCACACCACACACATAAGCATGCATATTTATTTTGGTGCCCATACAGTATTAACTGCTTATGTGAGCAGTGCTGTATAAGCATAGGAGTACAATATATAGAGTATCAATGCTGAGCCTACTGTATGTTTTGTCATATGCAGCACTCTAGCTACACAAGCTGCACAAACTGCTGAAATATGGGCAATATAAAATAATGGAGCGGGACACTGACCTCAAATAATACACACACAAACAGCTGTCTTAGCACTGAGTTCAGACTATTAAGTTTTTTTGTTTTTTTTTTTTTGCTGCACTTTGGGTTACAATGTGTGTAAATTAATTACCACGGATGTTAATTGGCAACTATGTAAAAAAAAACAAAAAATTTCATGGCATGGTCATTATTAGAAATAAAAATTAAATAAAAATGTTCAGTGACCACTCCTATATATATCATTGAATTCAATTCAACATTAATTCAAGTGCAATTAAATTGTATACAATTATAAACGTGTGTGTATATATATAAAATTTATTTTAAATATTAAATTAAATTAAATGAAATATTTAAAAGAAACATTTAAAATAAAGAAATATTTATATATATTTTTTTTAAATTCTCAATAACCTGAACAGTTTGATGATATTACCATTTAAATATTTGTGATTTGTGATCATTGTTGGAAAAACAAATATCGATGTCCCACTTCTATATAACCATTTTGCAATTTGAAGTGTTATTGAAAGGAATACTCAATTTAATAACAAAGAAATCACTTCAATTTCTGTATAGTTCTGTATTTCATTAGATGAAATCACGATGTGACCCTGCTGTTGCTTCTATGCTGCTTCTCTGTTTACATGCTGCTCATGCATGGTGTGAAACAGCACAACAGAAACAACACAAGATGAGCCACAAAGATTCATAGTGCGTAAAGATAGCTGTTTATTCCGGGGTGCCGCCCAACTCTTTTCCTTCACCCTCCCTTGCTTTTTCATTTTGTACTTCTGTTAACTCTCTCTATCTCTCTGTCACACACAGATGCTCAGAAAATGGACCTTTTTCTCAGATTGATTGTAGCCACTGACAGAAGAGTGAGCCGAATTGGCCCTTTGACCGGACTTGGCCATCAAATAATACAGATATGAACGTCAGTAGAATAATTGAAGAAGGTGTTTTATATGTAGAAGACAGAGAGGGGATGAAGTGGAATTGAATCTCAAAGAAAATGAGAAGGGGGAGAGAATCTCAGGAGACAGGCGCACAAAAGCTCCGCCATGTTTGAAGAAAATAGAGGATAATTAGAGTGGTCAGTACCTTCCCTCGACTGGAACACTTCAGTCTCTCACTCTCTCTCTCTCTCTCTCTCTCACACACACACACACACACACACACACACACACACACACACACACACACACACACATATGCAATCACACGCAGCAAAAGATAGCAGATTCTACACACGCTGACAGGCATAAATCAGTTGGCTTTTGAAGCTCCCATGAGCGGTTTATGAAACGGTCTACAGTGAATACATATCACTCTGAGAAGAGGCGACCAAAAAAAAAAACACTTTAGTGCCTTCACATCTCTCTTTGACTTTCTCTTCAAGGGGACCAATTTTAGCCAATTTTGCTAAAACAGGAGAGCTCACTCACTCACATGTCTTCCCTCCCCTAGTTCAGCTGTTGTAAGGGCTAAAATGGTCTCTTCCTAGTTCCTCCATCACAATTGAGGGGTAGAGAGAGCCCCACGCTGGCACGCGGTCTGGAATGAAAGAAAACATTCTGTCTTCAGATCTCCTATTGATCCCAACACCAGTCCCCACCGGCCTGTCCACATGACAGTAACTAGTCTCCATGACAACAGCATTTCAGATGCAGATCCTTGTGGGTCCCACCTGTGAGAATAATAGCCCACCTATTTAGCATATATGCCCACGTGAGGGGTTACAATCTCTGGAACAAATAAGCATAAATTTATGGACAATATTTTATCTCAGAACATTTATAAATGTAAAAGTTTTTTTTTTGAAAGAAATGAATATGTTTATGTTGCAAGAGTACACATTAAATCGATTAAAAACTGAGATTGAAGACATTTACAATGTTATTTATTTCATATGAATGCATTCATCAAAGAATTCTGAAAGAATGCATCAGCATTTCAAAATATTTCACAGTATTACTGTTCTTACTGCATTTTCCAAATAAATGCAGCCTTGCTGAGCGTAAGAGACATTTTTCAAAAACATTAAAAACCTTACCAGGGGGATCACGTGACCCTTCGACGGCGATGCAGGCTTAGTCTTTTGCTCCGCTCACTTTGCCACATATTTTACGATCCTGTCAGTAAAACTTAAACCACTCTGCATTGAACCCATCATGAGTGCTAAGGCAGACAAAGGGGATCGGAAAAGAGAGATTGAGCAATCACCAATGAAGAAAAAATTCTGAGATTCAGCCATCTCCAGTGAAGATCTCGACAATGCTATTGCTAACCGCATTGAACTAGCATTTAAAGAACACCAAAGCACTTTGAATTCGGTTGTGAATTCGGCAGTGAGAGATGCGATGGACTCTATGCTGATTCCAGCATTGCGCGAACTGCGTGAGGACATACAAGTGACCAACAAGTCTGTTAAAGAGCTAAGAGAGGAGTTTGAGGCCATAGTTAACACGGCGAAGCAGACACGTGACCGCGTTGATTCTGTTCAGGCAGCGGCGCGTGAAGATAAGAGGACAGTCACGGACTTAAAGGATCAGCTGGAGCGACTCACCAAGAAAATGACAGATATGGAGGACAGGTGTAGGAGGAACAATGTAAGACTGGTGGGGCTCCCAGAAGGGACGGAGGGTAACGATGCGGCTGGTTTCCTCAGAGCTAATCTTTCCAAGTGGATTCCTTCCTTGAGGGGCCGTGACATTGAGATTGATCGGGCGCATCGCATCTATGACGGAGGGAGGGGCTCCGATCGGCCACGCACTCTCATCTTCCGTGTACTGAGATGGCATGACAGATCAGATATCCTGAAGGGTGCTCGGAAGGCTTATCCCATGAAATGTGCACAGAGCAACGTCACACTGCTATTTTTTCCCGACTTTAGTCCGGCTACAGCGATCAGGAGAAAGGCATTTGGTCCGGTTTTGAAGAAGATGACAGCGCTTGGTCTACAGCCCTTCCTCATCTATCCGGCGGTAATCAAACTACGACACAAAGGGGAACAGATGAGTTTCGACTCCCCACAGAAAGCGGAGGATTTTATCAGCTCCCTGTCTCAGCAGAAGACGTATGCCGCGGCTCTACGGGAAGGCAACAGGAAAACAGCGGCCACTATCTCTCCGGCCCGACGGGAGAGGCTTGATGGCCGGGAAGGAGGCGGTTCTAGCTGCCCAGGAAGGGATGATGACAGGATGGACATGAAAGCCTGAACCTGTCTTTTGCTTTTTCTTCTATCCTTTCTCCTACTGGGATATTGTCCCTATCTATCCGGTACAACAATCTCTTTGCTGGTAAGACTGACACTATCTTTTTTTTTTTTCTTCTTTTTTGGATGGGACTAATGGAGAGTAGGTTTAATTAAAAAAAAAAAATTTTTTGGCTGTGTGAGCCTTTCGGGAGACATGTCTTGCGTTGGAGTGGATCGGTCACAGACCATCACTATTTTTTGTTGCTTAGTCAGACCTATGTTCTCGGTAATGTGTGGTCTGAGTTGTTCCTTGTTTATGGTTGTCGGTTGTTCATGTTTTTTTTGTGTTTTTATTTTTTACAGCAGACATTTATACTTTTATCTATTTTACCTTATTTCTAAAGGGATTTTTCATCTAGGAGGTTTGGTATTTAAAATGCACATCAGCGTTTACATGTTATTTACAGAATGGAAGTGCTTCTGTTTTTTTTCATTTATTGAATACAATCTTGGGATTATGAATATTCAATGCATACTCTAAATATTTTATCACTGAATGTGAATGGTTTAAATTCTGCTGTTAAACGAACCCGTGTGTTAGAATATTTACACCGTAAATCTATCTCCTGTGCCCTAATTCAAGAGACACATTTAAAACAATCTGACGTGGCACGTTTCCAGAATAAGTATTACAAATTAGCAGCTTTTTCCTGTGCTCTTAATAAAACTTAGGGGGTGCTTATCCTTGTTAACAGGAAGTTAAATTTAACGATTGAACACCTTGGTAGTGATGAGAAGGGTAGATTTGTTTTTATCCGATGCAAAATATATAATAATAGGTTAGCATTGGTCTCTATTTAAGGTCCGAATGAGACAGACAGTGCATTCCTTACACAGATTTCCAAAACTCTACTTGAGGAGATTGATTGCCCTCTAGTGGTGGGTGGTGATTTTAATGCTGTCATAAATCCTGCTTTAGATAAATCTCAATCTGATACAACAGCCAATCCATCCTCTAAATTATTGAATAAATTTATCACTGAGCTTAATTTAATCGATCTTTGGAGAATTCAGAATACTAAAGCTAAGGACTTCACTTTTTTTTCTAATAGACACAAGACTTTCTCTAGGATAGACTACATATTTCTCAGCCCATCTTTAATTTCATCTAATTCCTCCATCTCTATATTACCAATTTTATTATCTGATCATTCTGCTGTGATGTGCAGTGTTCCTCTTTCCGATGTTAAAGCCAAGTCCCCTAGATGGCGCTTTAACATATCATTATTAAGTAATCAGACTTTCATTACTTCTCTAAAAGAATATATTAAGGAATTTCTTGAAATTAATATGCCCTCTGATGTGGATCCTCAAATACTGTGGGAAACGACTAAGTGTGCTATACGAGGTTTCTGTATATCTTTCTCTTCTACTCTTGCCAAAGCGAAAACTCACCAGTTTACATAATTAGAAAATAAAATCCAATCATTACAAAACCTACAAAAACAACATTTTACTGAGCAACAGGCTACACAGCTGTCCTCTTTAAAAGAAGAATATGATTTACTTTCACACTCAAAGGCGGAATTTATTTTAAATAGGACTAGGCAAAAATATTATTTCGAATCAGAGATACCTAGTCATTTATTGGCCCTTAGGTTGAAAGAATGCGAGTCTAAGGCATATATTAGCGCAATAAAATCATCGGATGATCAGGTCACCACGAACCCTGTAGCAATTAATGACATATTTAAAGGTTTTTACACAAATCTGTATAAAGCTGAAACAGATTTTGATGAACCAATTTGTAAGCAGTATGTAGATAAATTGGAACTGCCTCGGATATCACAGATGGATAAAGAATCTTTGGAGGCCCCATTAAGTTTGGAGGAACTTCACGTCTCTCTAAAAAGCCTTCAAAAGGGCAAATCGCCGGGTCTAGATGGTCTCCCCCCTGAATTATATTTAGAAATTTGGGATTTGGTAGGGATACTTATGCTTAACTCATTTAATTTTGCAATTGAACATGGGGTATTTCATAGAGATCAAAAAACATCACTGATTTCATTACTTCTTAAAAAAGGGAAAGATCCATTAGATTGTTCCAGCTACAGACCGATTTCGCTTATCCCATGTGATGTAAAAATCTATGCTAAAGTTTTTGCTTCTCGTATGGAGAAGGTAATTCACAGTCTGATCAAGGAGGACCAAACTGGTTTCATCAAGGGGCGCAATGCATCTGACAATATGCGTCGACTCCTTCATATTCTTGACTTTGCGGACTCCCACCCAACCCCTTGTGCGGTCTTTTCACTTGATGCAGAAAAAGCCTTTGACAGGCTAGAGTGGAATTATATGTGGGCAGTTCTGCAATGTTTCGGCTTCGGTGAACACTTCGTTTCTATGATTAAGACATTATACCACTCACCTGCAGCATCAGTCATAACTGGTAATATTATTTCCCCCTCATTCCCTTTACAGCGGGGAACGAGGCAGGGGTGTCCACTTTCCCCCTTATTGTTTTGTCTATCTCTTGAACCCTTAGCACAAGCCATCAGGAAATCTGAAGTATCGATTAAGATTCATGACCATAATCATAGTATTTCATTATACGCTGATGATATTATTCTATATTTAGACCACTTTGTTGTTTCAGTCTCTAGTGTAATTAAGGAATTTGATAATTTTAGTAGCCTATCAGGATATAAAATAAATTGGAGCAAATCTGCTTTAATGCCAATTAACAATGTTAAGGTTAATTTTTCTATTCCCTCATTTATCCCTATTAAGGAATCTTTCATCTATTTGGGCATTACCATATATAAAAACATTCATAAGATTGCCAGAGACAATTTTAATAACATTTTAGTTAAGGTCAAAAATGACATTCAAAGATGGAAGAATCTTAAAGTCTCTCTCCAAGGAAGAATCTCCACTGTTAAGATGAATTTGTTACCTCGATTTATTATTTTTTTCTCTAAGCTACCACTTTCTCCCCCTCCAGGTTACTTTAAGGAGATCAACTCCATAATTTCTAAGTTTATCTGGAATGATAAATGTCCCAGAATTAAACTTACCACATTACAACATCCTAATAGCGCAGGAGGACTGGCTGTACCAAATTTTGAATTATATTATTGGTCGTTCCAGCTTAAGGCTCTTCATAATTGGGTTGATCCTCAATCTACAGTTTCATGGAGGGTGATTGAAGCTGACAAGGTTAAACCAAATAGACTTCAAGATATTTTATTTACTGGCACAGGAAAAAAAGGGGATAATTATAAATTTGGTCCGGTTGTGGCTAACGCTATTAAAATCTGGAAAACGGTTGAACGTCGGATAGGTGGACCCTTCAATTTCTGTAACAGTACACCTTTATGGCACAATTTTAATTTTGTATGTGGAAATCGTCCATTTGTCCAACCCTCTTGGTCTACTTTAGGTGTAAACACGTGCGGTGATATATATGATAACCAGGGCCTCTGTTCATTTCAGACATTAAGAACCAAATTTTGTCTACCAGCATCTGCATATTTTGTTTTTATTCAATTACGTTCTGCTCTCAAAGCGTATGGCGTTCCTTGGTCTTCTTCCATTTCCTCTCATCCTATGCGGGACTGGATTGCACCATCTGCTGGTCGGCCATCTGTTTCCTTAATATATAATAAAACTATTGATTGTATTACAAAACCTCTTTCTATTAAAACTATTTGGAATAGGGAATTATCTGACCTTAATTTATCTGTCAACTGGGAGAGAGTGTGGTCTAATCTCAGCTTAACATCTAAAAATCTGGCTCATCGTCTTATTCACTTCAAAGTCATTCATAGAGCATACATACTGTAACTCCTTACAAAAGATTTAAAATGAAACTACAGTCAAATTTGAACTGCCATATATGTAACACTACATCATCGGGCACTTTTCTGCATATGTTTTGGGAATTTCCTGTCGTCATCAGTCTATGGACACATGTAAACCTGGTTTTGTCATCATTACTGCGAATTGATTGGTCTGTTAACCCAAGTTTGTGTCTTCTTAATGATGATTCTGGTCTCTGTATTAGTTCAATGCAAAAGAGAATGTTGTTTGCTGGTTTTACAGCTGCGAAGAAGACAATAATACAGAACTGGTTTACACCACACATGTGTAGAAAAACATATTGGATCCGCAGCCTCCTGCAAATTGTCTCATGTGAATGTACAACGGCGCGAGTTGGTGGGGCCAGGCCTTCGACCATTGATGCTTGGCAGTGTTTTTTGTTGAATATACGTTATTATATAAAGGAGTAACTTTTGTGTTCTTGTTGTCCTTCCCTCTCCCCCTCCCTTTTGATTGGACCTTGAGATGTTGTGTTGTGTGTGAAAAAAATAAATAAAAAATTGTTGATAACAAAAAAAAACTTACCAGCCACAAACTTTTGAAAGGTAGTGTATATTTGTGCCATTAAATCAGTCAAGTAAGAAAATATACTGTTCCCAAACAAAGGCTATTTAATGATTCTTTGCAGCAAAGAACCCTTTTCGTACCTTTTTTTTTTTCACTATACAGTACTTTATGGTTCTCTTCATGGAGATTAGAAAACTTCTCAGTTTTATATTATACACTAACAGTCAAAAGTTACTCTAGGACACACTTAACTGTATGTTTCTCATAATCTTAAAAATGATTAATGATTCAATTTACATTTTTAGTATTTACATTTTTAGTAGAACGGAACATTATTTCGACACACTATTTCCCCATTTAATACGGTAAAGCTGCTTTGACACAATCTGCATTGTAAAAAGTGCTATATACATAATGGCGACTTGACTTGACTTGAAATGAACTTGAAATTATTAGGTCATAATATCTAATTACTTAACTGCTGTGAACAAACTGAACTTTATGGTAAAGTGTTACCAGAATTTATTTTATAATGGCTGAATTGGACTAAAAGTGTAAGAAAAACATCTGTGTCAAGCATTCTTGTAAACTATCTTACAACCATACAGTATAACTTCATAAAGTTTGAAAAAAGAAATGTACAGTCCTAAAATATGAGATGTTTGGATTTGCTTACATTCATTCATTCATTCATTGGGTCAATCCATAATTCCATCCATTTGTATTATTTACTGATGACTTTACTATTATTCTAAAATGAGCAAAATAAGAGTGTCAAAGAATGAGTAAATGGTCCAAATCAAGTCCTGTATACTGTCATGCTTACAAAATGGACGGAAGCAAAGATGCAAGTAAAAACTCAGGTTTATTATAAAGTGAAGAGAAAGTGTCCGAGGAGGTGAGCAACTGGTGACACAGGGACTAGATGGTCAGCGATGATGTCCGTGACGTGAAGTGAAACCGAAACGATGATCCAGGTGAAGACGTAATCCAGTGAACGGGAACAGGAATACCAGCAGGAACAGGATCACACACGAGAGACATAGACAACGATCTGACAAAGAGAGGAAAATGTAGTGAGGCTTTATAGGTGTGTAAATGAGCTGCAGCTGGTGATGATGAATGAGATCAGCTGGATCGCTGATCTGCCGGAATGAAGCGGTAACGCCCACTAACACACACCACACACACAAAACAACAGTTACACGAGACGAGAAGGAGCCCATGAATTTATGAACCGTGACAGTACCCCCCTCCTAGGAACGCCTCCTGGCGTCCCTAGACTCCCTTACCTGTTGATTGTAATCGTCAATAAGGGAGTGATCCAGAATGTCTCTGGCAGGCACCCAACTTCTCTCCTCCGGACCGTAACCTTCCCAGTCCACCAAGTACTGGACTCCGCGTCCCCTCCGCCTTGTGTCCAGAATACGATTTACCGAATATGATGGTTCCCCTTCTACGAGTCGCGGCGGTGGGGGAACCGGGGCTGGCGGATTAATTCGAGAATAAAACACGGGCTTGACTTTGGATACATGAAACACGGGATGAATTCTCCTGTACACTGGAGGGAGGTTGAGGCGGACTGCCACCGGACTAATGATCTTGGTGACAGTAAACGGGCCGATAAATTTTGGAGCAAGTTTATTAGAAACGGAGCGGAGAGGAATGTTCTTGGTAGAAAGCCACACTTTTTGACCAGCGACGTAAACGGGAGGCCTAGACCGGTGGCGATCGGCTTTGGCCTTGGTGCGCGCTCCCACTTGGAGTAGAGTCTCGCGGGCTCTAGTCCAAGTGCGATGACACCTCTGGACGAAGGCGTGAGCGGAGGAGACCGCGACTTCGGACTCCAGACTAGGAAAGATTGGTGGCTGGTAACCTACGCTACACTCAAACGGAGATAGGCCCGTAGATGACACTGGTAACGAATTGTGGGCGTACTCCACCATAGACAGTTGCTGGCTCCATGAGGAAGGATTCTTGGAGACCAGACATCGCAACGTTCTCTCCAGATCCTGATTGGCTCTCTCAGTTTGACCATTGCTCTGGGGATGAAACCCTGAGGACAGGCTAACAGTCGCCCCCAATAGTTTGCAAAATTCTCGCCAAAATTTGGACACAAATTGGGGTCCTCTGTCAGAAACCACGTCTGTCGGGAGGCCATGTAAGCGAAAGACGTGGTTAACGACGGTCAACGCTGTCTCCTTGGCTGAGGGTAATTTGGGCAAGGGAATGAAATGGGCCGCCTTCGAGAACCGGTCCACCACGGTCAAAACTACCGTGTTACCCTGGGAGGGTGGGAGGGCGGTAACAAAATCTAGCGAAATGTGGGACCAGGGTCTCGAAGGGACTGGCAGCGGTTGAAGTAGCCCATCAGGGGGTCGATTGGAAGTCTTGCCAATGGCACAAACTGAGCAAGCCAACACAAAATTGTGAACGTCATGAGCCATACGTGGCCACCAGAATCGTTGCTTAACCAGAAACTTGGTGCGACTAACTCCAGGATGACAAGCCACGTTGGAACAATGCCCCCACTGAATAACGTCAGACCTTAATCCCTCCGGCACAAACAAACGATTCGGTGGGCAACCGACCGGAGGCGTTACCCCTTCTAAGGCCGTCTTGACCTTCGATTCGACCTCCCATACGAGTGTGGAGACAAATAGATTCTCGGGTAAAATGCACTCGGGAGTAGACAGGCGTTCGGAACGGTCAAAAATGCGCGATAAAGAATCAGGCTTGATGTTCTTGGAGCCTGGGCGGTACGAGAGAGTAAAATCAAAACGTCCGAAAAAAAGTGCCCACCGAGCCTGCCTGGAGTTCAATCTTTTGGCAGTCTTAATGTATTCCAGATTCTTGTGGTCGGTCCAGACGATAAAAGGTACCCCCGACCCTTCTAACCAGTGGCGCCATTCCTCCAACGCTAACTTGACTGCCAACAACTCTCTGTTACCAATGTCATAATTGCGTTCGGCAGGGGACAGACGGTGGGACAAAAACGCGCAAGGGTGCACTCTGTCGTCTGTGGGAGAATGCTGGGATATCACTGCACCTACCCCCACCTCTGACGCATCGACCTCCACCACGAACTGACGTGAAGGATCAGGGGTAATCAGGATGGGAGCCGAAACAAAGCGGCTCTTGAGTTTGGCAAACGCAGCCTCAGCTGCGTCTGACCACCTGAACGTCGTTCTGGGGGAAGTCAAGGCGGTCAGAGGTGAGGCTAGTTGGCTGAAGTTACGAATAAACCGTCTGTAGAAATTGGCGAACCCCAGAAACCGCTGTAGGGCCTTACGGGAATCTGGACTTGGCCATTCTACTACAGCCTTAACCTTCTCAGGATCCATGCGTATTCCCTCAGCCGACACAATGTAACCTAGGAAAGGAACAGACTGTGCATGAAAATCGCATTTCTCCGCCTTGACAAAAAGCCCATTCTCTAGCAACCTCTGGAGCACTCGCCGGACGTGCTGCACGTGTTCCTGGAGAGATGATGAAAAAATCAATATGTCATCCAGGTAGACATATATGAACTGGTCAACCATATCTCGCAGCACGTCGTTGACGAGTGCTTGGAAGACTGCTGGGGAGTTGGACAACCCGAAAGGCATGACCAAGTATTCAAAGTGCCCCCTGGGGGTGTTAAAAGCAGTCTTCCACTCATCCCCCTTCCTGATGCGGACCAAATGATAAGCATTACGTAAGTCCAATTTAGTGAAGATAGTCGCTCCCTGCAACCTCTCGAAGGCTGAAGACATCAACGGCAAAGGATAAGTATTCTTTACCGTGATGCTGTTCAACCCTCGGTAATCAATACAAGGTCGCAGAGATCCGTCCTTCTTCCCCACAAAAAAAAACCCCGCCCCCGCTGGAGAAGAGGAAGGGCGGATGAACCCCGTCGCTAAAGAATCAGAAATATATTTCTCCATGGCCCCCCTCTCTGGAACAGAAAGCAAATATAATTTGCCTTTAGGCGGAGTCGTACCTGGTAGTAAATATATTGCACAGTCATAGGGACGGTGCGGAGGAAGAGACGCAGCCCGAGACTTACTGAACACCTCCTTCAAGTCCTGGTACTCCGCGGGCACGTTAGATAAATCCACTGGCTCCTCCTGAAACACAGAGACAGAAACAGACGAACAGGCAGAGACAAGACAGGACTCATGACATTTAGTGCTCCACTCCACTACTGCTCGTTGTTGCCAGTCTATCTTGGGGTTATGGGTGATGAGCCAGGGGTGTCCTAGAACAATGGGTGTGAGGGAGGAGTTCAGTATATAGAATGAAAGGGTCTCAATATGGTTGCCTGACGTGACAAGCGTGATGGGTCCGGTGGTGAGTGTTATGTTGGGTAAGTCTTGGCCGTTGAGTGCATGAACTTCAATCTTGCGGGTGAGTGGAAAGAGGGGAACTTGAAACTTGTGTGCAAATGAATAATCCATGAAGTTACCTTCGGCCCCAGAGTCCACCAGTGCTTGACAGTCGTGTTCGTTGGCTGACCATCTTAGTCTTACTGGGAGGAGTGTAGATGTAGATGAGGTCTTCTCGGCGGGGATCCCACCCGACAGTAGCCTCATGCTTACTGCCAGGCTTGCCCTTTTGCTGGACAGTTGAAGGCAAAATGTCCCGACACTCCACAGTACAGACAGAGCCCTTGGGATCTCCGCCTCTCCTTCTCCTCCCGAGTAAGCCGAGCTCGCCCAACCTGCATGGGCTCGGGATCGTAGACGGGGCTGGCCGCATCCCCGCCGCTGGGCCGCTGACTCATGGCTCCTCCTGCCCCTCGACTGGGCAGCATCCGTCGCTCGATCCGAGATAGTCGTGCGTCTACTCGAAGAGCCAGTTCTATCAATCCGTTGAGGGACGTGGGCAGGTCCAGGGCGTAGATCTCCCTCTGGATGCGGTCAGCCAACCCATGCAGGAACATGTCCCACTGCGCCTCCTCGTTCCACTGACACTCTACCGCTAGAGTCCGGAACTCAATCGAATAGTCGGAGACTGATCTCTCTCCCTGCTTGAGCTCCGCTAGTATGCGGGCCGCCTCTCTCCCGGTGCTAGCACGATCGAAGACCCTTCTCATTTCGTCGGAGAGTGTCTGGAACGAGGTACAGCAGCGATCTTGTCTCTCCCACACCGCCGTCCCCCATAACGCCGCCTTCCCAGTCAGAAGTGTGAGCACGAACGCGACCTTGGCAGATTCGCTGGAGAAAGTCCTGGGTTGCAGGGAGAAATGCATCGAGCAGCGAGTTAAAAACGCTCTGCAAAAATTAGGCTCACCTGCGTAAGACTCTGGTACTGGAAGGCGGGGCTCTGACTGGGAAGCGTTGTCCGACGGAGGAAGAGGAACGGCCGGTGTGGGCGGCGCAGCGGGACCTCGCAGAAGTTGAAGCTGCTGGGTGAGCTCAGACACCTGTGTCACCAACGCTTGAACTGCTCTCGCTGTGTCGTTGAGATTCCTCTCTTGATGGTCCATACGTTGAATGCTGGTGCTGACAAATGCTTCTAATGATGACGGATTACTTGCTGCTTCCTTAGCTTGGTCAGATCGTTCTGTCATGCTTACAAAATGGACGGAAGCAAAGATGCAAGTAAAAACTCAGGTTTATTATAAAGTGAAGAGAAAGTGTCCGAGGAGGTGAGCAACTGGTGACACAGGGACTAGATGGTCAGCGATGATGTCCGTGACGTGAAGTGAAACCGAAACGATGATCCAGGTGAAGACGTAATCCAGTGAACGGGAACAGGAATACCAGCAGGAACAGGATCACACACGAGAGACATAGACAACGATCTGACAAAGAGAGGAAAATGTAGTGAGGCTTTATAGGTGTGTAAATGAGCTGCAGCTGGTGATGATGAATGAGATCAGCTGGATCGCTGATCTGCCGGAATGAAGCGGTAACGCCCACTAACACACACCACACACACAAAACAACAGTTACACGAGACGAGAAGGAGCCCATGAATTTATGAACCGTGACATATACTGTAAGAAAAAACAAATTATAGAAAAATTAAAAATTAAAAATGTCCACAGACATTTCCTCCGACCCCGAAACACAACGCTATGCAATGCATAATTCAAAATATGGCTAAAAGACTTGTGAAAAATCAATACGGAAAACTCATTCATATTAACACGGTACATTGGGCCGTATTTTTACAGACTTTTCTTAGAGTGCAGTTTCTACAGATCAGCAGTTCCAGGTATCATCTACAGAGGAACAGTGTGAAGCCCTCTTGTGTTCTCTGAAGCATCTGTACAATTTCTACTAGTTAAAACCTAAAGCACTTCTCCTTTGGCATCCGGCTACAAAACTACTTTTGCAGCCTCTATTTTTGAGTGTCGGTTTATGCTTGCTCCTGATCTCAATTCAAGCATTTGACAACAGAGGGACAGCGTGTGTGGAATTAAGTCCATCTCTGCCCTCTCCTTCTCCTCTAGGCCTAAATCCCTCAGTATCGATTACCCTGCAAGAGTGCAGGTAAGAGAAGATAAATATGAAGTCAGTGGCCATGAACACTCCTCTCACTCACGATCACACAGCCAGCGATATAATCATTTTCCTGCACTTTCAACCTCCCGCTGCTCTGAGCTCGAACAACCCAAATCTTAACCTTGATTCAAGGAGAAGCACACAGGACGTCCTCCGGTTATGAGCCCTTCCTTTAACCCTAGAGTGTAAGACCCCGAGCAGAGAGCTGATCAGCAGTCACAGAACCACACAGCGCTCTATACACAAGGTAAATAACGGCTGATAGCCCGATGAGCTGGGGGCAGTGAACCGATACACTCACTCTTTCCCTCTTTCTCTTCCTCTCGCTGATTTCTCAAACCCGTATCTGTATCAGGAACAGCAAACTGAAAAGGCAAATTGCTTTGTCACACCCAGACATGCTTGACTACCCTGAATAATTGCACTGCAGCGCTGAAAAAGAGCTGTTTTCCTTTTATCTAATGAAGCCCTTAAGGGGAGGGGAGGTGTGGGTTGTGTACGAATATGTATTGGTGTCTATGTGAGAGCGAGAGATGTAATGATAACACCCAGCTTCGTAATATGTTGATCGTCCAGCTGCAGGTGAAGGAGAGCACCAGTTCAATAATGCCAGAGGGAATAACAGACAGCAGTGGTCTTCAGACAACAAGCCCTAAGATTTGCTGACGCTTCATTCTACACACTGATACCTGCAGGGCTGCTGAGAGAAAGATATAAGATGACGAGCAAGAAAGAGAAAGTGAGAGAGCGAGCGATGCCAGAGCCAAGGGTTCAATCAGACCACTGTGGCTTCTTGGCCAGAGGTGACTGTCGAGTATTCGCTCTTAAACACAGAGAGGAAGAAAAATGAGTTAAAACAGGAGTTAGAATGACTGTAAGGGACTGCGTGCAGGGCTAATGAGTGCGTACAGCAGGATATACGAATTTTTACATATGATTTCCACATAAAGATGACTGTCAGAAGGGATCAAGCTGATACTTGCATGTAGATTTATATACTGTTAATTTATATTCAAATTTATTCAATTAGTGAACTACAGGGGGGAGGTGATTAACCCTTAAAAAAGCTGAAGTTGTGTGTGTGAGCAGATAAAAGGCTTGGTTTGCTCATTATTTTAATGTATGGCAGTGTTCTGCAGGGCTCATTTTATGGTTTTGAAGTTCCATCTGCTCAGAGCTTGACATTAGGATTAAGAAATTTCCAAATACTGACATATATTTAACATGGACGCCATCAATTTAAGATATCAATGTTTCATGTAAATGAATAACTGTTTTGTTTTTAGATTAGCTTGTTTTTTATTACACCGCTATTAAAAAGTTTGGGGTTGACAATATTTTTTTTTTTTTTTTAAAAAAGACCCACCATGCTTACCAAGGCTACATTTATTTGATCAAAAATACAGTTCTGTCATGGCAACTCTCTGAGATTTTGCCATGGTAATAAACATGGCAATGTTAATGTGTTTGGTCTTGGTGGAATAGATCTGCTACGCTGCAAGTACCGAGATTTGCTATTGCCAATAAATGCTGCTGCACATATAACATATATGAAATAACCCCTATCCCAGATAGCAAAATTCCTGAGGCCCAGATGAGGTCCACACCTGACACTTTCATCTGACCCACATACCACGTGGAATGATGGCACTTGGGCGGTCCGCTCCTGTTTGCCAGATTTGGGCCACAAGTAAGCCAAAGGAAGGCCCAATGTCAGCATGAATAAACCAAATAAAGCAGAACTGGCCCAAATCTGGGCCACATTGATTTTAATTCTGGCCCAGATCCAACACCTTTGCTCTTGGATCTGGGCCGACACTGGTTGCTGTCTGGGTGGGTATGTAGCCTTCTTAAGACTCATATCCAGATCATCCTGCATCAGTTAACTGTGTTGCATCCTACTAAAAGTAGCCAAATTCTATTAAGCCATATTTACAATTTCAAACTTCCATTTCAATTAGCCAGTGTCAAGTGCAACATCAAAACCAGAAGTGGCCCTCATCTGTTTTATAATATATGGGGCATATTTGCCATGTCAAATGTGGGACAAGTTAGGCTTACAGCCACATTAGCCAGTGCTCACTGTGCCATATCTTTGCCAAAACTGGCCCAGATATGTTTTAATATACCTGGGCCACATTTGCTGAAACATATGTGGACCACATTTGGTTTACACCCTGATTAGCCTTTGTTGATTGTGCCACATTTTTGCCAAAGGTGGACCACATTTGGTTGGCACTATTTGGGCCATATTTACTATTTACCACATGGGCCACTTTAGGGTCACATTTAGATTCCACATTGCCGTGAACACCACATCTTTGCCTACAGAGGTCCACATGTGATTTGATACATTTGGGCCATTTTTGCTATTTTACATGTGGGCCACTTCAGGCTTACATCCATTTTTTACGGGCCATAAGAAGGCCAGCAGTGCCATATCATTGCCTTAAGTGGCCCACATCCACATGCTATCTGGGAGATAACATACATGAAATCACCCCGTAGCAGATCTAGACAGGTGTATTTGAAAGTAGAGCAGCATGCTCATTGGCTGCTGATGTAAAAAGAAACCAATCAGTTGTGCCATGTGAGTAACGATCTGATTATATCAGATTAAGTTAGAACCTATTGACCTGCACCATTTAGAGTTTTATGACAGAACTTTATTAGTTAAATATTATTACAGTTTAAATCAGCTAATTTCTATTTGAATGCATTTTAAAAGGTAATATATTATTGTGATGTCAAAGCTGAATTTTCAGCAGCCATTACTCCAGTTAAAAAAATTGCTTACTATTTTTATGGAAACAGTGATATTTTTATTTTTTCAAAAGTCTCTGATAAATGGAAAGTTCAAAAGAGCAGCATTTACTGTCACTTTTGATCAATTTAATGCATCCTTGCTGAATAAAAGGATCAAAACATCCAGACTCTAGGCTTTTGTACAATACTGTAGTCAGCAACTTTAACCTGCCATCTTATAATCAAAACCATTTGTATTTATGTGCATCATTAGAAGCAGAGGCAGAACTAGAGTTTTATGGGGTGGCCCGGGGGTGGCCAAGGCTGCTTCAGGGGGTCCTTTTGTGTGTGTAAATTCACTTGTGGCAAAAGTGGTCTAATTATACTCACAATACTGTGACTATACATTTGAGTAATACATTTGAAAGACAAATGTATTACTGAAAAATGTCTATACACTCTCTTCTAGCCTACACTCTAAAAATTGGTGCTAAATAGCACCAAAAATGGTTCATTGGCTAGTAATCATAGGGGAACCACTTTAAGTGCTATATAGCACTTATCTTTAAAGGTGGTATACAGCACCTTTCTTAAATGGTGCTATGTAAAACCATGAGAGGAACCACATTCTGCTCCTTAGTTTTTAGATGTGTATATGTTTGATATGAATGGGAATTTACTACAATGGCAAAAGCTGTTCTGAATAACTTTATGCTTTTCTGAGGTCAAAAAGTCTCATGTGAGGGCCCTGGAATATTTACTTATGGGGGGCCTTGGGGGCAAAAAGGTTGAGAACCATGTTATCTTCAGGAAATGCACTGTATTTTAATCCTTTCCCCAACTAAACTAAGAGACTATATGCATGCATTGCATTTATGCATTGCATTTAGCAGACGCTTTTATCCAAAGCGACTTACATTGCATTCACGTTACAGTTTTACATTTGATCAGCTCTTGCTTTCCCTGGGAATCGAACCCATGATCTTGGCGTTGCTAGCGCCATGCTCTACCATTTGAGCTACAGGAAAGCCTGTAGAGAGGGTTAGAGACTAAGAGAGGGTTAGTCCGCTGAAGAACTACAGAAGAACCACTGGGCTAAACAGTTTATTTAAATGATAGCAGTGCTATATAGCACCTCAACCACGCCAAAGAACTTCTGAAGAAGCCATTATGTACATTAACAACGATGTGAGACAAATATAATGTGCTTCTCATGCATTGTGCCACAACCTTTGAACTTGGGGTGGCCAATCAGATGACAGAGGTGTCAAATCCTCTGGCTCCGCCACTGATTAAAAGGGTGAACAAATTATTCTTTTAGGGCTAGTGCTGTTGGTTAATGTTTTACGGTGCTTGCACTTCAACTGGGCATCTTGGCTTGTTTTGATACAGAACCAGCCAAATCAAGCTGCTCTTCAAACTGAATGTTTCGAGGTATCTTGAATAGAGATGTCTGAGATTATAGTTTAATATTGGCTGTTACAGTATAGTCAGAAGCAACTGATTTGATGTTGTCACACTTGCCATACCATTCCATGCTATGGTGCTATCAACATTACAATCACGGGTTCAAATCCCAGGGAACGCACATACTGGCTAAACGTATAGTACTTTAAATATAAACATGACTAAGAAGTCAATGACTGCATATAACCTCACACTCTAAAAAAAAATGGTGCTAAACAGCACTAACAGTGGTTCTTTGGCTCGTAAAGAACCTTTAAAGGGGCATAACAGGTTCTTTGTACAGCAGCGGTGCTATATAGCACCTTAATCACCCCAAAGAACCGCTGAAGAACCATACAGGAGCTTAACAGGTTCTCTATATGGTAGCGGTGCTACACAGCCCCTCAGTCATGCCAAAGAACTGGTGAAGAACCACTGAAGAACCATACAGGAGCTTAACAGGTTCTCTATATGGTAGCGGTGCTACACAGCCCCTCAGTCATGCCAAAGAACAGGTGAAGAACCGCTGAAGAACCACTGAAGCACCAATATTTGGTGCTATACAGCACCAAAAGTGGTTCCCCTATGATTACGAGCCAAATAACCACTTTTAGTGCTATATAGCACCATTTTTTTTAGAGTGATCTGACTTATTTCAGCACAGGCTTTGTGTGTGATGCAGTCAAATGTTTGTCACAATGCAGATCAGACTAAAACAACCTCAGTGCAAATGATGAACAGTCTGCAGGAAGGAATAAAGCTCTCCAGGGTGAGTAGTGAAAAGTGTAAGATGTGCTGTTCTGCAACTATCAATCATCACAAACACAGTTTGTGTCTGCATGAAATAAACTTTAGGTTCACTAAACACTACAAAAAACAGCATGTTTCAGTGTTCCCAAAACATTGTATGGACAAAAAAAATCTTCTTTTGCGTTCCACAGATGAAAGAAAGTCAGAGAGGTCTGGAACAATATGAGAATGAGTTAATGATTTTTGGGTGAACGATCCCTTTAATTGACAAAATAATAGTATTGTTTTCCTGATACAGCTTTTGAACTTCTCTTTTTTTCTTCTCTGCTCCACCACAAGTTTTTATCCAGGAATGCATATTAACTCCTAATTACCCCATGAACTGATCAAACCTGTATTGATTAGAAGTTTTAGAATAGTTGAAACCAATTTCAGTTGACAGCACACATTTACAACTGCCTAATAAAAGCCTAAATTAAATCAGTTCAAATCAGAATTAAACAGCTCAATTCATATGGATTTGTTTTACAATGCCTTTAGAAAAAATTTGGAGCTTTTAAGCTTTTATTACCTGGCCCTTCAATGGAGAACTAGAAAGGTTTCATTAAAAATGTCTCACTTTGTGTTTTGAAGATTAACCAAAGTCTTACGGGTTTTGAACGGACATGAGGGTAAGTTTTTAGGTGAACTATCCCTTTAAGCGTATTATTTTACCTACCATCTTGTTTCTTGTCACCTGGAGTAAAAAGTGGCACAGTTTACCCCACTCTCCCCTGCCTTTTTTGCATCCTGGTTATGTAACGCCTTTAAGTGTTCCAATCCTCCTGGACAGAGAACAGCTGACAGTGAGAGCAGAGGAATTCCTCCATCAGAGTGCAGTGCTGTCAGCCAGCAGGGGAAGTGCATCATAATGACTGTTTAATTACTCTCCCTTTATCTCTGGGGTATAAGAAATGCAGGAAAAGAGGGAAATTCGGCTTCTTTCCGGGCTGATGCCGTGCGTTTCGGGGCAGGTTTGCAGATTGAGCCGACGGGTTTTGAAGCGATTGTTCCATAGCAGAGCTGTAATTAAACCATCAGTGACAGTTTGGAGTATTTAACTTCATAATGAGCCCAAGTGCGTGGAGTTCAGTGCTCTGCGGCTAAGCTCTTGTAATCGCTACTATCTGCTTAATTATGTAAAACCATTCTTTTATCCCCCAGCCCCTTTCTCTCTGCATCTGCTCATACCCACAGACTCAGTGGGAACAGCCATGAAAAAACATACCCGATTTCGACTAACCTCTAAGGACGAGGCTTCACTTCCAGGCAAAGCTGAGTGAGGAAGCCAGGAAATTTCTGTTGTTTACCCCGTCTGCCTGTGAATCAGGTCTTGCGACGCCAGAGAGGGAGTGATGTCATAATCTCCAGAGTCTGTTAATGGCTCTACGGCCCTTGGTTTACAAATGCCGTTGCTATGCCAACTCTAATAGCCCTTTACAGAATCAGTTGTCATATTTGCATGAACAATTCCCTTAAAAAAGAAAGAAATGCTTGTAATTTCACAGCACAATGCCCTTTATGACCATACATCTTCAGATGGCTATTACTGTTACCCCACGTTTGAGAAACAAGGGGTGCGATCACCGCCATCATAACTTTGACAAGGAGGACCACCATCTAAAGACCTCCAACACCAGCACACATTAAAACGACATTCTCTGGGTTGTTGAAAACACAGGAAGCCCATTCTGAAATTAAAATTAATGGGGACAAACATGAAATGTCTTCTGTTTCAATGGAGCAGAAAAAAACAACAGGGAGAATTGCCGACAGCAAATAACTGCAGGTTTCGGCTGGCAGAGAAAACTGGGAGTTATGCATTTTCTCGTATCCCATTATACTTCTTTCTGCATCCAATTAGACACAAATACGGGCTATCGAGCGCGGCCCAACAAATGTCTCATCTCTAGACTGAATATGTGCCTGTGGTGTTCAGAAATCATGGCTCTAGATTGAAGCGCTGTGATTGTACTGATGAACAGAACAATCTGGTGGAGTCCAGAGTCTTTCCTTAAACAAACAATCAGCGAGCAGCAGTGAACTCACAACAAGCCTTATCTAAGTGCAGATATGTGTTGTTTACTCATCTGAGTTCATGGCCACACAAACAACACATCACAATACTTCTCTGTGAACTTTTTTTGCCCTTGCCCCAGTTGCCTTGGTTACGAGCAGGTACTAAATGTGCAACCGCCCAAGGGAGGGTGTGAAACGCCATGTTTGGTTCTGTCTGCCACTGGCCGACGAGCAATCTGCCTCTCACACCTTTTCCTACTGGGACCGTAATGGACATTGCTATGGCAACAAACCACTCCTCATACCTCTTGCCCCATAGGAGGGCAATGGCTGAACGACGTGACCAGATTTGGGCTTTTTATGCCCCAAATTAGCATCTCCATTACTGTACTGTGGCTTGCAGATGGGACTGAGGAATGACCAGTTGTCTCAATATCAGCTAGAGAGTGACGCTGCGAGGGAGCTGTGCTAGATTGATGCTGCATTCCCATCCGATGTTTGAAAATCCTACTTGATATCCCTGGCTTCTGATCTTATAGCTTTCTGTTTTCTGATGCTGGGAAGATGATGTACTGTATAAAGAAGCAATGCTATCATTTGTTTTGTAAGTGCACTGCTGCCAACAGAGAAGGTTATTTACCATGTTTCAGAAACCTTTTTTAAGCAAATGTTTGGCAAACAGGTTTAAAAAAAATGTTGTGGGAACATTGACTAATTGATGCATTTTTTATTTTATATTATTTTTTTTAGTTATTAGTTAAGTAATATTATTGTATAATTCATTTAATTTACAAAATCTTTGTGATGTTATACACCTGCACCAAAGTGGGGTTTGAAAATTTCCGTCACAGTTTTGATATGCGAAAAATTGCTACTGGCTTTTTATTTAATTTAATTTAATTTAATTTATTTTAATATTAACATTTTGTTATATATTTTTCTATATTTGAATATTTCTCTATATTTTAATTTAATTTAATTTAATCTATTCCTGTATGCTTTGCATATTTATGAGATGCAGCGAAGTACAGTTTGAACATTTGGAGTTTGTGACAGTTTCCACATTTGGGCACTTGCTACTGTTTTGTTTTGTTTTGTTTTGTTTCTCCCTGGATGCTGGCATATTTATTTGACATGACACTTGCTACTGGCTCAAAATTGCAGGTTTGTGATTGTTTTTTCTTTTCTTTTTTTTGTACAGGACTGTACAAAAGAAATTGTCTCTCTGTTTTTTGTTAATAATACTTTTAGTATGGTAGCCCATTTACATCACATAAGCAAAAAATCATGCAGTGGTAATAATCTCATTATTATGAGATTGAAAAGTCAAAATTATGAAATACCAAGTCATAATTATGAGATACATGTCAAAATAATGTAATAATTATTATTGTAATAATTTTAACTTTTTATCAGAAATATGACTTCTCATAATTTTGACTTTCTGTCACTACTTTTCATGTCATAACTTGACTTTTCAACCAACTTTGTCATAATTTTGAATTACCAAAGCATGATTTTTTTTTTATGTCACAGAAATGGGCTTCCATAAATGTGCTACAGTATGCCCTTAGTATGCTGAAATATATCCACATGCTGGGCTTCACTGACAGTGTTTGACATTTGCTTGGGAAAGTGGAAGTGACCGGAAGAATGCTGATGGTGCTGACACACAGTTAAGCTGCTTTTACATGAGGACTACACAGCAGCTCAGACATCTTTCAGACTCCAGTGCGTCTTTCTACCATATCAGGATGGGACCAAAATTTTGAAATGAACAGGTATCGATCTGTTCCTGTTTCCACTGTTCACTCCTCCTTAAAACCACTAAATTACCCTCTGAAGGCAGCCTGTTGTTGGATAACTAGTTCCCACAATAAGCATTTTCCACATCATGTGTGTCATTTGGAAAATAATTAAGCTTTAGGCATTCAAGGGTTGCTATTTTGCTGTTAGGAACAATAACTGCTCAATACAGACTTCTCTGAAGCTTCCTCCTGAAAATGTGCAAAAATCACACACACACACAAACACACACTAAGCGCTAGACATTGTGTCCTGCAGCCTTCAGTATACAAAAAAACTATCTGCCAATGTTAAGGAGACAGAGAGAGATAGTGGGGAAAATATAGATGCTTTAGCTCAATGTTCTCTTCATAGTGTGCAGCCAAGTGTGCAAAAACACACAGAGAGAGAGAGAGAGAGAGAGAACTCCTGGTTTGGCTCTGCACCTCAGAAAACACAGAACTTTTTCTGCCCAGTGTGTGTGTGTGTGTGTGTGTGTGTGTGTGTGTGTGTGTGTGTGGGCGGGTTTATGTGGTTTATGAGGACACAAATTTGTATAATAACATGGGTATGACAGAGGTATTACAATTTGAAGGTGGTTTATGAGGACACTGCCTATGTCCCCGTAATTCAAAAGGCTTAAAAAACATACTAAATGGTGTTTTTTTGAAAATCTATAAATGCACACAGTCTCCTGTGAGGGCTAAGTTTAGGTGTAGGGTTGGTGTAGGGCAATAGCACACACAGTTTGTTCAGTATAAAAACCATTACGCCTATGGAGAGTCCCCGTAAACCACAAAAACCAACGTGTGTGTGTGTGTGTGTGTGTGTGTGTGTGTGTGTGTGTGTGTGTGTGTGTGTGTAAAATAGTCGCTTTTGTCATGCATATTTAACAATGCAGAAAGATTTAGCAATCTCATTTGTGTTATCTGATATGCATCAATGAAAACTGACACTGAAAACCAAGAAGATTTTCTGAAGCTTCTTAAATAATATGCACATATATCACTACTCAACAAAAGTTAAGAAACTCCAATCTCTGCATTGCAGTTTCTCCAATCTGGCATTTCCTATTACAACACTTAATATTAAATGTCAAAGATTTATTGTAAAGGCCCGCAACCTTCACATGAACCTTGATTGCTTTTAAACAAGAGCAATCAACAAGTAGGCCTACTATGGCCGTTATACATTTGCTTATATTTCTTCATAATTCATAAATAATGCACTGGGAGTGGCATGCATTTGCACCGGAGTTTGATGCAGGAGTGTGCGTTCTGGCGTCTTTGTTTATTAATGCACATTCATATTGCTTGCGGGCAAAAATATAATCCACCCCATCAAACCCTGGGCGATCAGAGCCCTACCACACACTCCACAAACATCCAGAGGTTTTGCTTCTCCTCCTCCTGTCTCTCAACATTTTTTATTCTTATTTATTTATATATATTTTTCCCACAGAGGGACGCTTCGACTTACTGTGAAGAAACAGTAACAGCACTGCAGTGTGTAACATTGAGATGCAACTGATACAAAAGTATACATCATACAGTATGGTAAAGATGCTGTTAGTTCTGCACCATATTCAGAACCACCAAACATAAATGCAGTAGTCATGTGTGTGTATATATATATATATATATACAGTATCTCTCAAAAGTGAGTACACCCTTCACATTTCGGCAACCATTTTAGTATATCTTCTCAAGGGACAATACTCTAGAAATGAAACTTGGATATATTTTAGAATAGTCAAAGTGCAACTTGTTTAGCAGTAAAGATTTACTGTCCTCTTAAAATAACTCAACATACAGCCATTATTGTCAAAAAAGCTGGCAACAAAAGTGAGTACACCCTAAGTGATAACAGCTATACATCGTTTAACCATGCAAAGCCACATAGTCCTATTCATCATATTCATGTTTTTGTCTGCTTGAAAGGACCATACAAATTTGTGAATCTTGTATTAGAGCAGTTAAAATTTGGTGCTTTGAGTACAATTCTCTCATACTGACCACTGGATGTTCAACATGGCACCTCATGGCAAAGAACTCTCTGAGGATTTGAGAATTAGAATTGTTGCTCTCCACAAAGATGGCCGAGGCTATAAGAAGTTCGGTAACAGCCTGAAACTGAGTTACAGTACAGTGGCCAGTGTCATACCTTTTACAAGACGGGTTTCACTCGGAACAGGCCTCGCAAGGGTCGATCAAAGAAGTTGAGTCCTTGTGCTGTGCGTCAGGTGCAGAAGCTGACTTCAAAAAACAGACGCATGAGTGCTGCCAGCATTGCTTTAGAGGTTGCAGAAGTGGAAGGTCAGCTTGTCAGTGCTCAGACCATACGCCACACACTGCAACAAGTCAGTTTGCATGGCCGTCGTCCCAGAAAGAAGCCTCTTCTGAAGCTGACTCACAAAAAAGCCTGCAAACAGTTTGCTGAAGACAACCTGGCCAAGAGCATGAATTACTGGAACCATGTCCTGTGGTCTGATGAGTCTAAGGTAAACTTGTTTGACTCAGATGGTGTCCAGAATGTGTGGCGACGCCCTGGTGAGGAGTACCATGAAAATTGTGCCTTGCCTACAGTCAAGCATGGTGGTGGTAGCATCATGGTCTGGGGCTGCATGAGTACTGCTGGTGCTGGGGAGCTGCGGTTCATTGAGGGAAACATGGATTCCAACATGTACTGTGACATTCTGAAGCAGAAGATGATGCCCTCCCTTCAGAAACTGGGCCGAACGGCAGTTTTCCAACAAAATAATGACCCCAAACATACCGCCAAGATAACAACTGCCTTGCTGATGAAGCTGAAGGTGAAGGTGATGGTGATGGAGTGGCCAAGTATGTCTCCAGACCTGAACCCTACTGAGCATCTGTGGGGCATCCTCAAGTGGAAGGTGGAGAAGCACCATGTGTCTAACATCCAGCAGCTCCGTGATGTCATTATGGAAGAGGATGCCAGCAACAACCTGTGCAGCTCTGGTGAATTCCATGCCCAGGAGGATTAAGGCAGTGCTAGATAACAATGGTGCCCCTACAAAATATTGACACTTTGGACACAGTTTTGACATGTTCACTTAGGGTGTACTCATTTTTGTTGCCAGTTATTTGGACAACAATGGCTATATGTTGTGTTATATTTAGAGGACAGTAAATTTGTACTTCTATACAAGCTGCACACTGACTATTCTAAAATATATCCAAGTTTCATTTGAGTAGTATTGTCCCTTGAGAAGATATAATAAAATTGTTGCTGAAATGTGAGGGGTGTACTCACTTTTGAGAGATACTGTATATACACATATATGTATATTTCCTAAAGAAAATGATGCTTGCATGTGCAAAACTCACCAGTTTACCAGTATGTCATGCTAAAATATCATAATGGTATTGATACATTGATGATTTAACATTATTACATTTATAACCCTATAAAATTTCACAAAGTTTTTAATGCCATGCATGGACCCCCAAATATGATGATCTCATTGTAATGGATCTCTTTCATAATATATAGGCAGATATTTGTTTTCATATACGTGACCCTGGAACACAAAACCAGTCATAAGGGTAAATTTTTGGATAGGAAAATATTTGACAGAGATACAACTATTTGAAAATCTGGAATCTGAGGGTGCAAAAAAATCTAAATATTGAGAAAATTGCCTTTAAATTTGTCCAAATGAGGTTCTTAGCAATGCATATTAGTCAAAAATTTAGTTTTGACATATGTACGGTAGGAAATTTGCAAAATATCATCATGAAACATGATCTTTATTTAATATCCTGATGATTTTTGGCATAAAAGAAAAAAGGATAATTTTGACCCATACAATGTATTTTTGGCTATTGCTACAAATATACCCGTGCTACTTAAGACTGGTTTTGTGGTCCAGGGTCACATATAAAGACACATTTACAAATGAAAATATTTTACATATTTACAAATAAAAAATAATAAAAATAAAATAAAAATATTTTAAATAGTAAGATATTTTTATGTTTTTAAAACATGCATCTATTTGATCAAAAATATGTAAAAACTAAAGTAAAAATATTTTATAATGTAATTAATTCCTGTGATGGCAAAGCTGAATTTTCAGAAAAAGAAAAGTTGTACTGCTTAATATTTTTGTGGAAACTTTTTTTCAGGATTCTTTGATGAATAGACAGTTAACAAGAAAAGCATTTATTTGAAACAGAAACCTATATAAATAATTATACATCTTTAAACAGTCACTTTTGATAAATTTAATGCATCCTTGCATATATATAATAAAATTATATATATATAATTTGTTAAGGTATTATTGTTGTTATTATTATTATTTATTTATTTATTCTTATTTGTGTACACTATTTTCTCTGCCCAATTAGGCAAATGTACATTTTGCATGTTCAGAAGAAGTGAGCTGCCCTGTCCTGCAAATAATGTAAACAGGTTTGTGTCAGTAAATTGCTCAGTGCAAAGAAAGAGAAGTAATAAGAACCTGGTATTTCTTTTTTTATGTGTCTAATAGACATGAACAAGTTCTTTGAAAAACATCTATGACCTTTGTAACATGTCTAGTCTTCATGCTCTATGTTGACTATGGTTTCACTAATAATAAACATATATTGCATAAAGCATCCATATTTGTCCATGACCATGTTGATTAGAGTATTGAAAACTTTAAAATAATTAATTTAAGGTACATTTAGAACAGATGAAAATTTGTGATTAAGTTCTTTCTTCAGTTGCGTTCTGCTCTCAAAGCGTATGGCGTTCCTTGGTCTTCTTCCATTTCCTCTCATCCTATGCGGGACTGGATTGCACCATCTGCTTGTCAGCCATCTGTTTCCTTAATATATACTAAAATTATTGATTGCATTACAAAACCTCTTTCTATTAAAACTATTTGGAATAGGGAATTATCTGACCTTAATTTATCTGTCGACTGGGAGAGAGTGTGGTCTAATCTCAGCTTAACATCTAAGAATCTGGCTCATCGTCTTATTCACTTCAAAGTCATTCATAGAGCATACATAACCCCTTACAAAAGATTTAAAATGAAACTACAGTCAAATTTGAACTGCCATATATGTAACACTGCATCATCAGGCACTTTTCTGCATATGTTTTGGGAATGTCCTGTCGTCATCAGTCTATGGACACATGTAAACCTGGTTTTGTCATCATTACTGCGAATTGATTGGTCTGTTAACCCAAGTTTGTGTCTTCTTAATGATGATTCTGGTCTCTGTATTAGTTCAATGCAAAAGAGAATGTTGTTTGCTGGTTTTACAGCTGCGAAGAAGACAATAATTCAGAACTGGTTTACACCACACATGTGTAGAAAAACATATTGGATCCGTAGCCTCCTGCAAATAGTGACGTGTGAATGTACAACGGCGCGAGTCGGTGGGGCCAGGCCTTCAACCATTGATGCTTGGCAGTGTTTTCTTTTTGATATACGTGATTGTATAAAGGAGTGACTTGTTTTGTGTTTTTATTGTCCTTCCCTCTCTCCCTCCCTTTTGACTTGACTTTGAGCTATTGAGTATATGTCTGTTGTTTTGTTTTGTTATATTTTGGATGTTATGTTATGTTATGTTATGTTATGTGTGAAAAAAAATAAAAAATGTTGATAACAAAAATTTGCGATTAATTTGCGATTATTAACGCATGACAAACATGCGATTAATCGCGATTAAATATTTTAATCGATTGACAGCCCTAAGTTAAGATGACTAAAATTAAATGTAGGCTTATGCTGGTAACTCATCAGTGGATTTTGCACGCTTATATTTTTTTTCACACTTTTCTCATTCTGGCTAATTCGAGTTTTTATATGAATGAACCTCTGAAGGGAACCGATTGTCTTCAGAAAAGTTTTTATGGCATTTTCATTTTACCTGATAAAGTATCATTTATGAGTTGAGCACTGCTTTGTTTACAGCCGTTACCAGGGAAACCACTATATTTCTGACTTTCCAAAAGCACCTCCTACTGGGAGAGAATGAATGTGCATTTTCAATAATCCAGTCTGCAGTTTTTGTTTAGACCAATGTGAAAATCCACCCACATAAACCTGTTTTAAATAATATAATAATTTATACTTCTGACTCATCCCTTATCTTAAAAAAAATATTTAAAGGTTCAATTGTGAGGTTTATCATTTTATAATTTATTTAGTTTTTTTGTTAAAACTTGTATCTCAACTGTAAGTCAATTGCTATTTCGTGGTCTACAACATGAAAGGATAAAAGTGTCTGCTAAATGAATAAATGTAAATGAAAGAATCCCATTATAAAATGTACATGAAAAATGTAGAAACATTGGACACAACTATGGGGCGCCACTGTGCAGCAGCAAGCATCACGACAAAAAAAAGAAACCTCAAGGTTGATCTAGGTAAATGTATGCAAATATATAGGGCCCCGTTCCTATATTTGCCTGGGCCCCCCAATTTACTAAATCCGCCCCTGCCAGCACTCATCCCTGAACCTTACTTTGAAAACCTTGGCTCTACAAGGCTTCACTGGCGAATCTCATTTGCAATCTAAATTGAAAGTGCTTCACATAAAAATGGTCAACTATTTTTGAACATTGTTCATTTGCCATGGCCACACTGTATATATGCTCATCTGGGAAACCTACATTTCCTAAATATTGCAGCAGTCTGTCCACGGCCTCCACAACTAAACAAAACAACTTCTCTCGAATTAATATTTTATGTCTATTTATTTATTTATTTGTTAAGTAGCCCTAACAACTGGGATAATGTGCAATAAGCTGGTCATTATCACAAAATAACCTCCTTCAGGGTGATACAAGACACCTCTTGATCAGCCTGTCGGAGTTCTTCTGCAATAATGACCGGCTGACTACGTAGATTATCCCTTACTTAAAGACTCTGCTAACTGTCAGCAACTCTCTTTCACATGCAAAGCGCCGCTAATACGCTGCTCAAAGTCTAATCCAATCATCAAACCGCCCGTATCATAATGTCACAGCTCTCCTGGGGATATGCATGTCATTTCATCCCATCTCAAAAATCCATTGTTTGTGCAACAGACTGGGCTGTCAATACAAAGCCTCCTCTTTCACCCTCACACACACACACACACTCGAGCGGCTGGGCTGCATCTCGAGCAGGGCATCTCTTTGATTCCTCTCCCAGAGCATCAATGTGTGCTGCTCCTAGCGTCGGAGCATCGCAAGCACATTAGTCACCTTCCAACCTCTGCAACTCGAGCTCAGGCAGTCGATCCCACTTCAAAAAGCCTGCTGAGAAGGGAACTGCTCGACTTCATTTCCCGTGGCTGTTTACAACGCTGACCTCTTGGTGGCGGTCACAAGCGAAAGATAGGAGACTAATCATAAAACACAAGGCGGCTCGTTGTGCCGTGGCACAGTGGGGGTAATCTGCCTCCGTGAGCGGAATAAAGCCCAGCGCTTGCCGCCTGTGATGTGGATCGTCGCGCTTGCTCGACAGAACACTGACAGAATCCTGCGCGGAGCTTAAGGAAGGCAGGCGAGCTCTGAAAACGAAAGTGTCCGAGTGCTGGTGGTGATCGGGAACGCTGTCATTTCGAGAGGAATGCATCTCTTCAGTGCCATGTTCCTGCTGCTGATGTTATCTACTATACCCTGCGAGGTAAGAAGCCTTCGTAGCATGCGAAACACTGCTCATCATCACAAAATGTGTTGTAAATACGCATTGTTGCGAGATGCACAAGGGCTTCTTTGATTATCAGTTTCTAAACAAGTGCTGTGCACTCTAATTAGCTCATTGGAGGTTAATGGCTGAATCACTGTTGAGTTGTTTGAATAAATCACAGACGCAGGGAAGATTTTCTAAGAATCTGGGAACTCGATTAAGAGGACGACAGCTGAAAAGTTTCGCGATGAATCACAGTCCTCAACCCTGAACGTTTCATCACCACCGTGTTTGTTGGAGCACTGTTCGTATTGTCACAGAAGCACTTGTAAGAGCTCTTTTTGTTTGTTCGCCTCGAGTGTGAGATTTCCTCGCGCTGGCTGATGAGAACTGAAGTGACAGATGTGAATTGAAGTGAAGGACGACGCATTACCTGACCTAGAAATATTCAGGCAAAATCAGACATTCGAAAATTTCACAGGCTACTTGAGTGTGACATTTTCATAGACTCGCCAAAACTACTCTTCTATTAGTCGTTGTCGCTTAGGTGTCAGCTGTTAATTATCAATGGCCAATTTGAACTCTTAGAATTGTGTAAAGTACGTGTTTACTTAGGATTCACGCAATGAAAATCTACGGCCAGATTGGTCAGGACCATGGACAGCGCTCAGCCAATGGCCTTTGTGTTGGCTGAAGTCGCCTCGGACATTTCCGCAGCCGTACTCTGTTTTGAGTGAATTATTACCTGTGCCACAACTTTATTAAAGCTGGTTTAACTAGCAGTGCAATTAGTCAATATTCAGTTTGCGTTTTTATGCTGCAATAAATAGTAGGAGTGGCTAGAGTGGTAAAACATCAATTTAACCAATTGGGAATGTGCTACAGAGTGACATCACTAACATACTAACATGTTGTAGGCTACATCTACAGTATGTTTTAAAATATAAAGGCTTGGATGTAAGATAACAGGCAAAGTAAGATTTTTTATTATAATTTGTTGCAGAATGATGCAAATGGCTGCTAAATGACAGAACTGGTGTCATCTGACTGAGCAGATGGGGACACGGTTGTACAGTAAAAATGTCCAATGTACTTCTGCATTTGCCACACTTGTGAGACAGCTACACACGGTCTATTATGTTGTTAGAGACGCAAGCCTTTGCTTTGCTTTGATTTGGTCTGCTATTTTGTATTAGGCCTTACATGTTTACCATTTTTGAATTAGATTAGGTGGTGAGATGAATGGGTTAGGAAAAAATTATTCTGAACAAGTAAATTTGATTACCGCAATACTTTCATGCACCAAATGTATAAAGTCCATGTTTTCTGTTGATACAATCAGCTGTTTAGGTAGGATGTAACAGCAGCACTCTTTGACACTAATTTACAGATTATTCTAGATTTCTGAAATACCTTGATTTGTAGCAGAATGGATATAATTATGCCAAAGTTATAAAAAATTACTGTTACAGACTCTGAAACAATGTGTTACAACACTCCCTGGTCTTCCATAAATTTGTTAACTTATGCATAATAAATAATTAAGGCATTTTCTTGAAACTGTGTTAGAACAGCTCTGCTGTGTTTAATTTTATTTTATTGTCAGTGATGTCTAGAACGGAAAATTATATAATTTATCATTGTATACCTTTAGAACTATTTCCATTATATTTCGTTTTTATCACATGCTAGTTTAATATGCTATTAAATTTTTATTTTTCAAATAAAACCCAAGAGCATGTGACTTTCCACTATGTGGCATAATTAGAGACTGGAGATGAAGCATTTGATTAGATGTAACCTGTGTGCTCTATAAAGCAGTATGTTAAGCAGTCTGCGACTGATTTTAATATTAGAGGAAAGGAAATGATACGGTACAAGATGTGTGCACAGTTTGCAAATTTGCCAGTGCTGCTGTTCCAGACATACATTAGGATATGTAAATGCAAACGCATCAGTAAAAGATATGAGAGTCCTGTAGGCAAGCATAGGAATGTATATTTCTATTTCTTCACCACAAACTTCTCATAATTGGCCCAAGGGGACAATTTGTTGTAAGTGTTTGCATTAAATATTAAATGGAGAAGAGAAAAAATGGCACCACCCATCTCCCTGATGTAGAAATGTAGACATAAAAAATGGATGAATTCTTCTGGTGTTTCTCTATCCTGCTAGGACTACTTCACATGGGATGCAAAGAAACGTTCACATGCATGGACTCACAAACATGTAGCCGTACACACACAACCCTTCAAACTAACACACATGAACACACTCGTGCAAACCATGGAATATGCAACATGTTTAACTGAGACAGATGCGCATGTTCGCTCACGACTTGTGTCTGTTAAGTACCCATAATGCCCATGGGCCCTGACAACCAGTGATACAGATGGGCGCCTACTCGACCTTGATGATCCCCTTTTATGATGGGGTTACATCCCTTGCACACTTAGCACACTTCACACATCTGTGCATCTCTGTGCATGTGCATGTAAATGCTCTTTGATGTGCATTGTGTTCTTAAATAAGGACAAACAGAGGATCAAATTTTATTTAGGCCATAAAACTGGATGGAACCAGGTTTAATTAGACTCTGGGAAACATAGAGTTTAAAGCAGAATGCAGATTAGCAACAATAACAGTTTAACAAATTAAAAGCTTGTTTTGTTCTCAGCTCTCTGCGATGATTGACTCAATAATCATTAACTTGAATCAGCTCGCACACCTTTATTGCTACACTGGACGCAAATGGCATTTTTGCTTTTTTTTTCTCCCTCGGATCATAGCGCATTGTATTATTAATAGGCAAACCTATTCAGACTGTATCAACAGATGTACGTTTATTAGGGTCTCATCCTCTTAATTAGTTTTGAGTGGCTGCTCGCAGTCGGGATCGGACATCTATTGACTGCTATCATTAGCGCCGTTCAAAGCGAGGGCTACCGCTTTGCACTAACACGCAGACATCTTAAATAAACTTGAATTAGTTATTTAGTTATATAGTTATTTTAGTTATATAGTATTTTAAAACATTATTACACAGATTGACATTTTAAATCCACGCGTTCAAGTGTGAATCACGTTCTGTATATGTTGACATATGTTGACGAGCGCCGATTCCACAGCCACACAATGACAGACATTAGCCACAAATCTGCGCGCAATCAACATCTTCATCAAATGTAATTAGCTGCATTAGAGGCAAACACGTTAGCTTAGATATGCAGCTCAAGGGGCCCACTGGATGTGTCTGATCATTCCTTGCTTTAATGGCATCACAGAGCTGTCATGAGAGCATTGGATAGCTCCTTTCAGCTGGAAGGCAGAGTGCTTCCATTTGAAGCCATCTATCAATGAAATTATAATTTTTGATTTTTTTTTTAAAAAGGGACGATATGGGAGGCTCGGTGGGCCACACGTTGCCAGCCCCCAGAGATGTTGAGAGATGCAAAACCATCACTTTTAGCTTGTGAAATGAGGGGGTTGTCTGTTTACTCACTATTTAGCCCTGTTATATCAAACTCTCTGCGGGGGAGAGGTGCTAATTGGTTGCGACTGTGAGACAAAACCCTCATAAGTTGATCAAAATCTGTTAGCGGTCCTTTTTTCACTTTGTTTTGTAAATACTCCGGAGAAGTGCATCAAAAGCAAATGGCTACAATTGTTTAATAAGACTGTTTAAACGTGCAGGCCTTTGAGAAATAGAGAAGCCACTCACAGTGGAAAGCCACCCAGCTGGAGAGAAGTGAAATAATGTGCTTTAGACTCGCTGTTCGCTAGAAATTCTTGGTTGTACAGTACTTTGGAATTCAGTTAAATGCAGTCGTTTAATAATAAGCTAGGTAGGAATTGGCTACCGCAGCCCAGAGATTTTATTAAAAGGGAAATATGAGATAAAATGAATAATTTCAGTTAAGCTGCAGTCAGATGTAATTTCTGCTCCCCTTGTAGGAATTATTAGTCACGCGGGGTCAAGCGAAGCTTCCCCTGCATCATATGAATGGGTGTCATTTTATTTACAGCTGGTAAAAACATTAATTTTTATCTTGGACTATTGTGGGCTTGTGAAATAATGTCCAATTCGAATAAGCAACTGGTGGCAGCATGATCCAGCCAGATTGGCTAGGACAGAGTGTTTGCATGGCACTGGACCAGAGCATGTCAGATACGAGCAGCTGCCCAGAGAGTATCACTACTTTCGGGGCACAACCAGCCTAAAGAAAGCTGTGCAGTGAAAGCCCATTCTCTGAATTATGATTGGTCCAGTCCAAGTCAGTTCGTCTTGCCCACCAGCTAAAAGGCCTATTATACACCCATTTGATCAGATGTGAGATAATGTGCACAAACCTATTAGGCCTCCTTTCTAAAGTTAGCTTGGCAATGAAAATGGCCTCATAGTAGATTTTGGCTGTTGAGAGACTAATAAATATCAGGAGCGGTGATGGTGCTCTTGGATGGCGGTCAAAAAAGGGCAGTGACGCGCACAAAGCTTCAGTCGCCTTTGAGATCAAGGACGTGCGGGCAAGTCTGACAGGATGTGCTCTGCCAGCCATTGGTCCGACTTCCAAACGGGGAATTAGACAAATGAAAAGGCCCAGGACCAGCGGCATAAATCTCTCCATCAGAACCCCGAGCATGAACAAGAGTGGCCAGCAGACCCCCTGCTGCTCTGCATCCTCACTAACGCCAGCAGCTGTCAACTTGAAACTCTTGCATGGTTTCCCAGCTAAGCAGGGTTGAGCCTGGTCTCTACCTAGATGGGAGACCTATTAAATTTACCTGATGGTCTGTGTTGGTCCTAAAATTGAAAGTATTCTTCCCTTGTCAGTGTTCTGCTCTGGCTCTTGGCTGGTCTGCGTGATGTAATTCATCATGATCATAACTGATGTCTGTGCACGCTGTTCATGTGAAGGCCAGTTTTTGTGACTGTGCAAACTCATGCATGGACAACATCACTTGTGTGAGTGATTTGAGCGCTTGAAAAGAACAGTCCACTAGATAGTGTGGATGTGTGTGCGTCCGTGCACGCTTTGGTCAAAGTTGTATAGGTTGTAAGGCTTGCACGCTCAACTGTGCGCAAGATGAAACATGGAAAATGAAGTATACCTGAGCCTTAATGCCCCACAATTAGGGTTGGGAATCAAACAACGATTCCAATTCCAGAATCAGATACTTAAGGTCAGGAATCATATACTTGTTGTAAAATAAAAATTTTGATTCTGCCTGTCGATTCCTGTGTGCACTTATGTTTTCATCTGTGAGGACACGACCTAGTGACCTGCCAGGAACTTGCTCGCTAATCTAAAGCGGGTTAAGTCTTGAAGGGATACAAATAAAACTACTGGGCATGCGTCATCAATATAGCATATGTTTTTTTCACACTGTACACCAATAAAATTTAATTTGACATTTCAAATAAAGATTCATCGATTACATTGTTACGCCAGTTGGTGGCAAAAAGGGTCTGTTAAAATGTATTTGTCTTTGAATCAGTCAAGAGGTTTGTTCAAAAACGCTGATTCATCCAGTAATGAAACAATTAAATCTTGAGTCATTGAATCATTCATTCATAAATTACATGTGATTTTGTTTAGTCGTCTAATGTTTTTTCTTCAGATTCGTGAGAGAACCACAAAAAAAAAAAAAAAAAAACGTAATTTATCCAGAATCATGCAGCTCTATTTTGCACACAAACAGCTCTTAAACGAGTCCAGTTTTTATGTAGCCTGCTGATTTTTGTTCGTGGTATTCGACTGCAACTAAATGTTTGGCAAAAAGAGACAGAATAAATAGCCTATGTTTGATATCATTTTTAATCACATTGGAATAGAAACTGGGAATCGAAAAGAATCAGAATCGATAAGCAGAATCAAAATAGGAATTGATCAAATTCAAATGATACCCAACCCTACCCACAATAATGTTGGGGACAATATAAAGGTGCTGTCCTTTGGATGAGATGTTAACCTGTCGTGACTCTCAGTGGTCATTAAACATCCCAGTGAGTGTCTCAGAAGATTAGGGGTGTTATCCTGGCTACATTTGCCATTTGTCCTCGATCATAGGCTGACCAGATGTTCCCTATTTTCTGGGTACAGTCCCCGTTTTTGATGACTTGTCCCTGGTTTTTATAGCCAGTCAAAAACAGCCCACAACTCTCTGAGACTCACTGAACAGAAGACAATTAAAAAGTAACAACAACAAGGCCGCTAGTGACTTGTCAAGATGCTGTGCTAATAGGGGCACAGTGAGGACAGAAGATAATATATAAATGATTAAAAAAGCCTCATAGTTATTACTTGCCAGTGTCAGTTTATTTGTTGTTTGCATCATTAGAATCATGAAATAAATAATTTGATGAAGCACATTATTTAAATTAATTTAGTTTCTGTGACACCAAGCTGGCGGTTGGCCAATATCGAGCCATAGTTGAGTGTCTGTCGGCCTAGTTTTTGAGGTGTGTTCGGCATCATTGGCATTAGTTGGACTCCCATCGGCAGCTTTCTGGCCAACTGAGCATTTTGAATGGGAAGAGGAGCCCATGGTGAACAAGATCAGTTTTGATTGCCTGTTTATCTCACTGAACCAGTGCGCAAGAAGAAAACCGCAAGTGACGAAAGCAAGCAAATGACAAAATCTAGAGGATCTACGAGTAGGACATTATCACATCTGAGCATTCTAATATGCAAATATTTGCATAGCAACATGAATGAAGAAAGTTAAGCATTATGGGTGTGAAAATAGTGAAGAAGTGCAATGCTATTTATGACCCTGGACCACAAAACCAGTGATAAGGGTCAATTTTTCAAAATTGAGATTTATACATAATCTGAAAGCTGAATAAATAAGCTTTCCATTGATGTATGGTTTGTTAGGATAGGACGATAATTGGCCGGGATACAGCTATTTGAAAATCTGAAATCTGAGGGTGCAAAATCGCCTTTAAAGTTGTCCAAATGAAGTTCTTAGCAATGCATATTACTAATCAAAAATTAAGTTTTGATATATTTACAGTAGGAAATTTACAAAATATCTTCATGGAACATGATCTTTACTTAGGCCCAATCCCAATTCTATTTTATACCCCTTCCCCTAGCCCTAGCCCTACCACTCCGCCTACCCCTTCCCCTTCCCCTTGAAACAGAGTGCCAAGGGGTAGGGGTGAAAATATTCTCCTAAGAATTGGGACACCACTACTATACCGTCACACGTGATCATACGTCATCTAGCTCCTACAATAAACAGACATACTGGTGTGCATTAATTACCGTTCTATATTAATGCGCTGTTTACTGACACGCACGCACACACACACACACACACACATATATTGGAGATTGCGCAGCTCACATCCAGGAGCAAAGAAACTTGTCAGTGCTGCCCCACAACTTTTTTATTAATAACTGTTTAAAAACTGAATCGCTACATTGTATTTTCCAGCAACGAGAGGATAAAATCGCTGTTTTTGTTGTAAAGAGAGATGCACAGACGCACATACAATTCTCTCTCTCTCTCTCTCGCTCTCAATATTTGAGAAAAAGGTTTAGCGATTTCTAATTATTGGGGGAACTAGCCCCTCAATGTCTATGGTGGTTATCGCCCTGATCAGACTTGAAAATATGTTTGGCACTATCGTGCAGTCAGTAATGATATGACGTTAGGAAACTTTAGTGATTTTTTGCAAACATTTCTTTGAATAACATGACCGTAAATATGAACTCACGATTGAATGTAACATAAAACAAATGATTACTTTTCATTAAAATCTTTATTAATGCTAATAATGCTTAGATTTATGTGTCTTTTTGTTCGCTCGGGCAGCCATGTTGCCGCTGCAGCCGGTTTACGCTGAGATAATTCATACCCCTTCGTTTGTAGTGTGGTCCTGAAAAATCTTCGTTTGTAGGGCTATCTGGCCCTTCCCCTTACCCCTCCAACCAAAAGAGAATCGAGACACTCCTACCCCTTCACGTGAACGCGCAAAACGGAGGGATAGGGGAAAGAGGAAGGGCTAAGGGGTAGAAATGGGATTGGGCCTTAATGTCCTAATGATTTTTGGCATAAAAGAAAAATCAGTTTGTCAATTTGACCCATACAATGTATTTTTGGCTATTGCTACAAACATACCCCAGTGACTTAAGACTGGTTTTGTGGTCCAGGGTCACATTTACGGTTTGTATACAAACCACAGTCCTAGCTTTTCCGATTACCCACTTGAATGACAAATATTAACTTCTGCCACCTGCTGGTATGGAGAGCTTTTTTTCCCCTCTTACTCGTGTGCCTCTTACTCTTGGCCCAGAAGTAGACAATGTGAGGCAACACCACAGTCCGCTTTTGTCACCGCTAGTGTCGGTTTGGTGTGTCTGTGCCTTTACATAGCCATTCAGTGTAGTAACTGTCAGTGCTTATGCATCGAAGGAGAACGAGGGAGCATTGACGAATGCCATTTAGAGAAGTATGAGTGAGTATGATTAATCATAGCTAATCATAATACTTCATTTATTTCATTTATGGCAAAATACAAACAACTGGAATGACCTCCAAATCTGACCGCTGACTTGAAATGTCTGGTTTTCATTTCAGAAACTGATCACCTCATTCTGCTGTAGAATATAAATAAAAGAAACTACTAACTAATTCAACATGACCTTCCCTCCATCCTGCGAGTGTGTGCTTTTGCATATGTATGTGAGGGCACACCTGAGCCATGCAACAATCACAATGGCAGGTGGACACAGAAAATAATGTTAATATTTTCACATGTGACACATGCGGGGGCGTCTGCTCATAATGATACTATAGTTGACATCATAATAATGTCACAGGCAGCGTATAAGCCGCACTAACAAGCAATGAGAAATGAATAAGCCCTCCTCCCTTCGCCCACCTTCAAGTGTTCCCATTAACATTCAATTGTAATGCATTACAATCAGGGAGCGTGCGCGGATGCATGGCTAGATGAGGCGATTGAATAGCACAGCCTGTACTGTGAGAGGTGGCTGATTAGGACCCACTGATGAGCCTGTATTGTGTGTGGCACAGCGGAGGGGTCGAATGTGGGCAGAATGCATGCATGCGTGTGTGTGCTAGTCCACATGTACGGTGTGAACAGAGATGCTACTGCTGTGTGACTGTGGTGGTGTTTGTGTTTTCTGCAGGAAAGAGGAACAAGAGAAGTGTGAGATTAGATTCTAGGTTTTGTCCCTCGCATGACAGTTGTGCGAATACCTGCTGCTATCAATATTTATTTATTTATCCACATAAGAGCAGGCTCACAATGTGTGTTGACACTTCTGTGGGTCCTCACAAACACACAGGCCTCACCTACCGCACTGAGCTGTTTAGATTGTTGTTGCCAAAAAAAGAAGAAAACCCTACAAAATGTTAGCATTTTTAGCATTGTGGTTTTGGAGTTATGGGTAAAATAAGATCTGTTGTTAATAGTTCCTACTTTAACATTTTGTTATACAACATAAATTACGCACAGTACATCAAGTGTGAATATTTAAACCTTAGTGTGCTTTATATTTGGTAATTATAAAGATTTATGAGCAATTTTTGTAGGCTGGTTAATTTTGACTGTGAATAGCACATGTGTAACAAGGTAAGGAAAAATCCCTATGTGTGCAAAGTCAGTAAATTTTAGACCAGTGGGATAACATTAAGTAGCATTTTTGTGAAAAAATAAAATCTTCTCTGGGTCAGAATGACCGAAACACAACATGAGGTTTAAAAATGGAATTTGCTACAAATAGACCACAGACATTTTTAAACCCATTTAACATTCACAGGGCAACCTATTGGAAACTAAGCCTTCAGGTTGGCCTACAAATTTACATTGCAGCTTATTCCACCCATAAATATCTGCAGAACGCTGGTTGGCATTTTCAAACCAATCAGTGTTTTCAACCGCTTTACCTGACTTGCTTTAACCCACTGGGAGCTAGGTTTAGGGGTGAGTCTTTGTTATTTATCAAATTGGCTAAAACGGTTAAATATAACCCATCATTTGAAAACACCACCTGATCTGGAAATATTTTGGTTATGCAGAGACACCAAACTTGAATATTCTGGCCAACTGACCAAGTAGACAGGAAGAGACAGTCTGACTGACATAGAATGTAACCAGTGCCAGGCTTTTTTTTTTCTTCATTATGTGGTGCTTAGAAGCAGGTATATGTGAAATAATTTTAGTTTTTATTAAACGTAGTCTAATGCTTTGCTGGAAAAAAAAGTGCTTTAAATTTTGTGCATTAAAATGTTTCAAACATGACATATATATATAAATAAATCTATATATAATATACAGTATATAAATCTGTTCAATCAATGCTTTATTGTATTGTTGCAGTCCTACACTTTTTAAATTATGTTCTTTTTTTGACCATCAGTGGTTCCATGAAGAGCCACATTCATGGAACATTTACAGAATCTTTCCATTATTCCAAAAGTTCTTTATAGTGGAAAAGTGTTTTTTTGGGGGGGATTATATTATTAAAAGGTTCTTTACACAAAGTAAAAGTCGTTCTATTATGAACTATATAACTAAAAATGTACTGTTTCTTCTATGGCATCACTGCAAAACCCCCCATTTTGGAAATTTTTTAAAGTGTCCCCAAAAAAAAAAAAAAAAAAAAAGTTTTAATATCTAGATTTAATGCAATGAACATTACAAGATACAACACAATTGTACAACACAATTTTGTTTGCTGGTGGGCAAATAAAAACATCCAGAAAACACATTAAGCCAGCTAATCAGATTAAAACTTCCCCTTTCTGCAAAACAACCCTTGTCATTCTGTGTACAATAATCATCAGACGGCCTGTGAACAGTCTGAGGCGACCATTTATCTAATGGATTCAGTATTTCTCTTTTACTAATTATTGTAATGACTGAGTTTTTCCTCTCAACGTTTGTTTCCATTTGTGTGTGATTGTACCTTTTGGGGCAGGCAGTGGCAAACCTCAATGAAAAGTGAGCTATGAAAGGCACTTTCAGAAGCAGTTAGTGAGGTTTTTATGAACACTTGAACGTCTGCTTGAAGATTCTTTGACAGGTGTAGCAGCATTGCGGCAGCATGTTTGGGTAAATTTGTGAACTCTCACCTTCTGTGTCCTGATTCAGACCTGGCCCAAGGTAAAACAGGAAAAAATCTTCCTCATTCGCTAATGTTTCTACCTGAAAGCATGTTTGTCCTGGTGTGACACCACACTCCAGCAGGGCTCAGGGGAACAATGGCCTGAGCTGACCACAGCAGGTGTCTTGACTGAGCTTTTATAGGCCTCTAGGTGCCTCTGTGAATGTCGACGATGTGCAGATGTGCATGTTCAACTGTCCCGCGGCCTAATGGAGCACCTAACCACGCGTCCTTAGATGACAGCTTGAGTGAAGGGTCTGTTTCCAGCTCGTTCCCCAGGCGAGACCCCCAGGCTCTTCTCTGCCGCAGAAGGCTGTAACATTAAAGCGCTACAACTCAATCCAACCCCAAATATCTGTCACTTTCCTTTAACGCCCAAAATAAAAAGCCACGGGACTCTTCAATTTTACCCCATGAGAAAAAAAAAACACAGCGTGGTTGGTTTGACATTATTAAATTACATTTAGTACAGCTGGTATATGAAATTCTTCTTTTAGTTCTGCTGAATCTGTTCCGTAACCCAAGCGGCAGATTAACAGAGCATCCTGTTCAAGCAGCGTGTCTCAGCGTGGCATCATTTTCTGTCTCTCTTTCTCTCTCTTTGTGTCGGGCTACGGCTCTCTCTGCTTGGTGGCGTGAATATCAGGCATGCGGTATCAGGTCTGCCGGGCTCCCTCGGCTCTGTGGCCTTGACTCTAAGCGAATGTGACATTTTTCTGACAGCCGCGAGAGCAGCCAGTGAGAGGCCCGTCCTCCCCTGCTCTGGCCTACTAATACTGTACACAGCCGCACACACTAGTGCCACCGCACATCATGACCTAATAAAACACGTGCACAGATGCACCCTAACTAGACAACACACAGCGAGCGAGGGCAGGGTCATCTGCGGCCAGTCTCCGGGAGGTTATCATAATAATGGGACGGTGGGGCTGCCAGCCGGTGGGATCTTACATGGCCGCTTTGCGTTTGCCTGATGTTGGTGTGTTGTAGTAACTACCTTCTGACCGGTTTCCTGTGCGACCTTGCTTTCCACCGCCGAATGAATCTTTTATGAGCTCTGCGATGTGGGTTTTCGGTGTGGAAGATTGGAATATAAATATGGCAGTTGCACACAGAGCCTCAAGCCGTGTGATATTAAAGTCTTTATGCTAGGAATGTGCTTGATGTGACATATATGTGTTATTTTTATGCATAAGGCCGCTTTACTGTGATGGAAAGATTTCGCAAATTTTCTTTAGCAGTGGTATCTATGCAACAGTCTCGTCTTAAAATAAAGCAATCTGCTTTTCAATTTGGTAACATAACAATGCACACTATAATTTGCTCTCAAAACTCTTAGCAACAAGGCTTGACAGTACTAAATATATTGACGTGTTTTAAGCCTACTGTCTCTTTGGTGTCTCATTTGTGTCAGTCTGCATTATGTTTCGTACTACAAGTAAATGTGGCCATCTGTTCACAATGAATTAAAATGTAATATATGAAGCCCATCGATGGAAAATGTGACACGCTGCAAGGGTGCAAAGCTAATCGAGAGTGGACTCTTATGGAAAGGTCACATTTACACTGTCAGCCAGTTCCGCTTTTGTTTGTTTTCACTAATATCTGGCTCAGATTGGATCTTGTTGAATGCGTGTAAAAAAGCAAAAACATGTTTTCACATCTGATTTGGGCCACTTTCAAATCTGATACTCATCTGATGTCATCTGAATATGAATTTTTCCGCATGTTTATGTGACACATTAAATCTGGTCTAAAATTCATGAAATTCCGGTGTGTGAACCAAAGAAGTTTTTATTTATGTGGTCAAAAATACAGTAAAATATAAAATATAATACAGTAAAAATATAGAAATATTGTGAAATATTTTTACAATTTAAAATAACTGGTATCTATTTGAATATATTTTAAAATGTAATTCATTTCTGTGATGGTAAAGCAGAATTTTCAGCATCATTACTCCAGTCTTCAGTGTCACATGATCCTTCATGATGAGAATTCATTCTAATATGCTGATTTGCTGTTTAAAGAAACATTCCTTATTATAAATGTGGAAAAAATGGTGCTGCTTATGTTTTGCGGAAACTGTGAAATATTTTTTCAGGATTCGCTGATGAATACAAAGTTCAAAATATATTTTGTAACATAAATGTCTTAACTGTCACATGTAATACAAATGTGTAATTTCTGATTATTATAGTAATAATTTATTTAAAAAAAAAACATTTTTGACACCAAACTTTCAAGAAAGTAAGTGAGTAAATGATGATAGAATGTACATTTCTGAATAAACTATTGCTTTATTGTGGATACCATAGTTAGAATTTCAGAGAAATATTAGTTTTAACATTGTTGAGATTGCTTCTGAAACTTTAGAAAAGACTCACATGAGATTGCTGGGGTCTTTTTTATTTTGTATTTTTGTATAAAAAAATCTCAATGCGATTATTCATGAAACAAGCTAAGTTATTTTTAAAGTAAATCATACGTAAAACCATTCATACTTAAATGCGTCAGTTTAATGGGAAAGTTTTACGTGAGATTGGATTTTTAAAGATTTATACAGAAATTCATTGTGCTTGTGCATCACGAAAAAGGACCTTTGGTGTGTGGGAGAAACAATTGAGATATTAAATTGATTTTATTTGTTATTTTCTTTATACTAGCAACCCATTCCCCTGTCTTTTCTTTCTTGATTTCTCTCTTTTTATCTCCCCCTGTCGCTGTTTGTTGTTTTTCAGAGCCTATTTTCCCTTTCGACACCCTCAGGTGTGACAATGCAGCATCTCCTGCAGAAAGATAACCTGTCAAATAGAGAGTGAGCGAGATAGAGAGAGATTTGAAGGCAAGAGATGCAAATGCCGTAGAGGGAGAGAAGTAGAGAGAGGAGACTCTTTTTATCGACATGTTTGTTCTGCTATAAGACAGACACCCAAAGAGATATGCCGGCCACTCTGGGTGCCAGAGCTGTGGCAAACTCTTAGACAGGGCATTGATGAGGAAACGTTCCTCCCTTTGTCCGTCTCTCTGTGGCGGTGCTTAAAAGCGGACTCAGAAGTGGAATACCAGCAGTGGCTATACCTGAGCCAGGCCCTGTACTGGGGGAATTTCTTTTCAAAAACCAAGAAAGAGAAGCACTGTCAGCCCTCATTTGATATTCTCAAAGATAACAAACCTCTCCTGTTTCCACACAGCAGCACAACCTGCTCGCTCTGATACTTACTCTTGGGACTGACGTGGAGCACATGAAGTGCACAGACGTTACGTTTGAGAAGCAAGTATGCTGATGCCAGCACATGTGAGCAGCAGCAGGAAAAAAGCTTGGCATGTCCATGCTGTAAAACATTTCCACCTGATTCAGCCTTCACCTTAAAAAAAAAATTGTGTGGAAACAATTTTCACTCAGAAATTACTAGTAAATTTTACAATAAATTACAATGTGACAGCAAGCAACACATTGAATTAAATGTGAAATTTTGAAGTAGAAACACTAAAATAGTATGTTGCTGTAAAATGTACTCCAATAATCTTTGTTTTATTTACATTAAAAAAAATTAAATAAAATTCTTGTCTAGTTGAATCTTGTTTAACTTAAACAAATTGAAATTGGTTAAATTATTTTAATGAGTTAAAGTAATAGAAATATATACCGTATAAATGGGCCATTCTACAGAATTGGTCCAACGTCAGAGTTTGACGTAAAAAAAAAAACATTTTTTCAAAAAATTTGAATGCAATGCAACAATGCAAATTGTATAATATGCAAATGTACACATTTCTACACATTGTGCAGTTACTTCTCATATTGTATTTTCAGAAAGTTTTGGAATATTTGTCCTCTCCCCAAATTTGTCACTACTGAAACAGTAATAATAATTTAATTAGAAGGGTAACATTAACCTATTAAGATTTTGCTTACATCTACATTGTAAATGTAAGGTAAATCAACAACAATTACATTTTAACAATATTTCAAGTGTAATTTATGAGATTTGTTGTATTTCTAATCCAATTTTTCTTTGAAAAAGGCAAAAAGTTGATCATACTGATTTCAAAGTTCTTTAGTTTGAATATATATTGAACCAAAAACTACCATAACATCTTAGTTGATAATTCAGTATACTTTATTTTTGAAAAACATCCCAGTGACTGCACATTTACGGTAGTGACAGTAATGCTTTTGTAATGACCACATCGCATTACAGAATTTTAACTTGCATACTAAAACACTACTAAAACATACTAAAATTAGTGCTGGGCGGTATACCGGTTCATACCGAATACCGGTGTTTATTTTTCTTATGATATGAATTTTTAAAATACCGCAATACCTGTGTCATTTAAATAACGTTCGGAACGCGACACTGTTTAGGGGGGGGGGTCTCTTTTCACTATTGCATTGTGACAAGGACACAGCTGTATGTGTTACTAAGCATGAAAGTTCAGAAACTGAAGCTGTAGAACTAGTAGAGCGTGATGACACAAAATAACTTATCCACAATATCCACCACCCGCTGCCATCAGCTCCCGCGTCTCACACACACAAGTGCAACTTTAGCACTATATTTAGCAACTTTCAGACCCTTTTAGCAGCTTTTTTCCATAGAATATACAAACTGACAAACCTAGAGAATTCTTTTGGATAAACCTTAGCTATGGTTCAGTTGGAAGATGTCTCCAGTGCTGCCCCGCGAGTGCGAGGTCTGACTCTCCCGGCGCAGTCTCCTCTCTCGGCATCTGTTCTGTGCAGTGAGCGGCAGAGAAGCAGTGCATTCAGCTGGCCGCACCGCAGCAGACTCGTCAGCAAATGAGTACAAAACAGCGTTTCCAAGCACCTGCCGCTTACTGACTGTTTGGAATTACAAATATGAGCATAGTTTGTTTGTTAATATTATGCCCTATTTTTTTTTTTTAGTTTGTTACTCAGACACAGGCAGTGCGCTGCATGAGACAAAAAAGTAATATAGCCAAAACCACCCCATAGCCGCTCTTTAGTGTAACGTTAGATGCATGTTGATTTTATCAGACAATGTCACGATTATAAATGAGAGTGACTCCTGGTTAACATGTATTAATGGGTCGTGTTTAGTCACTATTTAGTGTGGAATTTTTCAACAATATTCGCTCATCATGACAGTAAAATAGGACATTCTAAGTCAATCTACTGCAGTTTTTCCTCTCTTAATCAGTAGAAAATTTGGTTAACACCCGGTCATGCATGAAAAAAGTAAATACCGTTATATACCGTGAAACCGGTATAATTTTGAAAAATACAGTGATATACATTTTTGGTCATAACCGCCCAGCACTTACTAAAATACAAAAAAACTGTACAAAAATTTTGTTTATTTCCCCCAAATATGAGGATTATGTGTTCCCTTTTGTCACTAATGAATGATGACATGTTTCAGTCGTGACTGTTTTGGTACACCCCCCCCCCCAAAAAGAGATGTCACTACCGAAACTCTGCCAAATATTATGGTAGTGACAATTTTAGATACTTCTGAACCTAGTTCAAAGATGCTAATCCCTCCATAATTGACACAGATTTGCAGAAAATTAACGTATTTTTACAAATAGACATTTACATTTAGTTGCATGCATATTCCCAACAATTTATTATGTAAGCTTTGTGTTACACCTCGAATGACAAAAGAATTTAAAGTAATGTTAATACTAATTAGACAGTCCACAAACTCATTGGCTTGGGTATGTAGAGAATTTGCTGCATACATTATATGGACTGCATGGCCTTTTAAGATGTGGTTCAGTTCAAAGTAAAATGTTCTCCATGTTTGAAATGTTCTGACTTCTTAATATTCTTTAGAAATGTTTGTCCTTCAGTCAGGAATATATATTAATTTAATGTAAGAGATGATTTCCTTCATTTCATTTAAGAGATGATACTTTCATCAAATTAACTGGACCATTTTTAAAAAGTTGATGTTGCATAACATTCTTTTCATCTGCACATTCTCATTTGAATATTTCAGCACCTCCAACCCAAAAAAATATTCCCGTATTTCTGCCAGATATACATTTTTAATAAAACGACAATATCATAAGTAACTTTAAAGACCCTATGAAATGAAAATGCGAGAGGCCATCTAAATGCTAATGTACTGCTGTACTGCTTATTGAACCTTCTGAACCTCTTCATGAATTATTAAAATCACAAAGAAAAAAATATATTTTTTACATCAAAACTTTGTAAACATTTTTTATTCATTTATTTATTTTTAAGAGTAGTACAGTTACACGATTGTGCATTATAGTGGACATCATACATGTAATGTAAGTTTAGACAATAACAAAAGAATGAATAGTAGAGTAGATGAAGAACCGTGATCAATATATATTAATTAAAGATTGAGGTAAATACAGAGTTCTGGCATGAAACTCTAGTTGGCGCAGTCCGATTGGTCCAACTCAATCTGACCTAATGTCATCATTATCATATTGCTCAGCTGATTGTTTTCTCCTGTATCAGTAGCCAATGAGCTCATTGCTCAATATTCAAATACCTGGCTTTTGATTGCTGTAGCAGTTTGGCAGCGCACTTCAGAAACCCTCCACCTTCCCCAGCTCCACCTGTATAGATCTGCTACGAGGTGATTCATGTATGCTATATGGGGTTATTCATATGTGTTATATGTGCAGCATCAGTATTTCTAACATGCTCACAGCAGCATGTTGTGGATGTATTGGCAGTAGCAAGTCTCGGTACTTGCTCTGCCGCAGCAGCAGCGTAGCAGATCTGTTCCGCCAAGACCAAACACATTAACATTGTCATGTACATTACCATGCCAATCCCTCCGAGAGTTGTCATGACAGAACTGGTGCTTCACCATTTCAATCAGCCATGTCAATTTTTTTTATATAAAAAACACAATGACATATAGAGAGGAATTACATGAACACAGGATAGAAAACATGGCTCTCCAAACCAATTCTTAGACTGGAAGTCTGTAATGTAGTACCTGTGATTACCTGCTGTGCTAGAAGTGAACTGTAGCCACAGAGTCATCACTGTATTAAAGGGGTTACAAAAGGGTGTATTTTTTGGTGTTATTTTATTTATGTTCTTAAAAGACACTTTCCTGCCAAAGCACTTCACAAAGCACCTTTTACAAAATGTGCACGTACAGTAGGTAGATGAGTAAACCATCATCATACATCATTCAATGCTAAACTAAGAGATACCAACTAATAGATAGCGGTCCAAAATAGCAGCAGCATTCATAATAAGTATTCAGACCAGAACGTCCAGTTTCTTCCTGCAAGCAGTCAGACTTATGAACGGCTGTGTCTAACAGAAATTGAATATTTGGGTGAATTTTAATGACTTTGAGTCATTAATTTTCCCCAATATCCAGAATCTGCACCAGCCCATACAAACTACGGGTTTCTAGAGGGAGCCTCGGTAATGATTGAAATCGAGGGAGGGAGATTTGGTCCCCCTCAGTAGAAATCGGTAAGGTGGGGGGCACAGGGGCCTAGTGGTCCTGACACTGCTAATGTCACATTCTATCTTGTTGGTCTTTTGTAATATACCTTTAAATAACAAGACAGGTTCTTAATTACATCATCCTCCAGGAAATGACATTACTTTGGTGGGAAAACATCAGTATGAATCTCAGTATTAGCAATGATTCTGTACTGTTCTATGGTATTAGATGGTTTTTCCCGCTTCAATCCTGTTTGATAAAGTTACAGAAATCAGAATAATATCAACGTTTAATTAAGAAACTAATTTTAATTTGGCACCCTTATGTATATGAACTAACTCTCAATCACTGAGCCATGACTAACTTTAGCTCTTGATATCCTGTAGGTTTTCTTGCTATGGTGAAAATAATCCAGTTATACTATACAAAGTTCAAGTCTGTTAAATCACAACACAAGCGCTCAGTTCTGCTGCTCCTCTCCTGCACATTTTATATTGTTCTGTTTTACACACAATGCTGGAATGCAAGACAAATCGGTTAATTTTACGTGCTGTGTAGACGTGCTGAATCCATAATCCCGCTGAAGGGATTCTCGAAAAAATAAATGTGAGTGAAAAGAAAGAGAGAGAGACAGAGAGAAATAATGGCAGAAGTTGGAGAGAATGTGCCTCTGGGGTCATTATCTTAAACATCCTTATAAAGAACACTAAGAAATTAGACCCCTATCACTCTGTCACTTTGATTTTCTCTTCCTGAATAGCACTGGCACTCCTTACAGTTTGAGTTTAATTATATCATTAAATCAATACATGCACCACAATGGCTCAACAAAAGCATGAGAATGTGTCTTTTTACTGTAGGAAACGCTGTACTGGAAATGGGTAGGGCTTAAAGCGGATGTTTGAATCCGATCACCAAAAAGATTTGTTCAGATTTGTTGACTGACCCTTTCTGGAGGTGACATCTTTACGTCAGTAGGTGGTGACAAGTCACTTATAGTGTGAATGAGCCATTTGAATCAGTCTCAGTTGTTACAGAACAGAACAAGTCTTTATGTGTTTTATTTATGTGTTTGAGTGCGTATACATAGACTAAAAAAGAGTGTTTAAGCATGCTGCAAAGGACAACAAATCAGATGGTTTTTCTCAGTTTTTATTCACAATTCATATTCACAGTATTTGATTCACGAGTGAAACATCTCTACTGCCTTCAGACTGAGTCTGCTTGAGACTCCGAAACGTGTTATTGTATCCATTGTATTTTAATTTTAATTTAATAGTGTCGCAGCCATTTGTAACTCGAATGTGCAAGGCTTCCGGTGTCATTCACTTCCAGCTATTTTTGCTGTACAAACATAGTCTGTTATGCTGCTTGAAATTACAAAATGGTATTTATTATCATATTATTTAAATGTATTATTGTAATCATAAAGACACTCTTTTGTAGCACAAATAGTTTTACCATTTACTGCACTTTGTTATTCTTCTAGTTACCCGAACTAGCTAATGAAGCGGGAAGTCTTGTACATTCACAGAAAATAGCATACTTTCATTTTGAAAAATAGGGACGTTTTAAAAAATTAACACAGATTTGTCAAAAAAACAACAACCCAAAAACAACAACAAAAAAAAAAAAAGTATGATTTATTATCTTAGTTTAATGTACTCTCAACACATTCGGATTTCTGAGATGTGCACTATTAAAGAAGACAATTCAGATCACACTTCAGAATTTAATTAATGTTTAATTAACTAAAGTTTAGTCATACTGGCAACACAGACTCACGATTGCTATGTAATTTCAAATATGTTGATTAGAATATCACTTCATCCTTGTGCTTATCTAACAGTCGAATCAGTCAGAATTTCTTCTTTGTTTTTAAGTCATTATTTGTACATTTTTTAGTAAGGTATTCAGCTGACACTATCAACCATCAATCAATTCCAGAATATAATAAACTTTTTATTTTTTTTAACTTTTTACTAGTGCTGTCAAACAATTAATCACGATTAATCGCATCCAAAATAAAAGTTTTTGTTTACATAATATATGTGTGTGTACTGTGTATATTTATTACGTATATATATAAATACACATACATACAGTATATATTGAAAATATTTACATGTATATATTTATATTCATATAATTCATATTATATATAAATATATTTAATATACAAACATAGCATATTTTTCTGAAATATAAACATGCATGTGTGTATTTATATATAAATAATAAATATACACAGTACACACACATATTATGTAAACAAAAACTTTTATTTTGGATGCGATTAATCGTTTGACAGCACTACTTTTTACATATAATTTTTGTATTGTTATATTAATATACAACCTATTTAGGCCATAGTCAAACTGTTTATGGAATTTTAAAAGTAAGAATATTTCAGGTATCTTTTTTAACCTACTGTAACTGTTGATTAGCTACTATTTTTATTTACTTTCATTTCAGTTAATTAGTCAACAAATCCTCTGTAAACATGCAGGTGTCATAAAGGTCACAGCCAAAGTGATGCCGCTTTAATTTAAGTGAGCTAAATGCTCACTAACAACCGCTTCACAGATCATCACTTCAAGTTCATTCCAGTTTGAGCAAGAGCAAAACTGCAGAAGCCTGAGTGGGCGAGTTGTTTACTTTGTAATTAATTCATCCATTTTCATTTAAGTTCATTTCTGAGCTAATTGTGGACATTATAGGTGGGCTTTATCCTATATGTACAGGGTAACGAGCCTATCATCTCAACATGGAGGTTCCCTTTTCACCCATATGGGTGTTGGACAGTGTCGGTTTTTAATACTTAGTAATATTTTTATATTTGTATGGTCAGCTATTTTTTCATACAGTATTTTTTCTCTTGCTTCTCAGAGAAAACGCCCATGGAGGAGGGATAGAGAGCGAAATCGAGTATGAAAGGGATCCTCTGATTTGATGAATGGGGCGACTGTGATGCATGTGACATTTCTCTGAGATTGAGCTTCAAGGCTTTGTCTCCCGCTGATTGCCACGTTCTCTGAGCGATATGGCTTCACTGTGCTCCAGAGGTACAAGAAGAGCAGTGGAGGAGAGAAAATACTGACACAGACAGACAAAGGCAGAGATTAGATTTAAGCAATGACAGCATCCAAGCCATTACGCTGCATGATGGACGAGACAAACCCAGAAGAATTCTTGCAAAACAGCCGTGCAGCGTGCCCGATCAGGGCTACACCGCTCCCTGCCTCGCATGCTGCCATCTTAATTCTGAGCTTGTAGCAAGCAAGGACAGATATGTCAGCACTCTGCCAGACTGGGGGGAGGTGAATATGTCTGCCGCAGGAGGAGGCCCCCCCGGCCACTCAGACGCCCTCAGAATTCTCCTCTCGCTCTCCACACCTCTCTCCCGCAATCTGCCTCGTGCAGCCGTGGGAGAGGAGAAGGGAGAAGTGGAGTTTGACAGGAACAGAGACAGAGAGCTCCTCGCAGCCTGACGTACACATTTTTATCGTTAGGCTTGCCGGGGATCGATGGTTGCAGTTGGGCTGATACCTTTGTTGGTGCTCGAGCTCTCTGGAAAGCTTTATTAAAAATGAGTGACAGAACGGATCCTCTGCCTGTCTTTATTTCTTTAGCGCGTCTGCCGTAAACCGCATTAGGAAGACGTAGTCAGACGTACCAGTTTCTATTGCCTTTGTCCTCTTGAAATGCTAGTTTCGCGTGTGGGGACTATAAATGGTTTTTAGTTACGGTTAAAAGCAACAGTTTACCTGAAGATGTCAATTACACAGCTTCATATCGTTCCAAACCTGTAAGACTTCCTCTCTTCTGAGGAACACACAGAATGTTTGCAGAATGTCTGTAGTGCTCTTTTACACACAACTCAAATAAATAGACACTGAGGCTGCTGAAATGACAAAAAATTATAATAAAAATATCATAGATGCGGTCCATTTCAAGTCTTCTAAGGCCATATTATAGCTTTGTGTTGGGAGAATATGTTGATATGGACTGAAAATATTCCTCTCCACAGAAGTTCGCAAATCTCATTCGCTGTTGTACACATGTGAACTTGACAGAATGTCATTTTGACCTTTAGCAGTCCAATCTTTGTACATATATTGTGATGTTTTGTCCTCTTTGGAGCTTAACCGTCTATTTTTTTTTTTTTTTGGTAACACTTTACTTAAAGCCTTTATGTATAATGCATTATAAAAGTAGTTTTAATGCATTAATGATGTCTTGTAATGCACCTTATAATGTACAATCTCATGAATAATTGTAACCACAGTTAATACATTATAACACTTATCAATTCATTGTTACACTATGCATTTTAAATTTGGTTATAATTATTTGCAACAAGATATTACAATGTATTACAATGCACATTTGAATAATTATAAAGCATTATACACTTCAATAACACTTTATAATGCATTATATATATAAAGGCTTTAAGTAAAGTGTTACCTATATTTTTTCAGTTTTAATTTTAGTCATTATTTATAGTTAGTAATTTTAATGCTTGAACTTATTTTTTTTTTCAGTTAGCTGCCAAGGCAACATTTCTAATTTTAGATCATTTTAATATTTATATTTTATTTTACATCTACTTTTTTAAATTAAAAATACATTTTAATAGTAGTAGCTTTAGTTAATTACAATAACCCTGGTCAAAGGTCACTCTATGCTTTTATGGAAAAAAGGCCAATGTGTTCATCAACAGAAAAGCATTTTAAATAAATAAAAAAGGGTTAAAAATAATTTTATAACAGACGGTTCATTTTCTGGTGATATGCCTTTAATTGTGCGTTACAGAAATGTAATTCATGCAGACATATTAAAAAACATATTCAGTAAATGCATACCATTTTCAGCTTTATTTAATATAAATAAAGTAGAATAAATTGAACGGATACTGCACTTCCTAATCCTCTCACATATTCACAGAAACAAACCCCATGCAGGTTTGACCGAGGTTAGTCATTAGACTAACACATTTAACAAATGCACCACACCAGTGCTTCCAGTTTACTTGATGCTTCAAATTACCAACAGACCCTGAGAGGGTCTGCAAACAGACTTTTAATGAGGAAAAATGGCATGAAGTGTAACATATTAATAAAGGGACATTTGTCTTCAGGGAGGACTCATTTCACATTCCCTGCATTATTCTGGATTAGCAATGTGATAGCATGCTACGGAAGCAAAGCCAGGATCTCATTGTTATGGGCCATGGCTCTTCACCTAAGTGCACTGCTAATACACTGAATAGAATGAAAAGCTACAGGAGTATTTGCCTGGCATTTGAGAAATCTGAAATTGCTGCTTACAAGCCTGCAGAAAAGACCAGCTTAGACTAGCGTGAGTTCCCATGCTGAATCGAACTGGTTTATGCTGGTGAACCAACACACGGTAGTATAAAACTTTACTGCAGAACGGTTTTCTAGGAAAACTGGTTGATTAAAGAGGTTTTAGATCCCAACATCCCATGATCCAACATCAATGCAAAACATAAGCTGGTGACCAACTATGCCAGTCTTTCCATCCATAGTTTTAACAGGCCATTCTGTGCGTGTTATTTTCTGTTATTTTTAAACAAGTGATAATTTGACTTTTTATGACAAGACAAGGCAAGTTCAGCTTGTAATGTCATATGGCATGACTTCTCAAACACTTAGCATTTTATTTATGATTTATTAATGATGTCATGATTATGTTAATTCATGGTGCATCTTGGAGACGTCTCCACACAGTTCTTCTGGATTTAGTCTGTCTCAGTTTGTTCTGTTTCTTCATGTCATTCTAGACAGACTGATGATGATCAGATCAGATCTCTGTGTGGAACACTGGCTGTTCTCCGACTCCTTGTGCAAACAAAAATCTCACTGGATTATTACAATTGATGGCAAAATGAATGTTTGGAAATGTAAACTGATATTTCCTACTGACACACTACAGCAAAAGACAGAAATAACTGACTTAAAACCATTTTTAGCTGGTGAAAATACCAGTGTTCTAATAATTTTGGCCACCACTGTATTTAAAAACCTTTTTCAAAATAATGAATAAAATATGCATACATGTAAACAAATATGTTAATAATTTTTACTAGGTTACATCACATAGCTTTTTCTTTCATGTTTTTTAAATTTTTTCTTAAAAATTGTATGGTAGATTGGTAAAAAAAATTCAGAAACCAACATGAACACAGAGAGTATTTTTTTCTTCCTTTTTCTTTACTCTAATATGTCACTGGCCTACAAGTAAATATATGAACAGTGCAAAATCACAAGGTCATCGAGCAAGAAGAGACAAAGAAAGTTCCTGCATGTCATGTTTTGATGACTATGCGAACTATCCTCTTCATCACATTAAAAACCAGTCCTCTTGTTTGCCTGCTTATTTTACTCTGTACTTTCCCCTTCTTCCTTTTGTTTGTGCAATCACGAAACGGATCAATGTGCTATACACGCAATTACTGAACGCCACCGGTGGGACATGGACCAAAAGAGTCCTACAGTAGCCGTGGGATTAGTAGGACAAGAGGAGTGAATGGAGACACACACTCGACTTAGTACCATCCCTGCCTGCCTGTTTAACTTCATCTTATCTAAATAATCACTTTACCACCTTTTTTTTACGCCCACAACTGAAAAACTGGCATGTTAATGCATTTCACTCCTGTTCTCATTAGTCACTGTAATCTTCTGTCCGGCAGAACATGCAAGTCTAAATGTAAGCAACATTATTTCTCAGAAAGGAAGCCGTGTGTAGCAATAAACACGTTTCTAAATGCCAAACTAAACACACAAATCCTTGTAGAAACCACAGGCTCTGGACACATTATTCATTTTGAAATTATAGAGGTTTACTCTACACTGCATTAAATGTGGAATCCTTTTTTTCTCCTCAAGAACATTTCCCATTAAGGCGCGGGTCTGGGGATGTGTTGTGATTTATACGTCCATAGCTGTTCAAGTAATTACATCAGCCTCCTCATTAAATTATACAGTCCACATTCTCATTCATAACCTGCAGAGAAGCAATCTCTGGAAGAAAGTTTGCTGGTGTTACACACCAGAGGCGTCTCTGAATCTGCACTGACCATCACTTCCAAACACCTTTTGGTCTCTTAATGGCCATTTGCACTCTCACAGTAGCATAATATAAACAACAATGGTTTAATTAGTGGGATTTATCTATTTCTTTTGCCTTTCCTTAATGAGCACTCAAAGAATGTGCTTTTGTCTGCTGGGGTCCAGTAGGGTCTTTCTGTGCCAGCCTCTCTCCTCCTTTTAGCTCTAAAACAGTGGTAATCTAATTAGTAATTAGTGTATTATGAGCACTTTTATTATCTTTTACCACAGAAAACTGTGGCAGTTTATGGCTGGTTCCTGAAATGTCATTAGTCTTTCATACTTGGAGCACTTGAGAGTGAATACATGTACTGTAGCCCCATGGTCTGAGGAAAAAATGGCTCCTGCGAGACAGGGATTGACACACAATCTTTATGGCCCACTTGATGTCATCATGTTTGATGTCCTGGAGTGAGCATTTTTTTCCATCTATAGAGTGCTAGAGGCCACTGACCCATTTTTCACAATCATACATATCCAGACATGTTTTACAAAAACAGAATATATCTTTCTGTGTTTTTTCTACTTTGCTATACTGTAGGCTAGAAAGAATTGAAAACTATTTTTACATGTTACCTGTGACCCTGCTGCTGCTGCTAAAGCTTCAAAACAGTCTTGTGGTATTATAAGACAGTATACTGTACATTTACATTTTTTTACAATAAAACATTTAGCAGACGCTAAATGCGACTTTATCCAAAGCGACTTACAAAAGAAGAACAATTTGTCATGAGGCCAATGATATTTGTAACATATACATGCATCTATACATACATGCACATGAAGTATACATACATGTGTCATACACATGACATTTTAAGCTGAAGTGATGATGCCTATACATGAATGTGGAGTTGTAGTCATTGGTAGATCAACTAATGCAGTGTAGGTGCTATGCCAATGGCCAAAAAAGGGAACAAATGTTTCACCAATTGAGTTAAGTCTACCTGAAGGACTCCAAAGCAATTCCACTGGCTGAAATTACTTTAAATGAATACTGTATAGAGACTTCATGACCAGAAATACCTTTTAAACTGTCACATATAATAGTATATAATAGATGTAGTAATATAGTAGATGAAATACTGTGAAATTAAATACTTCCCAATCGTAGTGTTTTTAAGTCAGCTTAGCAAACCGTTGACCATTTTGCCTGTTAGCTTAGCCTATCCTCTGTTTTTGTTTTATTTTTCAACTTTTAACTCATGTAATGATGTTCAACTATACATTTAATAGGTAATATCAAAGACTATATATACCACAACAGTGCACTTATGTCAAAAGTTTGGAAATATTATGATTTTTAAATGTTTTTAAAGATGTCACTCATGTTCACCAAGGGACCAATTTAAAATAACTGTTTTCTTTTGTAATATATTTTAAAATGTATTCCTGTGATGCAAAGCTGAATTTTCAGCATCATTACTCCAGTCTTCAGTGTCACATGATCCTTGGTGAGCCTTGGTAAGCATAACAGACTTCATTAAAAACATTTAAAAACCACAATGTTTCCAAACTTTTGACAAGTACCGTATGAATGGGAAAAACTGCAACATGTAATATGGTGGCTCCAGGGCGGCTCTAGTAATGCAAGTCCTGTCTTATAAATTAAAGAGCCAATTGCCAAAGTCATCACAGAACTGCCGTTAGAAACTCCCGTTCCCAGAGAAACCTAAAACTTGCATCTAGGACTGCATATGCGCATTGGCGGGACCAGCCTGAAATATGCTTTGGGACATGTCAGACTTATTAGTGATTTGAAAAATATTATTTAAATGTAATTTTTGCCAGCGGTTTTTTAACTTTCTGCATTTTCTCCCATTCAAGTCTGAGACAACATTTCATGCTAGGGCCAATGTAAGCACAATATGGATTTGAGGTATCAGCCCCAAATATGTTCATCCATGTTGGCCCTATATGAATGGGCCGATATGAATCTCATAAATAATCTGACTGGGGCTAATTCATAGAGAGTCGACATGAAACTTGTGGAGAAACCCATTTGGGGCACACACCTCAAGCCCATGTCGTACCTACATTGGTCCTACCATGAAATGTTAGCTGGGAAGTTGGTCTTACATTCCCGAAATAGCTGCCTGGAGGCATTGCAAAGTCTGGCTGCTCAGTGAACTGACTTTCCTTGACAGGAACTTTTGTATTATACTTTTTTCTTTGATCAGGCATTACAAACAGCTGTGTTCCAATGCAGGCAGCACTGTACATAGGTCTAACTCTTCGTGACACTGTAACCAAAAATGCTGTTGGTCTTTGTGACTGCCTCTTGCTCGTAATATGTGAGATGGCTTTAGAAGGGAACATCAGGGATTCTGGTGTATTTCTTGGCTATGGTATTGTTTGGATGCAGTTCTTGGCAGAAGTAGATAGAAACGACATTCAAAGGGAAACAAACAATGCTGCCTCTATAGCACATTTTGAGGATGATCTTTGGATATTAAATGAGTGGTTGCCACAACATACAGTAAGCCTTTACCTCTTCTAGAACCTGATTATAAAGGTAGGAGCTATAGGTAGTCTTGGGATTGTGAGACTTGTCCATGTTTTTTAGAGTGATATAGGAGGTTTTCACAGCAGTGGGACCCTGTGAGTTCAGCAAGTGCAAGTTCAGCAGTTCAGCACAAGGCTTTCTGTTGCCTACACCATCTGATCCTGAGGCTTCGTGGATTTCAGCTGCTTTGTGGATAACACATCTGGAGGTTTAAACAGAGCTTACAAGCTTTGTGTAATTTCAGTTACCTGTCATGCTAATTGCCAATAACGCTACTGGTTCATTTAACTGCGTGCCGCTTCGGTAAGGAAAGCATCTGCTGAAACATAAATGCAAATGTAATGGGGGGTGCCAGTTTAATGTGATTTACCAAGTAGGATGTGTCAACATGTTTGCTGTTTTTGGATCAACATTCCCATAAAAACCAATCAGATTTTATGGTTAGACTTAGGATTGCATTTAGGAGCTTTAATATTCATCCTTATCATCCAGTCCTTTCCCTTTGATTTCAGGTGTAGGTTAGGGTTAGAGATAAGGTTAGGACTATGATTGGTTGCTAGTAATGTTGGTCCACGAAAAAAGAAAAGAAAAAGGATGTTGATTCAGGAAAACATTCTGCTTGGGTAAATCAAGGGCGTAAGAGACTGAATGTTGCCGTGTCAGAAGGTGGGTCAGGCCACCATAGCAGGTGTAAAGATTTCAGTTCACTGGTCAGAAAGAGTGTTACATGCCATCTTTTGTTCTGCTTGTTCACGGCAGCCATTTTTAAAGTCTGATCTGTTCTAGTCTCTTTCTGGGTCCCATGTGAACAATAACCCAGGGTTTACTATTGAGCGAGTATTATCTTATTTAATCAAATTTTACTCATAGAAACATCACAAAAATAATTCAAGTAAATAAATATGGTTTACTCTTGGTATGTAAATACTGACCATAGGATAGTAATTTATTATGATCTACTGAATAAAAGACAACAGATCCACATCTTTATGTTTTAACCATGTTTTCATTTATGTCAATGAAACAATAAGTGCTTATTTCAGTAGATCAGCTGCATAATTACATAATGAAGTTTAATAATAAATTCACACATTTTTACATAACCATATATTGGTATCTTCTCTGTTATTACTAGCTGTTTTTACATTGACAGCTTTTGTTTTATTTGGAATATTTCCCAATTTATCATTATGAATGTACTGTTCATATGAATGCTAAGTAATCATATTTATGTGCATGTTATTTGTTGTATACATTTACATCAAATGTCCATTTTATTTTTTATCATAGTCAACCTATCCTGTTTTTAATTTAGTTAAGTTGTCCAAAAGCCTGGTAAATGTAGTCTTGGTCATATTTTAGTCATGCTGCATAATGATTAAACGAATAATTACAATTATTTGTTCATCAAATAAATTTTTGTTGATATTTTCAGGTCATCAGCGCTTATTCCACAGTCTCGAGAGTGTGTGTGCATGGTTGCCAGGTTGCATAGATAAAGTAAATCTCTGAGTAGAAAATGTGTCATTTGTTAGGGGGATTTAAACCCTTAACATTTGGTAAAACCCATCAAGGTCTGCTGTTTTTTATGAAGGAAATATAAAAAGATTTTAGATTTTAGAGAGCTTTTAATTTTAAACTACATTTTAAACAGCATTGACCATTCCTTTACACAATATCCGTGTTTAGAGGGCCTGAAAACGCAACGTTTTATACTCTGTATAAACTGCAAAAATGTGAATTTGTGGAAATGGTGACTGTGCTGCATATTCCCTGTGCTGCATATTCCCTGTGAATGGGGATTGTTTTGACAATATTGACAATACTTGAACCTACCCTAGTGAAAAATACATTTTCTACAAATATAAAAAGTATACTACAAATACATTTGCATATTTATTTACTTAATAAAAATACCCTGCAATTGTACTGTTGGTATACTAAACTGGTAAAGTCTGCAAGATTAGTCTTGTCTTTTTTATAGTTAGAGTGCTTAATGTTGTTGGTGTCATCTCGTTTTAGTCAGGGAAAAAAGGAAAATATTTTTCATCATAACATTTTGTTTAAAAAAACAAAAACTGGTATAAGTGCATTTCCACGATATGTGCTAGCCATTGACTTACGTGCTACAACATTATGGATGAAACAATGGGAGGAAGACCACTGCAGGCAAACATTGCAGGTCATGAAATCAATGTCGGCTTCCAGGATGATTAACTCACGTGACAACTTACTAGATACATTTTCCTCTGTAACGCTAAAAGCACTCCCCTCAAGCGAGTTATTGTCCTAGAAGCCATTCACAATTGATGTGTTTTTTTATTCAAACTGCATTAATAATCTGATTATTAGGCTCCATGTAAGCACAGCTACTGAAAAGGACCTTTTAAGTCCCATTAGCAACAAATCCTTGGCTAATGCTGCATGTGTGCCTGGTTCGACCAATTAATTGAAAAAATCGAGCAATGAGCATTGACTTAAAAGCCCCACTGGGTCATAATACTTTCCCAGAATCTTATTAGTACAGGTGCCACGTGTTACATATGGTAATAGCTTTCCAGTGCTTTCTCCTTGGTCTAATGGTTTATAGTCACACAGTTTGAATACAGAGGAATAGTACATATAGTGTTTAATTTGCAACAAGCATTTAGTAAGATTTTGGTTCCCTTATCACAAGGGTGTACGTCAGTGCGCAGTTTGTGAATTATGAGATACTGGAACATAAATGTGAAAAGGTTACTTTGTTTGGAACATTCTCTCACCCCTGAATTTATAAATCACCGGTGAGAAGGACTTTTAAGAGAAACTCAGCAAACAGTTTGCGTTATTGTGAACATATGAGCCATGACATGTTACAAAGCCTACACATATTCTTAACAAAAAATGGCATTGCTACTTATGGCTGTACAGTTTCTAGAGGGATATAACACCATTATCGTTTATTTTAGCTTTAGCATATAAGTGGATCCACTTAATATGTGTCAGATCTGGCACAAACAAACCCCAAAGAACAGTTTGAGAAGTAATATTACACCCGTTTTTATTTACAGAGACATTCATGATTTTTTTAAACCTGGTTTTGAGTTGGAGTGCCAAGAGTACCAACCTGCTGTTAGTACAATACAATCCCTGCATGTTTCAGTGAGCTCCAAGCTAGCTTGGAAAGTCTCAACATGCAGTGGTGTTAACTTTCAACCGTTTACAGGTTTACTTCCATTTTAAAGTATAACGCCATTTAAAGAGAGTAAGATCAGCTCAAATGTGGAGTATAGCTTTCATTCAGCTTCAAACTGAAAAGCCAATTATTTTCAAAGACAGTGTCAAGGCTAAACCCAGAAGCGGGCAGACAGGCATTTAGACGACACGCATAACCGTGTGGGGTAACCTCAATTAACAGGCCTTCTCGTGGCCTCGGCTTCCTCTCGCTCAGGCTTAAGACACCCAATTTTCTGTTAGTAATTAGTCAAATTACAAGAACGGAGTTTTTTTTTTTTTATTTCCCACCATAGAACGAATGTTTGATTAGTTCAGATCAGCAGGAAGGGTCAGCGTGTCGAGTCAGTGTTCACGGGGAATGTTATTCAGAGAATTAATCTCCGTGGCTGTGGGTGTAATTGGGTCATTGAGGCGCGGAAAATGCGAACGGTGATCATTGTAATCGGTTGTGAGATGAATGTGCACAGCATCATTAACTCAATGGGGAGGCAAAGCCGTCTTATTCTCACCTAGAGAGACAGCGCGGCATTCGGCTAGTACGCCACTGCTCCGGTTTAAAGATCTCTTTCTCTTCGTGCCTATTGACTCATCGTGGCATAAAGAGGGACCGGTCATAAATAGAACAGGCCAGGATGCTATTGCTATGGCTCTGTGTCCCCTCACAACAGCAGCGTTGAGCCATATTGGCAAAGGATGTGAGGAGAGGAGACTGCTTGGCTCTATTTGCAGTCATGTTCTGCCCAAACCACTGTGTGCATGTGTGAGCTGCTGCATGCATGTGTGCAAGGTTAGAAAAACATCTTAGATAAATAACAGTGCCGTTTTTATACTCCTTAAAGGTGAAATAATTTCTCTGCCACTCGTGGCAACAAGGGAACTTGTAGAAATAATGACTGGCTATATTTGGAACAGCACGCTACCATGCTAATCATATTATTTACTGTATGTATAATGTGCAAAATATGCAAATTTTCTGTATGCATAGTATACTTAGATGACCTACTGCATTTGGAGTATCCCACAGAGCACACTGCGGGGAGTGCTGTATCCCACAATGCAATGCATTCAACTTGACCATGCATTTCCAGTAGACAAATGGAACAAAATACATTTTAGATGTTTTTTAAATTAATATTAAAAACTTAGCTATGGATGCACTATGTATCAGTACCATATCAGTTTTCAATATTGTACATTATTGTTATTGTTATTTTATTTATTGAATAAATTTGATTGATGACTGACATATCAGCAGATATTTGATATTCAATTGTTCATATGCAATTCCCTGTTTCTACATTTTTAGATTACCTTTGCTGTCATCGAAAGCTTGCTTAAAATTTAAGAAAAACAGTTACACTAATTGGAATTTTTATTGAATATCTATTTTCATTCTGCACATTACAATTTTAGTTTTTAGTATATTATTTTTATCTAGACAAAATACAGAATATATAGAATTTTTAGTAGTAAAGAATTTGTATTCGATGAAAATAATTATATCTGCTTATAGATGCTGTCCAGCATTTTAAATATTTATGCATTAATAAGGATAGTCATCTTTATTTATGAGATGGACTCCACATGCTGAATGAAATGAAAGTTTATTTTTGCATAATGCGTATGCTTTCACAATCTGGAATCAGGGAAATCAACCTACAAGTTGTTTACTTATAGTTAATTTCACAGTAAAAGCTAAATTATTTAGACTCTTAACAACTAAGTTAAAAACTTTCCATTGTGGTCCTTTAAATCAACACAGTGACAATGGAAACTGCTTGACAAAGGCATTATTGACAGAATCTGGCCATTATGTACTTCACACACACATATCAAACAAATACGATGAATGTATTAGGGGGGAAAAACAAGCTGAATCTGAAATACTTCTAGTTGACTCTGTACATTAACCTGGGAGAGGAGAAAGTATTTTAACATCAAAAAAATTATACACGTTATCTTTAAGCTTCTACTCACACCCATCACTCATAAGAGGAAATTACACACCGGCATCCCTACAGCATCAGCTCTCAAAACCTCTTCTGCAACCAAAGTGCTTCATCTCACAGAACATCCTGTTCCCTGCTGAGCACCAGCTCAATAATGCTGCCATTTTAGACATATTTATCATGGGAAAGGTAACGTTGGCATAAAATAGGAAGACAAGTTTAACCAGCCAGTGGCCTCAGTCATCCCTCATTCAGCACTGTCACTGTCTGTTTGTAGCACATGGATAAATGTGTAACAGGCCTACATCACAGCGCTAATATTTCTCAGAACACATAATGGGAGTTGATGTGCTCGGGGTGCTGTGACGCTGCAGGATCCAGGGCTGGCGGTGACGGGCTGCATTATTTAGCTAGATTTGGGCAGGAGTTAAGTGCTGGCAGAGGGAAAGCGAGATGGACGTTGCATGTGCACGGTGGTCTCTCAAGCAGCCGCTGAACAGCACACGCTCTCGGGAATCTCTGTTGTAAAATCCCACACGCACAAAGCATTTACTCTCCATATACTGATCTGTATGCAACAGCTGCGGCACAAACCTGAGCTGCATATAGATGCATTACGATTGTGATTGTGTGAAGACAAATCTACTGTGATTAGGTTAAGTTCACTCCAAAATTCACTCACCCTCATGAAGACTGGTTGTGGGTGAGTCAATGATGACGAATATTCATTTTTGTTGATCTATTCCTTTAAAAATGGTTCTGCACTTGATGATGTAGAAAACAATGCCTTGTGTAGTCTGTGGTGTTTGCAAACTGAGAGTGGTGAATATTTGATGTGTTGTTGGCTGAATTCTTTGTGCATGTGCAGGTGTAGGAAAGCATACAAGACAATGACTGTGGTCTTGGACATGCCGAGCAGACACATTTATTATGGTACAGGTTCTTGAATAGTAAATCGGTGTCCTTGGAGAGGTTCTGAGGCCATTTGGCAAACTCTAGATCTTTACTGCCACCTGCAGGCGGCCAGCAGCACTGCGCTCTGCAGCTGAAGTTAATTTAAATTGTGTGAAGTGATTAAAAATGCCCTTTAAACCAGAAGCCCTGAAGGCAAACACCACAATCAAATTTTAAATGAATGCTTAGCATTGAGTGCTCGATAAACACGGCAGCGTGCGTTTAAACAGGTATGTGCGCTGCGCATATTTGCCTGTGCGAATGCATTCTTAAGATGCGGGTGTGTATGCGAGACCGTGTTAGTGTGTGAGAATATGAGTAAGATCATTAATGAGGATGGGAGCGCTGTGGACAGAAATAGCAGACTGAGAGGCCTGCAGGGTAAGAAGGGAAGAAACTCAACAGCAGCTCGTGACTGCAGCACAAAATGCACAGCTGTACGCTTCACATAGTCAGAGCTTGGGATTGTAAACTGTATTTACAGGTGTGACTCTCAAATTGTCATGTAGCCTACACACAACAGCAAACAGGAGCAGATTGAATGATGTCTGCATAAACCAAGGGGATAAAGTTTGGCTGGTTAGCATGGCCCTGTTAGTACACTCACTTGGTTAAAGGTGGGGTAAGTGATTTCTGGTAGCCAATGTTGATATTTCAAATCACCAAAACAAACACGCCCCTACCCCAAAAGTGTCTCACCCCTATTTTGATAGCTCCGCCCCACACATACATACACAATCCAGGCAACGATTAGTTCTCTGAAACAAAGCAAAACCAATGTTACTCACCTATCGAGAAGAAACAAAGCAACCTCGGTGTCCGATTGCAGGCCTTCCCGCTCCTTGAGTTCTCTCCAGCGCTGGAAAGCTGATCCGATATTTACACGGGTCCTACTGCCTTAACGTAACACCGCGTCTACACCGCGAGTGGCGCGGCACGACGAAATACTATGAAATACGACACGACAAATCCCCGACAGTAAACTGCTGCCGCATTCTATTTATGACGTATTGACACAAATTTCAAATGATTTTCAACGGTCGCTTTGTCGCGTCCAGTGTAGACAGACTTTAGCTGCTGCGGCTCAGCGTCCGGTGTACACACAGTGTAAGCCTTCTTTTGTTTTTTATCCGCCATCTCTATCTTTCTGTCGTCGCTCGGCTAATGTCCGTCATGTGCACCGAGCGCTCTCTCTCCTCTGCATCATGAGTAGACACGCCCCTTACTGCTGATTGGCTACAAGTTTGTTTTGGTACTCGGCCCGACTCAGTTTTCTAAAGCGTTTTTGAAAAAATACATACCCCACCTTTAATAAAAGCATATTTTGCAACTGACAGCCATTTAAAAGTAGCGGTGTATTTTGACGCAAAAGTTCTATAGCTAAATTCTGTTTTAGGGGATTATTAAAGGAATAATTCACCCAAAAGTGAAAATTTACTCTCACATTTCATCGCATTTAGCATTTAGAAATGTGTTTAGCAGTCCAAACAACTGATAATGCTATTCTGCTGCGTTCATAACCATGTTGAGTCTCACTCTGATCTCATTTACTGGTCAGAATAAAAGCATGTTGTCTCCTTGCTGATTCTACCTGTTCATTCACAGGAGAGACAGGGTTTTTACCTGGAGTGACCATCTGTTGAACAACAGCATCCTCTAGTGGACATTAGCACAGAACAAGCTACTTTATAATGCAAAATCTCATTACCACAGACTGTCTCATAAAATGTATTCAATACTGAGAAGGACAATTTTGTGTTTACTTTAATGATTAGAAGAATGAGAAGGTTTGTTCTGTCTTTCCAAAATCAATTCTCACTCTGCTACATTTTATGAGGCTGTCAAACGCAGGCCCAGAGTAATATACTGTGGCACTGGAGAATACAGCAAGTGCTAAGTACATCTGACAGTATTTGGATCCTCAGTGTATTTCCATATCTAAATAACCTCAGATGAACTGTAAGCATCTCTATCTTAAATGTGTTCAAAGTGTTTTCGCTCAAACAGAAGGCTAATGTAGCTTTGGTGAAAACCTTCAGTTGGTGAGGTTAGTGTACTCAGGTGGGTGAAAATGATTCGTCCTACTTAAAAAAAACCTACACAGAGAAACATTGTTTTTGGGGTCATTTAAATGAAACAGTGTTGCTTGCGCTCTCTTTGCATGATAGTAAAGCTTGTGAAAGCTGTGGGTGAGGTGTTAGATTTGTGTCATGACAGTTGCAGATCAATTTTACTGATTTTTACACGTGCATTTGGTAGATGCTTTTATCTGAAGCAACTTAGTGCATTTAGGCTCTACATTTTATCAGTATGTGTTTTCTGTGAGCATGAAACCCATGACCTTGGTATTACTAGCACCATGCTCTAACAGTTATATTTATACATATGCTGTATATGCTAGTGTATGGTAAAGATGAAAATTCTATGCTTGTTCAAATGTCTCTAAACCTGATGTTTATGTAAGGGCACATGAGATTTGACAGTTATTGTGAAATGGCAACTGTTAATTGTAGCATAAATGTACAAAAATGTAAATTTCAGCCTTTTTAATAGAAGGCTATTGTAGGGGCTACATGTACAGTGCCTTCTGGTCATTTTTAAAAATTTGAGAGCCCCATTCATTTTCATAATATGGTCATTCTGCAAAACTTATTTTATGTTCTACAGAAGATAGATAGTTTTACAGAAAAGAAACAACATTCTGATTAAATTATGAAAATTTTTATTTTTGGGTACATGTTTACAAATGGCTTGTTGCTAGGGAAAAAATTTTTTTTTTATTATCTCTCATTGAAAATCCATTTTAGTGTGGTTTATTTTACTGAGAAATCAGGTCATGCTGTTCAGTGTAACCTTTGGATTCCTATTGATGTGACACAAAAACAAACAAAACAGATTGCACTGGAAGCCTAGCAGCCAACAGGCTGTGACTAGTTATTACTGTATAATCCACAGAGGGCGTTAGATACATGTGTATCTATGTTATGCTGTATTACACCTGTTCATGCAAACTCTCAAGGTGGGATATATAATCAATGTTCCAAACAGAATAGCAAAACTAAAAAAGTCAGGTTTGCCAAAAACTCCTGTCTGCCAGGTAGTCTCATGCCAAACTCAAAAATGAGTATTTTAACACTGAAAAAATTACACATGGCACCTTCAATAGGCTTCAAAATAGTACCTTCAAAATTTCAGTAGTTGCAGTACTCATATACAAACACATGATGGCAGTGTTGGTTCAACTCTAACGTACCAATGCATCCATCAGGTGAGTTGAGACCACACAGGGTCTCAGGCAGCTGTCACTTTTCATTGATTGTTGTTATTATGCTGCAAAACTCAAAGTCACTCTTAACATATCTGTGAGAAAACACCTGAGGTAAATAACTAGTGAAGATAAAACAAGCTATTTAGGTATTATAATGGAACAGGTTGTTTTGTAAGTAAAGAGTGAAGAACTGTGACATTGTGCACTTGGTACCACTTAAGGCTTGAATGACACAGTTCTTCAACAGTCCATCGCTCAAGGTTAAACAGCCTCCACGTGGCTCATCTGTTTAATTATGTGACTTATGTGGCTTCAGGCTGGAGATGATGGGAGAGAGCGAGAGTGGCCTGCATGGCTGGGCTGCTGATGGACTGCAGTCAGCTCTGGTTAGTGCCGAGCACCAGCTCCGTGCCCATCCGCATTCAGATTTCCCATTACTCTTTGATTAAGGGAGTGTCAGACGCACATGTGATTGATGAGCTGTCGGGGGAAAGCCGCCGACTGGAACGCCTCATCCTCTTCCTCATTAAACACTCCAGGAGTACAGCTCCTCTTCTTCATGCACATACAAACAATACACTCGCGGAGAGAGATCCTAATTTAGCTCGAGCTGTGAGCCGCCTCTGTGCAGTTGTGAGGGAAGACAAACCCTTCAAATAGCGACGGCTTCAAACAGCTGATTGTTGCACAAAGATCTGGGGGTGTGCATCTCCCCTGCCTCTCTGATTTTTTGTGCTCACAAAAGAGAGGGATCAAGAGGCGCAGAGGAGCCAGAAGAGAGGAAGAAGACAGAGGGATGGATGTGGAACAAGGCTGGAGAGAGGCAGGGGAGGGGAGGGAAGAGGAAGGGAGAGAAAGAGAGAGAGAGATGCAGCCAATGCGCAGCGCGGCATCTTGAAAGAGCGAGAGAGGAGAGAGAGAGAAGAAGGGAGGGAGAGGGAGCGGAGGAGTGCGAGTCAGGCACTGGCAGTCACTCTTTGGCTGAAGAATAACGTGTGCTGTGCATCGCTGTGATGCCGTCGGATCCGAGCGGCTGGTACGTGTGAGCTGGTTTTGAGACTCTCTTGTGCACGTGCAGCCGATTGTCCCTTGGCTGGAGGAAGAGGGAGGAGGAGGAGGAGGGCGCATCAGGTTAGTGTCCATTCTTGCGCGCTGCATCTGGACCCCGGCGCCAGGGAGTGTGGGGGGGCACTAGGGCCAGGCGGCCTGCCGGGGGACGACATGAGCGTTCCACTCCTGAAGATTGGCGCGGTGCTCAGCACCATGGCCATGGTCACCAACTGGATGTCCCAGACGCTGCCCTCGCTGGTGGGGCTCAACGGAACCACCATCTCTCGCGCAGGCACCTCGGAAAGGATCGTCAGTGTGCGTAACCCTCGACTTTTCCTTACTCTTCCTCTCTGTTTATCTCTCCGTGTCTGTTTGCTCATCCGAATAAGCCAATAAGTCAGGACCTTTTGTGTTAAAGAGTAGTTACACTCCTATGTGGTTGCAATCCTCAGAGATTTGCTAGACAGGATTTTAGAGGGATTTTCCGGGTAAGAGGCAGGTAAATTGAATGCGTGTCTGGCTTTGGGGGTTGGTTACAGAGGAATTGATGGCTGCTGTGGGTGAATGATTCTCAGTGGGAGATGATAGACGAGGAAGTTATACCTGGTGAGATTCATGACTCCTGCGAGGATATCCTCACTTGGCAGGGGGAGAGGAGTTAAGTGCCTCATGACTGATGTTCAGGTCAAATAGAGACAGGGAGGCAGGATTGTCTCCATGAGGCAGTGTCTCGTCTGCTGGAGATGATGGTCCTGAGACATAAGGTTAGACTTGAATAGCATTTGAGCCAACTCTTTTCTTCCATTTCTCTTTTTCCCACCCCCTCATGCTCTCTTTTTTAATCAAATCCACTGTACTTTTCGGGAGAACTGTGCGCTTCTGTCCATAACAGAATTAAGTGCCTTGTGGGAGAGAGGCCGAGCCTTTGGCACTGTCAAAGCTGTCACATTTAAAGTAAAAACACAGAAAGAGAAGAACAAAATCAAAGTATGTCTCTAGAGCTAAGCACCTTGTTATATTTTAAAAGGTTGTTAAGTAAGCAATGGCTGAAATTTAAACCTTCACAATTCTGCCAGCATGTGAGTAATTATATTGCATGTTTGAGTGTGTATGCTTTTGTTGGGTATTGAAAAATGGGACCAGGTGTGAGTAGGTGGAAGAGGGTGGCTGGAGAGTGAGATGTGATCCCTGTAACGTTTTCTGGATCATTAATGTTGAGAGACCGCCTGGGTTATCTGCTGTGTAGTATATGAGCATCTGCCCCTCAATAAAAGCTTTGCCCGGCGTAGCTTATGGCCAGGGACGACGCTCCATCTGGATGAGAGAGGAGACGCTGTAGGGGTCGTTTGGGTCGGTCAGGATGCCTACGCTGATTTCCATCTGTCTTAGAACAGGAGTCTGCAGAAACTGTCTATCACAGCTTTGTCTAACACGTTCACACTCGCTTTGGAAGACTGTTACTACTCACCATAAGCTAAAAGCTGTAGGGATGGAGGTTCCTTTTCTGTAGAGCTGTGTTGAATTCTATAGAAACTCTACAGTCAATGCCCACACTGCTTCATATCAAGCCATATTATCCATCTAGGCATGTGCTTGTGTGCACCCAATGATCACGCCATAAAATGGTCCACTTTGAGTACTATACATCCAAATGTAGTCACCAGGAGTTAAGCTTGGTATGTGGGTAAATGAGAGGAAGCCAAGCAGGAAATCCAGAATTGGCTCCCTTTCAATTAATGAATGTAAATTTAAATTGAATCAGAATAACAGGATGAGGAATTTACTGAACTGCAATTATGTGAAATAAAGTCTTTCACTCTGATCTATCTATCATTCTACCTTCAAAAACGTCAATGTTTTTTGAAAACTTGTTTTTAAAATATACCAACCTTGCTCTGTCAAGCCAACATTCAAAGTTTATCTTGACAAACTGTGCTCTATATGTTAAAAATTATAGCCATGTGAACTTCAGAAATTTCAATTAATTTTAATTTACATTTGTTTACAATCAAATTGCATCCCGCTTGCTACTTTGATTCAAATTTAATTCCAATTTGTACCAATTGGCATTTAAAAGGCATTCTCAATTCAGGGCTAAATGCTACTCAAATCTACAGCTCAGGTTAGGTGCAAGTACCAGAAATTTGATAATGCATATATTAAATAGTTGCAAAGTGGAAACTACTGGAAAATGAGCCAAAATTGTTCAGGACATTTATTTATTTAGCTAAAGTGGCACCCATTGAAGCTCCGCTATCGGTAGTCATCATTACCCAAAACACATTAGCATTTGTGAACTCCCCCATATCTCATTTCAAGCAATCACTTTAAAACATTGCCTCACTTCACCTCAAGGAAAAACCAAGGGGAAATTAGCATACGTAAAAAAAAAATCTTCCCCAATCTTCCCTGAAGCGAAGGCCTTCATTTTTAGATTTGAGGCATTAGACAGATGTTACTCTCATGCCGGGGACTAATTTATTCTCTGTGATAAGTGTGAACCCATCCAAAGCGATCTGGCTTTGTAAAGACTCAAAATCTAATCTCAAAAGCAGCTTGCGCTCAGTCAGAAAGAGAGATGCATCCCTCTGTTCTTGAGATGAGGTGATGATCATGTGAAATGAGCTGCAGAATGGAGGTGGGGTCCGTGAAGCAGAGTGACTGATGGACTCGTAGCAGGCTTCAGGGAAGTCCTTTCTTCTCTTCAAAGCAACATGTCTTCCATGCTACCATGATGATCTAGGGCCCACATGACTGTCCAGTCTACCGTCATGTCAGTGCCGCACGTTAAGTGTGCCGTATTCCATCAGCTCTGAGCAACAATCACACTGCGCTTCACTTGCTCTTTTTTGCCCTTCTCAGCTCAGCTGCTAATTCATGTGAACTCGTCACGTGTAAAGCTCATCACTACACTTAGAGGTGAAGTGTGCAATTTCTCCGCTACTAGTGATACCAAACAGAATTTTAAAAATGCTTTCTCACTTTTCCCACTGCCTATTCTGCCCTACCCTAATTTTATCCCAATATTCAAACAGATAGTCTCACCCCAAATTCATGGAGTTGTTTAAACATGAAGCTGATGTTAAAGGAATAGTTCACCCAAAAATGAAAATTACCCCATTATTTACTCATTCTAGGTGTATAGGACTTTCTTTTTTTCCAGACGAATTAGTTGATCTGGACCACAAAACCAAACATAAGGGTAAATTTTTTGAAACTGAGATTTATAAATCATCTGAAAGTTGAATAAATAAGCTTTCCATTGATGTATGGTTTGTTAGGACAATATTTGGCCGAGATACAACTATTTGAAAATCTGAAATCCGAGGGTGCAAAAAAATCGAAATGTTGAGAAAATCACCTTTAAAATTGTCCAAATTAAGTTCTTAGCAATGCATATTACAAATCAAAAATTAAGTTTTGATATATTTACAGTAGGAAATTTACTAAATATCTTCATGGAACATGATCTTTACTTAATATCCTAATGATTTTTGGCATAAAAGAAAAATCAATAATTTTGACCCATACAATGCATTTTTGGCTATTGCTACAAATATACCCGTGCTACTTAAGACTGGTTTTGTGGTCCAGGGTCACATATTAAAAGATGTCCTGCCTATTCCAAGCTTTATAATGGCAGTGAATGGGGGGGGGGGGGGGGGGTCGAGATTTTGAAGCCCAAAAAAGCGCATCCATCCATCATAAAAGTAATCCACGTGATTAATGAAAAATATCCATATTTAAAACTTTGTAAACCATAATCTCTAGCTTCCACAAACTGTCATATGCACGAAAATGGATATTTTTCTTACACAAACACATTGCTTCACTTCAGAAGGCTTTTATTCACCCCCCAGAGCCGTGCGTAGTACTTTTATGATGGAAGGGTGAACTTTTTTATGTTTCAAAATCTTGACCCCTGCACCTTGGATGGCTTGAAAATGAGATACTCAAAAATGTAATAAAGCATGACAAAGTCACATTTTTAGTTAATCTACAAATTACTTGTAATTTAAGTTACACTTCACCTATAAGGAGGAAAAAACTCATGTATGTATGGAAACTACCTTTACATGTGCACAGCAAGAGCAGCAGAGCTGCACAGAAGCAAGTATACAGTAATGTCTTAATACCACAATGATTGCTGGGTAAAGATTTTGTTCCATGTATGCGTGTAGGCGAATGTGTGTGGCGAATACCGCTGGTTCAGGGGTGAGTCTGACACTAACTGTCTCCTCGATTATGAGAAATAAATGAGAGGCGAGTGAGAAGCCGTAGGACAATTTGCAACAAACGTGTAATGAACACAAACGCTTAACAAAGCCACATGCCCATGTGGCTGATATCAGCCGCTGTTTCTCATTTTCATGGGACCAAAATATTAAAGGAACGTCATGGAAACCGATATGCATAAATAAGCACCAGAAACAACATTCTGCTAAACTCTACTGACTCTTTGGGAATTGGAAACATGGAGTTTTGGATTTTTTTTTTTCGTTGGAGCGGCTCAGATCTGTCTGTTATGAAAGCACCAAAACACAGCTCTGCTCAGCTGTTGCTGCCCACCAGGGATCTCTAAATGAGAAAGTGAGGTTGAACCACTTTGGCTGCTGTCACCACCACACACACCCACAGATGACAACGTTGAGATTTACAGCCTTAGAAGGGACATCTAATCAGACTCACCTTAGTCTTCACATTTATTTACTCTTTTCGGACTGATACAAAAGGTCAAAGTCTAGTTAGCCCATGTTGGTAGATGCTGTTACCATCGGACTGTGAAAATCACATTTCTCCATTTGCCATCCTTCAAAATTAGCTGTGTATTTTGACTACCCTTATATTTACAAGCATATATATTCATTTTAATAAAGTCAGTGTTTGGCCAGTGCACAATTTTGATTTGGAGTGCTCTTAAAAGCATATAATGGACCTTAAAATGTTTATTTTTTTCCATTCTGCTGCCTTTGAGTCAGCTCAGGATATCTTAGTGAATGTTTTGGAACTGTGTTTGTTACTGTGGTGAATCAGCCAATCAGCGCTGGCATGACATCATTTTGCTGCAGCCCTAGAGTCACTATGTACAGATCAGATGATTAGCTTAAAAAGTTATGTGGTCCAATAAGCTAAGATGGCGCCCAGCAACTGTCACTTGGATGAATGTAAATGCTAATGTCTAATAGGTTTCTCTATGAAATATAAACCTCATGGTTCCACATCAGAAAGGTGCTGATTAATGGGAAACTACTCTTGATGTCTTTGATGACAAGCTAAAAGACTGTGAGCAACCTTCACATAAATATTAATATTCCTGTAGTTAAGAAACTGTAAATCATGTTGATACAAGACCGCATCAGTCCCTTGACTGGCACCTTTGCAGATATGAGGAAGCGGGACCTTATTGGAGTGGAAGCTCTTCCAACATTTCAGTCACATTATCAATACCATGCTCAAAATTGCTAGCTGAATCCTTTATTTTCAGAGGCAGAAGCAGGGCAATCTTTAAGAGCGCTTGTAGGAAATTGATTGAATCAGAAGGCAAACAGAGTAATATCTCGTTTACCCATTCTATGCCGCTCTACTTTTGTGTCTTAAAGCTTAGAGAGGGAACACTAGCAACTGTGTGTATGCAGGACATTCGTGTTCATTTGCATCAGCATCTGTGCTTTACAAGAGTACTGGATATTTAAAGTTGTTCATGAGTGTTATGGAAGTATGTAATGATAGAAGAAGTGCTCGGAGCCATGGCAGAAGCTCACATCCATGTTTTAGAGTGGAGACAGATGCCAATGTTGGGCTTCAGGGTAATATGTAATCACAAAGCTCCACTCCAAAGCCTTATGTTGATAAAAAAAGAGAGATAGAGAGAGAGAATTGTAAAAAAAAAAAAAGGTCAGAAAAACGAAAACACACTAAAGGACATCTAAGGAGAAAAATAAGGCAATTTTCTCTCTCCTTGTTACTGTGGAAACCCGGGTTCACAGAGCACCAATAAAGGTCTTTCTGTAGAAAACAACTCGTGGCCATCTCCCACACGCTTCTTATGAAAGTTGTAATAGACTTCCTGTCACTTTCATGAAATGGAGGCTACAGATTTACGATCTCATTTACGCCCAGACTACAGTGCCGAGCTCAGTCTAATGAAAACCGCCCTAGGTTCAAACCCACAGACGTCTCGGGGGCCAAGCGTGCCTCTGTAATTGGTTAATCTCTTCCGTAATGTGTTAATAGCGACCTCAAAGTAAAGGCCAGCTGGAGATCACGAGCAGAAGTGGCGACGGTGAGTGAGAGGAAGCCCCGAGAGGGGAGGTGACCTGAACTTCCTGCTCTCAGTGCCTATTGATCACCTTCCGTTTTCGCAATTGGATGTCAATACCTGGGTGGCTTCTCCTCAGTAGGGAGCGTGTGGGATGTGTGTGACGGTTTCCAACCGAGACGGGGCTGAAGATCAGACTGCGGGATCGAGGCTCGTAAAGGTTGAGCAGTGTGTGGGGCTCACAATGAGGGCTGGGCTCGTAATGGAGCTGGTGTCAGGCTTTGGCAGCGGTTCAGCTGAGTAAGAAACTGCCACTCTATAGGTCTGAAATTAGACCTCGGCATCTTCCCCCTCAGCAGTTCTCTGCTTTCACTCGGTGCGGTCACTCTCTCTCTCTCATTCTCAGTTTTTTTTTTTTAGTGTTTCTGTCCCTCCCGCTCACACAAACACTAGCTGCGGCATCTTGTTATCTATTGCCCTCACACCAGGTTCTTTCCTCCTTTGGTCTGTTGTTCTGGATTTCTCGGTGAAGCTATCAGTGTGCTCTTCTCCATGCCTTTCACTTGACATTTTTGTGTTTGAGTACAAAGGAGGTGTTGGTTAAGTGAGCTTGGGCCGGTGGGACATCAATTTAGGCTCTCAACTTGCCGATTATTCCTCTGTGGTGCCTAAGACACCATTCAGCCATAATGTCATCCCTATTGAGTGAAATGTGCCATCAGTCCTTGCTCTCAATGCTGCTCTTATCCTTGTAATGGCTCGGACCTCAAAACAAATTTAGGCTCTCACATAGTGTTCTGACCAGGTACAACAAAACAGCTTTCCAGTGAAAAGAAATCTTTCTTGTCCACTAATGTCACAATGTGACAAACAGGGCCTCAACTAATGGTTAGTTAATAATTGGTTATTTATTAATCTGTTGAATATTTATTTGATTAATCGATTAATCAGAAAAATCCAAACATTGTTAAAATGTTTACCTTCTAAATCTACCATTCTAAAGCAGAAGTTAAAATCACTAAATTAAAACTGAACAACTAGTATGAGGAACACACTTATTTACTCATCAGAACATACAACAGTAATTATATTCAATGTATAGTCCATTACAATAGTCCCTTTACTGTGACTACTCTTATGAAAATGTTAAACTTACATATGATTTCTAACAAGAAATAGTTCAGCAAAATTTATACCGTGGTCTGTTTAGTCTGCTTATGAAGCACTTAAAGGGGACACAACACACAGTTTCACCCAATCTCATGTTAACCTTGAGTACCTGCATCCTTCATATGTCTGAAGAGTTCGAATCATGACCGGGATCTTTTATCGCTGGGACAGCTCCATCTTTCAGTATCAAACGATGTGCAAATCCAGCGCCGAACTGGGCCGAATAAAACCGAAAATTCACGGTCACCGAAATTACAGGAAAAAATAAACACTTGTGAAACTCTGTTGCTGCCCCGCAAAATTAAACTGCATCCACTGTTCACGTAATGTTGGGTTCTTTGGGAAGCTGAACAAGGTAATCTTTCCCTCACATCCAAAAACACACTGCTTTAGAGACATTTTTCTTGAGCAAGTCCTGTGCAGCGCTGCCGATGACGCTGATGGGAGTGCAGCTATGGTCACAAGTTCCTTCGTTACTAATAGAGTTAAATGGAACTAATGACCATAGTTAGCTAACGATGCTTTTGGGAAACACACCCCAGGTCGATGTGTGAGTCTGTGGTCTCTTCTGGGAGAAATGCCCATACAAGAAATTCTGCCCTTCATGATATCATGAAGGTCCAAGCTCGAAAAAATAACTTTCCGAAATTTAGGCTATACAAACCTGGAAGGAGTGCATTTAACACAGAATCCCTTCATCATACGTCCAAATCGTTTTTTGAAACTTTGGCCATGTTTAGCATGAGAACTCAACTCTTTAACAGTGTAGATTATTACACAGAATGCATGAAACAGCATTAGACCCCCTCCTCCCTCTTTAATATAAAGCATTCTCATGTTTTGGGCAGCTTAGATTGTGCAGTTTTCCCGTAGCAGCTCGGTCTGTGTCCTCCGCGATTTTCCAGATGCATTTTGTCCATAGAAATGTTTTTCATTTATATAGCTGTATAGTGACATGACTGATGGATGTTTTCCTTGCATATTACGCAGACACAATTTGATTTGTTTGCAATTATTTTTATTTTCAGCTGATAAATACAATTGATAATTGATTTTATCAATGCACCCCTAATTACAAAATCCCCAAAAATAACCATAGAGTGCCATTGTAGAAATGCTCTAATGCTGCCTTCAAGTGCACCTGAGAAACTCGCAAAGTTGGGCGTTGGGCGTTGGTTATTTTGACGCGTCACGTATTCAAGTCAGAAACAACACGGAAGTAGCCTAAACAAAACACATATTGAAACTAACAATTAACCCAACCTATCTAAATTCAAAATTATGAAGATTACTCATTTCTATTACTTATGCATGCATATGATGTATTACATGATGTATTATGTATATTATTGATTAGTATAGACATATTATGTATATAATAGATTAGTGTTTCCACCATGTTTCAAATTGAAATGCAACCTTCAATGTCACAACCCAGCCACTCATGGATCATCTGGAATTCCGAGTTTCCCACCCATAAATGGGACTTGCACAGTCATTCATCTGCACGAAACTTGTAATTACAATATTTCAGACTACACTTGAAGTGCTGTCAGCCGCATAATTGCTGTCAGCCATGATTAATTTATTCCACAAGTGACTGCATCCAATAATAGAGGTGTAAGTGAGTCATGTGATTCAACATGGCCGCCCCCTTGAGGTGACCCGCTTAATGTAGAATAAAACTGCTTTTATTAGGCATTATCTCAATCTCATGTAAGTGTATATGATTTTTAACTAGCTACTATTAATTTCCTTGTGTACAACTTTTTAAATGAGGAAAAAATGACGGAGTATCCAGTGATGTAAAGAGGGATATTGGACCAATGTGATTTGACCGCAGACAGGGTCTTCCCTGCTCAATGCGACAGAAATAGAAAAGCAGCTGACAAAATGTCTTGCTCATCACTTACCATGACCCCGGCAGGTTAGGACAACAACTAAAATTAACATTGAAGGCGCACCATATATTGCTTTCTGCTTTATCGTGTCTCACCTGGTTAGGATACGCAACATATGATCAGCAACTCCATTCACTCGCTCGTCTTCTTAAATGCCAGCAAACAGACTGTGCACTACTGACAGAGTAATTTGATCATTTGCAAGCTGTTAAATGCAAATGAGAAGTAAAAAAACAGACGCATGCGGATACACTCACCCTGCAGTTTACGGATGACAGCTCAACCATTACTAATTAAACCGTGGCTCATTTCATCTGACCTGTTTGTTCATAAATAACTGGCCTATTCCGTAACATGCACCCTCATACAGTACAGATGCTGGACAGGATAGGAAGATCTGAATAAGGACGAGATGCTACACCCATCTGTGAGTGATATGGTGTGTGTGTGTGTTTGTGTGCCCCCCCGTTCTCTACTCTGCCATTAGCAGTAGATGAGAGGAAATTACAGCAGAATGAATTGGTGGGTGGTAATGAGTCCAGGGGTGATTCTAATCAGTTCTTAAATTAAAACTCAACATTTATGCAACATTAATGAACAGAAAGCATATTTATGCGAAAGCGCAGCTCCCCATTGGCCTCCCATCGGATGGGCACACGTGCCGCGCCGATGTTTAACATGTGAGGTGCATGTACCGCACCGATGATTGATGCGACAGTTTTATCCGCTCGAGGGGCTGCGGGCGGCAGATTGGCGTATAGATTGAGCCGGAGCTCGACGTTAACCGTATCTGACATGCTCAGACACTAAGCCGCAGGTCCGTCGGGACGGGAATGAGACTGATGATGAAATGTTAGGGTGGTAATACACTCGAAGAGCACATTCTTTCAGGCCAGGGCGAGACACGCTTGGGCTAGTCTCACATCGGCTACGAGTGGTCAACGGAGCGGGCCTTGTCTCAGAGACGAACCGGCAGACCTGTCTGTGTTCATCTCGCAGAGAAGGCTGGATTACTGTATCAGCTCACCTGGGAAAAACACACGCTGATACCGCACTGCCATCCATCAGCGTGTGTTTGATGATAGTGACACGAAGCACAGAAAATCACTGCTAATGGAAGTGAGGACCATGCTAGATTTGACAGCCGCTGAATGCCAGACTGGACAGGAAAATGGCCATTTATAACAGTATGTGGCATTCTTATGCAAATCAACATGTACTGTACAAGCAAGAGGTTAGACGAACATAAGGAATGAGACTAATGGCTTTGAGCTAGACCAACCTTATCAAATCTGAGTGTGAATCGGAACCACTGGGAACTGTGTGTGTGTGTTGAGCGTCAGCAAATGTATGTGTGTCTGTCTCTCATGCCTTCAGGCTTTGCAAGCACCTTCACTGGAATGAGATGGGAGACTTTATGTGTGTCATAATCTACTGGGTCAAAAAAACAGTTGGGTGTATTTTTAGACCTTTAACATTTAATGTCATTTCATTGCGTTTTTGTGTTTTGTTTCTTTTGTTTTGTTTCTTTTTAGAGAGAGAGAAAGCTAGGTTGTTACTGAAAATAGGGAGCCAATGCTACCAAACGAAAATGTGCTCAAGGGGAGAGACAGAGATGGAGAATAAATTGGGGAAACTGATACCGAGAGAGAAATGTTCTCAAGCCAGAATTAATCAAAACAACAATCAATTTTGTGCCTGCATCTCCAGATTCAACAAACTGATCAAATTGAAAAGACAAGTGCCATTAGATGGTTCAAATGAATTGCAGCTCCACAACGAATGAATACAGACCTACAAAGGGATAAACATTTGCACGTTACTTGACTAGTAAAGAATTTAAGTCGAATGAAACACAACTGACGGTCAAAACGCACAAATCGAGAAGGCTTGATGGAATCAGAGTTGTTTTTTAAGGGAGCATAGCGCTTCCATTAGAGACAAACAGAGGATGAAACATGGCTTTGCTGTTTCCCAAAATAAAAATCACTTAAAGTTGTTTTTCCTCAAACAAAATGCTGTGATGCTTACAGAGAAATTCATCAGAGAAACTCATCAAATGATAAAACTGCACTACAGCATAAATGGCAGCAAAATATGTGAATTATCAAGTAGAATTTATTTTTTTAGCATAATAATTGTTACAGCTTTTGTTTTATTTCACGTTTTCACATTCATCACTCATAAAGCCATAAATTGTTCCATCAAAATGAATAACAATACAACAATGATGGCAAGTCACTGTAGACATAACAGTATGATTTTCTGTAAAGCTGCTTTGAAACAATGTGTATTGTGAAAAGAGGTATACAAATAAATTTGACTTGAATAACATTCATTGTGATAATTTGTATTTGTGAAACCTGTATTTTTTATTGCCTCTGCACCTAAATTTACAAATCAATTCCTTTTGATTTTGTGAAATTACATTTGCCTGGCGGGCTAATAAAGCATTATTGAGTTGAATTGCCGTAATTTGAATTAAATTGAGTGAGCGAGAGAGTGAGAGATTGCTCAGGGACACAGGAAAAAGGGACAGATGAGAACGATAGGAAGGTGAGAAGAGGACAGACTGTGGAGGAAAAGGAGCGATGTGGAGGGAGTGAAAAAGGGAAGGAGACAGAAAGAGAGCAGAGAATGGCAGGGATTGGCAGGAGTGACAGGATGTGACAGTGAGCTCATGGGGCGGCTGCTGCTTTACTCTCCAATCACATAGTCTCTCTCTGTCCACTCGGTCATTTAATCTGATCAGGGAAGTGTGGGGAGAGAGAGGGTGAAGCATGAGAGTGAAAAACACTGAAGAGGGTAAGAGAGAATGAAAACGGGAAGGTTAGAGCAGAAGGAGACATTTTATTGCTGCTCCTTTTTCTTGTAAATGCTATTTATCTTTAATGACATCCTCTATTGTTCCTTTCCAATCTGGCTTTATTCTTCATTTAGTCTTAAAGGGTAGTCTTTAAAACATAGAGCTGCTCAATAATGGCTAAACAGTTAATCACAATTAAATATAATTAATTATTAATCATGATTTTTGTCATTTAATTATTATTATTTTTTTACATTTCATCAGATTTATTGCACTTTCACATATGCACAAATCAAGAGAATGTCAGCTTGCATGTTTTGCTCGCAGATTTATTCACAGCAAACCACATTAAAGAAAACAGACTGGCTGTATTACACATTTATTTGAGCAGAATATCTCAATAGAGATTGCTAAACTCCAAATTGTTTGCCAGTGTTTTTAGCTCATCTGGGCTTTTTCTGTAAAGTAGAGTGAGCATGTGCACATGGGTTGCCAGGTTGAGAAGATTAAGTAAACAGAAAGCAAAGAAAAAAAAATGCATCGATTTATGGAAAAAGCTCTGATTGGGGGTAAAGTCTTGAAATCTGGCAACCACAACCATGAAAGCCTGTGGAGGCTTGTTACCAATGCAAGATAACACAAATGCCAAATTAAAATACAATTTCAGGATAAATAGCCAGTGGGCAAATATTGCAGATGATTATGCTCAATAAATCGAGAGAGAAGCAGAAATCGTGATCACGATTGAAATTCATTGTGCAGCCACAGTAAAACCTGAAATCACCAGCTTCATAAACATACCTAATTGTGTTCACTACAAGTTAAGCTCAATCAAAGGCATTTGTGTCAATGTTGATTACCACAATCATTAATTTCCACTTGTCCTTCCTGGGATACGTGAGGCACTTAATGTAAAATGGGGCCAGTCAGCATACAATAAAATATTCAATAATATAGCCGCAGGAGATAAACAATGATTTAAGTTTAAAAATTGCTTTCTAATTGTGTATTTCCAATTTTACAACTTTGTTGCCAAGCCAAAACCATAAACCCAACTGTAAAAATTATTTAAACAGCTTTATAGCTCAATTAATACACATTCTTAACAGAAGAATTCATGTGAGTGAAAATATAAGCTTCACATTTCTGTTGTTTGCCAAAATTGTCCCCATTTACTTCAAATAAATACCTCACTATCACCTCTTTTAAAGGAAAGTATGAAAGGTTAATATTCATTATTACTCCACAAATGTTGAGTTTAAATTGTTGCTATTCTATTAATGAAAAAGCAGAAAGGTTTGTGTGAGCTTTAGTTCTATATTATGGATAGAAACCACTACAGAAGTCAATGGAAAGTCCCCACTATGATAAAAAGCAAACATCTTATGTGGTTTATGAGGACACAAATTTGTATAATAACATGGGTATGACAGAGGTATTACAATTTGAAGGTGGTTTATGAGGACATTGCCTATGTCCCCGTAATTCAAAAGGCTTAAAAAACATACTAAATGGTGTTTTTTTGAAAATCTATAAATGCACACAGTCTCCTGTGAGGGCTAAGTTTAGGTGTAGGGTTGGTGTAGGGCAATGTTTGTTCAGTATAAAAACCATTACGCCTATGGAGAGTCCCCGTGTGTGTGTGTGTGTGTGTGTGTGTGTGTGTGTGTGTGTGTGTGTGTGTGTGTGTGTGTGTGTGCATTTGAGCCTGTAACATTGTTTCAAGACATCCATCTCCTGACTCCACCCCCAATGAAAAAGCAGCTTTATCGATCCAAAGCAGCTCTATTTCCTCCAAGTGTCTAAGCTGATCAAAACGTCCTCCTCTCACAGATGCCACATTCTATTCTGCTCATGCATTTTGCTCTGTCTCTCCATGCATCTTTCGCTATCTCTCTTTTTTCATCTCTCCATGTCTTTCTCTATGCAGGCCCTGTATCCGAGCCCAGAGGAGGGCTGGCAGATCTACAGCTCGGCACAGGACGCAGATGGGAAATGTATCTGCACAGTCGTGGCTCCAGCACAGAACATGTGTAATCGAGACCCACGCAGCAGACAGCTCCGTCAGCTTATGGAGAAGGTGACATTCGTCTCTAACATGCTCAATAACCTAAATAACACACGCTTGTCAAGAGCAAATCCTAGTTGAGTAATATTTTGTACATATTACGCAGTCATTAAACATGGATCCCAAACATTGCATAATACTGTTCCCCATTAGAGAAAGTTTGTGAAAGTACATGATGCAAACAATCCGCCTAAAAGAGGACACGTCCTAAATACTGCTGTGAAATTGGATTCACTCTGCTGAGCCGTTAGGATGTTTTTTTTTTTTTTTACTAATCGTGCTCATTAGACTAAGACCAGGCAAAGAACAACTGGAAAAAAAGTGTAAAGTACCTCCTAAATCAGGAAATGGAGCACTCAATGCACAGGGCTTTACTAAAAGCCTCAGATTCACATAAAGAGCCTGTTTGAAAGAGCAGAAAAATGAAAGTTTAGCCTCCACATGTGAGTAAATGATGACAGAATGTCTTTCAAAGTCTGTGTCATACATTTCTTTCATCTGTGGATCACAAAAGACTCTATTAAACCCTACTGACAACATACTGACTTGTGGTATGAAGTAAAAAGGAAAGAGATAGAGAAATGGAAAGCCCTGCTAAAAAGACAATCTTAGACCAGCATGAATTTCCATGCTGGTTCAGACTGGAATATGCTGGCTAGTGGTGGTTTTGTGCTGGTCTGTTTGGTGAAACTCATCCTTGTTGACATAGCTGATGAAGCTGTCAAACAGTTGCAATATCCAACATGCAATATAACCTCGTTCTTTTCTATATGTAGTGTGAGGGATAGAATTTGAAATATAAAAAGAAATCAAGGAGAGAGAGAGAGAGAGAGAGAGAGAGAGAGATGTTTTGCTACAGAGAAACTGGATATTGAGTCTGCTGATATGCACAGTTTAATCGATTGGCAGTTAAATGCAGAGTGTCGGCATAAATAGAGTGTTAGACTCAGCCAGTTGACTGGCCCCCATTTCCCCCTTCCTCACCAAGCCCTCAGTGGTTTCCAGCCTCATCTGTGAACAGCAGCCCATTAAGAACCACACGTCCCCATCAACATCACGCTCACTGAATCAGTGAGAGCTTTGGAATCACACTACAATGGGAAGCAGCTGTTTGACTAGCTAATGAGCACAGCTGATGGAGGCAGAGATGAAGAGAGAAGCAGAGAAATAGAGGCTGAAATTAAAGCAGTTTGGAGAGGGATTCCTGAGAAGACAAATTTGGGACTCCAGACAGAGTGAGTCAATAAGGCACATGACTCACAGTCATACCAATCTACCACAATATAACTCTGCCTCAAATTCTGCCACAATAATAACTCTAATAATAACAATATAACTCTGCCACAAACTCTGCCTTACAGGAATAGTTCACCCAAAAATGAAAATTCTGCCATCATTTAATTAGCCCTAATATAATTTGAAACTGTATATTAAAGGGGTCATATGATGCGATTTCAAGTTTTCCTTTCTCTTTGGAGTGTTACAAGCTGTTTGTGCATAGATAAGATCCCTAAAGCTGCAAAGACTAAAGTCTCAAAACCAAAGAGATATTCTTTATAAAAGTTAAGACTCTGCCACGCCCACCTAAAACGGCTCATTTAAACACGCCCCCACATGTCTACGTCACGGTATGGGAAGATTTTCAAAACACCGACCAAACGTACACGCAATGAAAGAAGGCAGAACTATTATTCTCGCTGTAGTATTGTTGCTGCTGCCGGCGCCATGTCCTGGAGACGCTGTGTTTCGTTGTGAAAGAGAAAGTACTTTGTTTGGGCTTCCATCAGTGGTTAAGTTGTATTTACAACACTGTTCCAAAACAGTTCAACCCAAATATTAGAGTGTGTGCAGCGCATTTTATGGAGGACTATTTCCCGAACCTGGAAGAGTGGCCTACAATGCTGGCTTGCACAAAGGCTGTTTCTATAAAGTGGGGCAATTCCAACTTTGCAAGGACAGTCTGTCGCTTCTGACTCACAGCCTGTAAGTACGTTTCTGCCACTGACTATTCAAACGCGAGCTTTGAGCTGTGTAGAGTAGTGCTTGTTGTTTGTCGTTTCTCCGATCACAAATGCAGACATGGTAATGTTTACATGGCGCGATGCAACGCGATGCGTAAAAAGACAGTATAAGTCATTATAATCAGTAATTATGTCCCCACTGGATGCAACAAATGCCTCGTTTATAATGGGTTTTATTGTTTTTGTGTCGTCGCGCAGAGACAGCATCACAATACGGTAAGGGGCGTTACATTTCCGTCTCACGCTTGAGGTATTCGGCCAATCACAACGCACTGGATAGCTGGCCAATCAGAGCACACCTCGCTTCTCAGAACGATGATCTTTGTAAAAATCGACACGTTTCAGAAGGGTGGGGCATAGAGGAGCAACAATAATGTACAGTATGTGGAAAATAATGTGTTTTTTTAACCTTAAACCACATAAACACATTGCATTACACCAAATACACAAAATAATGTTCTTTTTAGCAATGTCATATGACCCCTTTAAGACACATTTTGAAGAACGCCTCAGCTGTTTTTGTCTGTATTATTAAAGTCATTGGGGTCCAAAACTTTTAGGCTCCAAAAAGGACACAAAGGTAACAAAATTCTGGTCTTTTCAAGCAATACAATCCCTTAATATAATTAAAAGATTAAAATGTAAGGCTTTATTCACTATCAAATCAAAACAATGATTAACACAAGCGTACATGAACTAAATCAAATAGGAACCTTAAACGTCAACTAACATCAACTTGGTTAAGTCACTTGTCCAATAATGCCATTGATGTTTGAAATTTGTCACCATATTTGTTGTGAGAGGGAATAAAGGATCAATCTGTTTATCATAAGTTTTGTGCCCCACTGACCTCTGTAATACTGTATGGACAGAAACAGCTGAAATATCTGCAAAATATCAAAATATCATAAATTACATAAGGGTAAGTAATTTTGAGAATGACATTTTTTCGATGAACTATCCATTTATATCCTGCACAAACTACCTTAAAGGAATAGTTCATCCACAAGTTTAAACTGTATAATTGACTCACCACTATGTTGCTCCAAACTCTTTCTTATGAAAGACAGGAAAGAAGGAATTTTAAAGATTTTTTCAGCTGTTTGTCCATATTATGAAAGTCACCGGAGTCCAAAGCTTTCAAGCCCCCAAAAGGATTAATAATTAATCCATTAATACATAATAATTAATATTATAATATATACATTTGACTCAACTGTTATATTGTCTTCTGAAGTGATACAATTTCTTTGTATGACAAACAGATTGAAATTGAAGCTTTATTCACTCTCAAAACAAATCAAAGCATTGATTAACATAAGCGTACACAAACTAAAGTGTAACCTCAGCTAACATCAAGCTTTATTGGTGCTTAATGTCATGTAACCATGATATTTGAGGTTTGCGTTGCCATATTTGATGTCATCTGCATATATGTACTGTACATTGACCAATGTTTTGATTTTATTTGAGAGTGAATAAAGAATCAGTCTGTTTATCACAATGACTGTGATCCGTTTGAGAGCTTGAAAGTTTTCAACCCCACGACTTTCACAATACTGTATGGACAGAAACAGCTGAGACTTCAAAATATCTTCTTTTGTGTTCTGCAGAAGTATTAAAATAATTAAAAAAAAAATTGGAACAGCATGAGGGACAGTAAATGATGACAGAATTTTCATTTTTGAGTGAACTATCCATTTAAATCCTGCCACAAATGCTATCTTAAATCCTGCCTTGCCCCTCTGTCAGGGTCTAAACACCTTATCTACAATCGTACGGCAACAAAACTCAACCACTCAGACAATAAAATGTGTGTGTGGCTATGCCAGCAGCTGGGAGGCACTAATGCTCCTGCCTAATAAAACGCAGACTAATGAGGACACCTGGGTCAGTCTTTCTCTGAGAGAGATGTGTTCAGAATTAAACTACCACCACCCAGCCTCTTGTGTGTGTGCGAGAGCATGTATATGCCCAGTCCTCCTGAGCAGTCAGCGACATGCATGACAAACAATAACTGAATGCAGAGTGAATATGTGATCCCACCTAACCCTTGCCCAAGTCCAAACATCCACAATCCTCAGCGCTAAGTGTGACCATTGGGTCTGACAGCTATGCAGATCAGCTAATTAGACAAGAGCCCTCATGCACATCAGTGTGGACATGAGGAGAATACCAGCATGCAATCCATGTCCTTTCTGATTCTCTTAAGAGCAGCCAGGAGGAGGGTGTGTGAATGTCTATGTGTGTGTATGTGGCCTCTGGGAGTATGTAGGAGCTAGTAAGGTGTGTGTGCTGATCAGCAATCACGTTCCCTTCGCCTGTGTGTTGATGTGGGCAAGATGCTCAGTGGGCGGTCTGAATATGTAGGATGGCTGATTTGAACTACAACAAATTGAAGGCGTCACGCTGTTGTGTCCTCATAAAACATGCCCTGATGCATCACACTGTTTTGACTTTGTGTTTTGTGGTATTTAACAGGTTCAGAATATCACTCAATCCATGGAGGTGCTAGATCTGAGGACGTACAGAGACCTGCAGTACGTGAGAGACACAGAGAACCTCATGAAAACAGTGGACGGCAAACTGAAGACTGCCTCTGAAAATCCACGCAGCCTCAACCCCAAGAGTTTTCAGGTACTGAAGCATATCCAGCCTAAAAAAATGGCTTAAAACAACAAAACACATTAGGTGTGCCCTTTCTTCTCACAACGCCTACACTCTACCCTCCCCCTTCCATGTTTACTTCAGAGCCTTGTCATTGTTATTAAAATATGTTTCAGATTGAGTAGAACAAGGAGAACTTGCAGAGATTTCAGGAGAATATTCTTAGATTTATGTGTAGGGAAGGGGTCAATCAGTCAATCAGAAAAGGTCTAAACTAAAAGGATTTTTAAATTTTTTAAATTAAGCAAAAATCTCAGAGCAAATGTAAAACTGTCTTGATGAATGAATGAATGAATGAATGAATGATGCATTTATATAGCGCTTTATTGTGTATTGCTGTACACCCAAAGCGCTTTACAATCATGAGGGGGGTCTCTCCTCAACCACCACCAGTGTGCAGCATCCACCTGGATGATGCGATGGCAGCCACAGGACAATGGCGCCAGTGCGCTCACCACACACCAGCTACAGGTGGAGAGGAGAGAGAGATAGAGCCAATCAAGTGGATGGGGATTATTAGGAGGCCATGATTGACAAGGGCCAGTGGAGGGAATTTGGCCAGGACACCGGGGTTACACCCCTACTCTTTACGAGAAGTGCCATGGAATTTTTAATGACCACAGAGAGTCAGGACCTCGGTTTAACGTCTCATCCGAAAGACGGTGCTTTTTGCCAGTATAGTGTCCCCGTCACTATACTGGGGCATTAGGACCCACACAGACCACAGGGTGAGCACCCCCTGCTGGTCTCACTAACACCTCTTCCAACAGCAACCTAGTTTTCCCAGGAGGTCTCCCATCCAGGTACTGACCAGGCTCAACCCTGCTTAGCTTCAGTGGGCAACCAGTCTTGGGCTGCAGGGTGATATGGCTATGGCATATGCTTGATGCTGGATCTCAATGTCAAAACTACCTGAAACATCTAGAAGGCTATGCAAATAAAGGACATCTGATTACACCATCAATTCATAAATAGTACCAAAGTAAAGGTTATTGCAACAGTGCTTCTCAGCCTGCAAACCAGCGACAGCCAGCGTGGGAGGTGGGTGTGCTAACAAGGAAAAACCTTTAGTGTCAGTCACAAGTGTGCTTCTTGTGGTCAGGGGAGTAAGTTTACTACACAGCCTTTACCAGCAGGACTCCACTAGATTCACCCCCTATCCGAGTCATGGCACCAGTGCAAACAGTTCTGCTTGGCCTGTTCTGAGAAAGGCTTAAATCCGGTGACAGACAGCATGGGAGGTGTGCTCGCTAAAAAGGACACTAAAGACTGCAGCCTCTAACGCCAGTCACTAGTGCACCTCTTGAGGTCAGGGGAGTGAGGTTGACCGCACAGCCTTTAGCAGCCAGCCTCCAGTACATTACCCTTTGAATAATAATTAGGTAACATGACTGGAGATTGAGCAACATCAGTGCATGCTAAATAGTATTCAAATGCTCTGTATTTTTAAATAGTGACATCACAACCTGCCCACCTCGCTCTTGGACGCTCTACTCTAAAACTCTTTCTGGCGCCTCTGCCCCTACATGAAATAGACACTGACACTAACCTTCAATACCTCTGATTTTTGTGCTTAATTGAGACATACCAAAAGGTCCTCTGAGAGAATTCAAATGCACCTCAATTATTTATACCTAGAACTTGGAGCTTGTTTCAGTAATGAGTGTGTGTGCATGCATACAAAAGGTTACGCTTTTTTTCTTTTTAGCTAGCAGCTGCTTTCCCAAAGGCTAAGATTCAGACCCGTTTATTATTAAAGCTTTTTATCCCTTGAATACGAGAGTGTGCTTGTAGCCCTGCACGATTTCAGAAGGACTCGCTACCAATATACAGAGGTCTAAATGGAAGAGCACGCTTTAAGATGAGTAACATGTAGCCGTCTGCTAAAGAGAGTGGAATGGAAGCCACAGACACTCCTCCCAGGGGTATCACTGTCATTCAGAACGCACCACCACCACTTACCCATCCACCCCACTCTGCTGCGGTGTGAGTCATCTCACCAAACGCTGCATAAAATTATTCCAAAATGTTCCAGAAATCATTCCTCATCTATCGATACATGTTCAAAGCACCATAATCCTTTTTCCCCCCCTTTCTCTCTGCTGGAGCTGTGAAAAATTTGCGAGATGTGCCAGTGTTAAAAGCACTATTTCAAAGAGTGGGAGTCTCAAAGCCCGGCTTTATTTCGGCGAGGCTGCTGATGAATGTGGAGAGCTCAAAGTCGCCTATGGCAGGGTGGGAGATTAACGAGACTAAATTTTTGTGTCTCGGAACAGGAAAATGAGATTTATGATGTGGCGCTACAGGGCTGAGAGCAGCTCCATCACCAGATTTACGATAAACTTTAACAAGGAGGAAACAGCCCCTCCTGTGGTGAGCATGCTTTATTGATACACCTGTGAGCATGCTTTATAACTGATGCCCACACTGAGCTGAAATGCCCACTGTTCAGACAAGGTGGAGAGCCCCTTTAGTGGGCCTGTGTCACCACGTGAGCGGTATGAGAGACAAATGCATGAAATCATTTGGCCATGTGAGGATATGCCAGACCGGTCATGCGAGATGAAATATTGGAGATGAACGTGGTGAATAGTTAATGAGAGCCCATGCAAATTCCCAAACCTCTGTGAGAGGGAGATTAATGTTTCTCATCTTTCTTAACTACCATTTCACCAACATGATCTCTGATAATTCTGTAACTAAAACGTACATTTACTTACGTTTTTTGTACAATACCCACACTAAACGTATAAATACTTAGTATTTTCTGCATTTAAACGTTGAAAACAGCCCTTATGAATATTGAAATTGCGGCATTAATTTTATTAAGTTTTACCTTGTTTTCAGTTGTTTCTTTCGTATACGCTTGGTCACGCCAAGGTGGAGAGCTGACAGCGCTCTGATGAGTGGGCCTGTGTCACCATACGACTCAGACCCAAATCCAAGGATCTTCATCCACGAGCAACCGGTAGCCCGCGCTGATGATGACGCGTGAATTCAAATGTTGCCGCTTCAAAGAGGTTTTACGGCAGAATAATCAACGCTCATTGGCTCTCGCCTGCATGATTGCGAATGCCGTGTTTCAATGCGAGCATGCGCGCGCCTTGGTTCTGAGAGCGAGAGGATGAAAATAATCTGATAATATTTTCAGGATTAATAACATAAATTCTGCTCTGCACCTCACACAAACCTACTGTATCCGCCAGAGAGGACTCGGCAACATATCATTTGGATTACGGGGCAATAAATAAAGATTGATTGCATTTATCTGTCTGTCGTTTTTCTTATACTGTCAGAAATGCGAGATGAAATATTGTTATTTTCCTGATGCTTCGGATGTTTTAACGTGGTGAATAGTTAATGAGAGCCCTAAATGCTTATTGATAAAATTATAAAAAATTCGAATATCTTAATGATATAAAAGATACAAACGTTTTTTAGCTAAAAATCTATGAGAGGGAGATCAATAATACGTACATAAATTCGTTTTGTCTTGTAAATGTTCGTATTTTCTTAACTACCATTTCACACCTTCCTTCTTCCGTTTACCTCAGGAGTTAAAGGACAAGGTTACTCAGCTGCTTCCCCTGCTGCCAGTGCTGGAACAGTACAAGGCAGATGCAAGAATGATCCTTCGGCTGAGGGAGGAGGTGAGGAATCTGTCCCTGGTTCTAATGTCAATTCAAGGAGGAGATGGGAGCCTATGACTACGAGGAGCTCAGGCAGCGAGTGCTACTGCTGGAAACTCGCCTGCACTCCTGCATGCAGAAACTTGGTAAGACATCTAGCAGCAGTGGGTTTGAGTTGATTTTAATAATCAAGAAAAGGCAGCAACCAATCTATTGACTGTGGACAGTATGTGACCTATTACTGCAAGAAAATAGAAATAATTTTTACTTGTTGGATTCTTTTTACAGTGCAGGACTCGTTTTACATGATTATTTGTGGAGTTATTTTAGAGCAGCTGCAGTAATTTACTTTTAAATGGAAAAGCAAAAGTAAAGTAGACATGTCTGATGGTCGGGGAGACCACATTAGACCCAATTAAGTCAAAATGTGCTTGCTGTCCAATTAGATAAGCAATTTAACGTTAGAATGTTAAAAACAGCTAGCTAGCAGGCCTCAAACCGAAACGTCCAAAGTTCATTTGGCTGAAAGAGTAATTGGCTTTCAGATGCATGATGAGACAAGCTCATGTTCTATTTAGGGTGAAACTGATGACTTCACAAGAAAATCCGTGGAAAATTCGTTCTGCTCCATAAATGTCACTTTTGGCAGTTTAATGCTGACTGGTTCATTGGAGTTCCGCTGAAGCCGTCGTTCATAGTGCCCCCTGTGTTCTATCACCAGGTTGCGGCAAGCTAACTGGCGTCAGTAACCCCATCACCGTCCGCGCCTCTGGGTCAAGGTTCGGCTCCTGGATGACTGACACAATGATCCCCAGCTCAGATAATAGGGTAAGAATGACCGTGCTGCAACACTTTATCACTCCATCACTGCCACTGCTATGATGAGTCGCCTCTCCCCGGAGAGACACACACACACACACACACACACACACATTGTGACTGAGTCAGTGTTTTGGTACAGTGAAGCTGCTCCTCAGCGGTGAGAGCTGAGTCACTGATGGATGGTTCTTCCACCATTTTTCTCCCTCCCACCCTCTCTTTCCTTCTCTATCATGCTCATACTCTCTCTCCCACACTTCATTCTTCTCTCAATCCTTACATCTCATGTCAAAGCCACAGTTCTCATGTTAATTACTCCATCAGGGGGTTGGTATTAACAACTTGTTTAGGCAAAAGCTTCACCAATCATTGCCAGGTATTACTAGCAGCCAGAGCCATCGTCGGGGGAGACAATTGGGAATGCGTCCTGGGCCCAGTGATGAAAAGCTGTGTTTCCCAACCCTGTTCCTGGAGGCACACCAAAACTACACATTTTCAAACTTATCCTAATCAAGCACACCTGATTCAACTGATCGGCTCATTAGTAGAGACTCTAAGTCCAGAAATGGATGTGTCAGATTAGGGTTGGGCGATATATGGGTAGACACAGTTAACCGGTAGAAATTTGTTGACAGGTAGAGATTTTGGACTATGGTCTCTATCGCGGTTGCTCACATGATGTTGCTGTGCTGTGTGGTCATGCAAACTTAATACGCTATATGCACGCACTGTTTCTGAGTGCTGTCAAAGAGGCGCGCACACGTGAAGACGGTGCTCATAGAGCGCGGGAGAGTTGAACTGAGTTGTTTTGCTACTTTATAGGCCTTGAACTGTTAAATACACACACTTTTAAGTGACAAAATGCCTGTCTTTGCAAGTATCCTCATAAACACAGTAGGTCCTAAGTGAAAGCAAACAGCTAAGAAAGAAACAACTTGTGTAGTAGTATATTGGATCCGGGCAGCTCTTAAAGTGACAACAGTCTAATATTCCTGCTGTCTGCCATTCATGTTAATCAAACAACAAATGAGAGAATATCTCTCACTGCTCTTGACTAAATAACTTTTGTAACTATATTGTGATATATATTGTTACTGTGAAATAATGATTACTCATATCGTGATACTGTATAAGCGATAAGCAAGATATCCAAAATGTGTACTGTCGGTGTGCCTACAGGAATCGGGTTGGAACACACTTTAAGTTGTAATCTACTCATTGGGTCCATTTGCGAGAGGGCCTACCGAAATTTGTCCATGGGCTACATTAGTTTTAGCAACAGCCCTGTCAATCTCAGTAGAGAACAGGTTTGAAGAATTAAATAATTTGGCTCTTTTTAAATTCACGAATGTGAAGCTTAAATGGAACTGGAATGGCAGGTAGAGGAATTTAATTCAAAGACATTCAACACAGGTAATCTATCTACTGTTCTCTCTGTCCAGTCTTAAAATTTCCACTATAAAAGGACTGACATGAAGAGGACAACAGGCAATGATCATCAATTATTCTGTTTCAAGGGGCAAGTCGAAAGTTCATCTTCAATGATACAGTCCTTTATCTTTGGCTTTAATGATCACATCACTCGCCAATATCAATCACCGATCACGTAAAGTAACAAATAAATCACTGCAATCAAGATAATGGTCATATAAATGTGGCAGGCATCTGAGCATTCACTGTCCCTATAGATTTACAATGTCACACACACATTGCAGGTTAATCTATCAAAGATCCGGACTCCAGCATCCAAAGCACAACATATGCCATTCTTCTCAGAAGGGAACACAGAGGCGGAGATGGGCAGACCGCAGTGTGACCACAGCTCCAGCTCCACAGCTCCGATCTACAGGGACTCGTTTAGCCCACAAAGGAAATGCTATACTTAATGTTCCAATTATCCTGCCTGTCCATAAGTCACCTGCTCTCCTCCTCTCCAGTCACCACGCAGCCCCACAGTAGCCTAAAAATAAAAATGCACCGCATCTCTCTGTGGAATGAGAAATGGGGGAAGAGACAGGGAGGGAGACTGCAGGAGGGAGGGAGGGAGGGAGGAAGGAGGAGAGGAGGCAAAAGATAGCAGGGGAGCGTTAAATCCTCAGAGGGGCTTCATTATGCAGGAGAAAGAACATAATAACCATCCTAAATAAGCTGACTGTCTGAAGTTTCATTACGATGTGTTAATAAAGAGTGCACAGCGCATGGCTTGGTAAAGATGGGGGAACAGCATGGCTGTTGTGTGCCTGATAGATACTTCAGCCTCATACAATGACGGCGAGTAAGGAGAAGAGAGGCAGAGAGAGATGGAGAACTGCTAACAGGATTGATTTCCTGTGAATGTGGAGTGGAAAAGGGCAGGGAACAACTGCTGCAGCCGAGTGCAGAGCACATACAGCATCTCCACTCCCACACAGGGAGCAGATCAATAGATTTGACAACAACACACACACACACACACATACACACCTAGACTGTGCACAGTGAGAGTCACCGCTGGTTACACAGGAAGAAAGGCTCTACTGTCACTCTCTCAAAAGTAAGTCAGGAGATGGCGTCTCTTTTGATGTACTGTACTTTTATCCAGGTATATGCTCTTTCTACTCCATTCTCGGCACAGAAATCTCAGCTTTTTTTTTTTTGTTGCTTTTTTTCACATTTGGGTAGACACTTTTATCCAAATTAAGAGTTTGTGTAAACATTTGCTCATTTTTATTTATCTTTTATTTCTATTTAGTTACCATTATTTTTTATTTGTTTTTTTTAACTCAATTTATTTTTAGTTTTCAGAGATGATTAATTTCTGTTTTTCATTTTATCTTCAGTATTTTAGAGCTGCCAAAGTTAAGCAGTATCATTTAAAAAAAAAAAAGGGTTACATTTCTCAAATTAGTTTAGTTTCAGTTAATTAATTTCAGCTTCTCTGAGTCTAGTTATTATTATGTTAACAAAAATATATTTTTTTTTTAAATGATAATAACACTGCATATAATAACACTGTGGTATATACATATTAGGGATGTGAATCTCCATAACTGAGGCCGATGCAATACACATCTCGATGCATAGCCAACGAGACAATACATTAAAGAGACATATGAAGCAGCGGTAACACTTTATTTCGATAGTCCACTTTAGACATTCTACTAACAGTAAGTAACTTTGCAACTACATGTCAACTAGCAGTCATTAGAGTATTAGTAGACGGTCTGCTTAATATCTTCTAACACTTTATTTTGATGGGTCCACAACACACAACATACTGACTATGAGAAACTTTGCAAGTATATGTCAAATTATTCTACTAACCCTAAACCTAACCTAACAGTCTACTCTGAGAGTTAGTAGACATGTAGTTGCAAATTAATGAGAGTTAGTTGACATGTAGTTACAAAGTTACTTATAGTTAGTAAAATGTCTAAAGTGGACTATCGAAATAAAGTGTAACCGAAGCAGCTACCAATGCGATGCGATACGTTTCACCCTTATTACGATGCAGTGCAATCCGATTTCGATTCAATTCAACACAATGCAATTCAATGCAACACTATGCAATGGAAAAAAATATGATGCATGCCTCGGTCTCCATAGTGTTGTGATACGTCATATTCATGTAGCAGCAGTGGTGATGAGAGAATGTGCTTGAGAAACAGTTTAGAGAGGAGAAATCAATCTACATATACAATTGTGGTCACAAATTATTGGTCACTTTCTAAATAATAAAAGTTAGAAATGAAGCATCGCAATACAAATGCCAGCTTATTTCTAATGCATAATATTTTTTTTAATTAATGCATTGCATCATTAAATTTTATGCCAATGCACCGATGTGAATCGGTGAATTTTACCATCCCTAATACATATACATTTTAACTGTTTGTTGCATTCCCTGGGAATCAAGCCTATGACCAGCACCATGCTTCTACACTTTGGACTGTGCTGTACAGTATGTTTGGTTTTTTCTTTGTTTGTATCTATCATGCATTTTACATTTGTATATCTTATTCTGTCTCAGGTGTGGTCAATGGACGGTTACTTTAAGGGACGTCGTGTGCTGGAGTACCGCACTATGAACGACTTCATGAAAGGCCAAAACTTTGTGCAGCATCTCCTGCCCCACCCTTGGGCTGGTACGGGTCACGTGGTCTACAACGGCTCCCTCTACTACAACAAATACCAGAGTAACATCCTCATCAAGTACCACTTCCGATCCCGAAGCATCCTGGTGCAGCGCAGCCTTAGCGGTGCGGGCTACAACAACACCTTTCCCTACTCCTGGGGTGGATCGTCCGACATCGACCTTATGGCTGATGAGAATGGGCTATGGGCCGTCTACACCACCATTCCCAACGCTGGAAACATCGTCATTAGCCGTCTGGAGCCACAAAGCCTGGAAGTGCTTCAGACGTGGGACACAGGCTTCCCTAAACGGAGCGCCGGCGAGTCGTTCATGATCTGCAGCACGCTCTACGTCACCAACTCCCACCTGGCCGGTGCTAAGATCTACTTCGCATATTACACCAACACCTCAACCTATGAGTACACAGACATCCCCTTCCATAACCAATACTCCCACATTTCCATGATGGACTACAACCCCCGAGAAAGAGTGCTCTACACTTGGAACAACGGACATCAAGTCCTCTACAACGTCACATTGTTCCAGGTCATCAAAACAGCTGAGGACTAGGTCATGCAGACCTTACAAACACATTTGCTTATACACAAATGTACACACACTGATATGCCCACACACATATACACACACATTTATGTGGAGGAGGACATGACTAAAGCTTAGACTTTTTTACTGCATTCCAAACTTCATAGAGTGCTATTATTCATCTAATGTTCTGAGGAGAGCAAGATTGGTACTGGTACATAAACTGAGCCTTTATTTTCTTTCCTGTGATGATTCAGCATGAGTACTTTCTTTTTATTTGTGGACAAAGAATAAATAAACATTAAACTTTACCATTTTCAAGTTTCACCTTTTTCTTTTTCCAACCAAATTCCATTGGTTAATAATGGCCGCATTCTGTAGTGAACAGTTTGAGTAAATGCTTGTTCGCTGAGTATACTTTGTGAAATCTTTCACAAAGCCTTTTTCTAAACTCCAGCTGTAATATAACTAGAGATGTGCCGCAGCAGGACAAGCCAAGCTCCTCTTGACTGCCTCAGGAAGTGAATCCAGCTCCTGTTTGGTGTCAGCCATCCCGAGGAGAGACGTCAGTCAGGCGGAGCTCCGTGACATGAAGGGCTGAAAGGTGAGGTGGTGGAGGGGAAGAATGAGAAAAAAAAGGGAAAGTATTCAGTCAGACAGATGAGGCCCCGGGCTACAGTGATGCCTGCTGCTGCTGTTGTTGTTTGCGCCTGCCAAGTTGCAATCTGTTTTCATGTTTCTTTTAAGGCACGCCTCCTCAGCAGGCTGTGTAAAAATATTAAATTAGAAACTGTGGGCTTGTCCAACTACCTGTTAGATGTGTTCTTTATTTAATTTGAGTTAAGACCAAAGTATACTTCCCTTGTCTGGCTTGCAGACAGTCTGTGTAATGTAATTTTGTGATGCAGACGATGCAAGTGCAAGCGTTTTGAGTACTTGAAAAGAAAGATCCACTGTACACACCGAACCCATCCATCACCGTTCACGGTAAATAGAGCATCAGTACTGTTATTTTATTAAACCAAAACTTTATTTGTATTTTCAAAAATACTAAATGTAGTCTAAACTGCTAAATCAACTTTCTGATGTGAAAGACTATTAAAAGACATTAACATATAACCATCCTCAATTCCACATTAATTTTTATGTTTGAAAACTTAGCCTGCCAAGTCACAATGATACAAGTATGAAGTAGGATAGACACTATTATTCCTAAACACCAGTTAACAAGAGTAAAATGTGAGGAAGTCCACAAAACTCTGTGCTATCCCTGGCTGTGTGTAGCACCTACTGCTCTGCATGTTTGTCTGAAAGATCAAAATGTTGGAAACGAGCAGGTAAAGTTAATTGTGAACATTACGTCTTAACAGGTTATGTTGCACATTTCAAAGCAGACTGTTTTGTGAATCTGTCAGTTTACACAGAAATCTTAAATCACAGTAGAAAAAAAAAGCAATTACTTCAAAGGTACAGAACAAACAAAATGGTCAAACTAAATGGCAAAACAATAAACCTTGACTAATGGTATGATATAACACCTTTAGCAGTATAAAGGTAAAGGTACTACTTGTATAAAACAGGAAGTCAGCAAACTGGGAGAATTTTCAGATGCCACTGTCTCCTCTTCAGTTCTCCTCTGTGAGTTCAGCACACTGTTGTTGCAAAGAGCAGCTGTGCATGAATCTCAAGGTCTGTTTCACACTGCATGCAAAAGAAGCACGTAAATGATGCAGCAGCCCAATTACAACAGCAGGCACGCATGATCCTTTCAGAAGAGTTTCTACTGTGTAACAGAACTGTGGAACTACACAGAAAATAAAGTGATTTTCGAGTTACCAAATTGATTTTTTTTCCTTTAGTAAATTATAAAATGACTATCGGGAGTTGGCTTTTAGGAATTACAAACTTGATCGTTGTTAAAGTGAATTTGCATCCAAATGGTAATTAACTGACACGGCATGAAACCGAATCTGGTACAGTATACTGTATGGTCTATTGTGTTTCCCTTTTTTACAAATATTCCCACAGTGAAAGATAATAGGGAGAAAAAGTGATGAAAAGTAGGGAAATTCACTGTCTCCACAAAAATACACAGAGAAAATGTGAGTGAGAGAAACAATACACAAGAAAAAAAAAGTGTTGTCCAGTGCAATAATTCATGGGGTATTGATTATTAAATCAAGTGAGCAGATCACAAGAGAACTGTGTCTGTTATCTTTCTTAGACCAGAATAAAAAGAAACTGCCATAAGCCCACAAACTAACCCCATAATGTTTCATCAAAGTGGCATACCGTATGTTATGCTATATTTGCAGCGTAACCGCTTACAAAGCCGAATGTGCAACAAAAACACATCTGCATTTACATCTTCATTAAATGTGTTACAATCTTTCTCAGACCCTCTCCAAATATAATTTCTAATGCATCTCGGGTGCATTTACTGTATACTGGGCTTTTAATGTTAAGTGCCATTCGATCATGATCTGATCACCAAAAATGCATGTTAAGAGGGCCTGTTCATCATGCCTAAAAGCTTTTTTTCAAACAATGTAAGTTAAACAATGTTTTTATATATTACTTCACAAAAACTCCTTCGTAAAACCCTATATTTCTTACAATTGTGCTGATAGATATGTTCATAGTGCATTTTCAACATATTTTATTCTGAGATCACCATGCTACACAGGGCACAAAATGACTCCCTGTTGAAACTCCACTTGAAGTACTGCTTAAGCATGCTGCAACCTGTTAATAAGACCGATTTTCATGTGGTGTAAAACAGGCTTTATGCAATTTACAAGGTAAATAATGGGGAAATTATCTGATGTGTGTCACACTGCGGCATCTAAGCCTGGCGAAGAGTTCTAAATAATTGTTTCATTTGTATACGTACAGGGAATTAAAGCTTTGATGCAGTGAGGCCGCTAAAAATAGAAATCGTGCTGAGAATGCAGCAATGCTTTGAAGCCGAGCTAAAGAAATCTAAAGAAAGCTGTACTCTCTACCTTTCTTCTCCTTTCTCTTTCAGGTACAAACATGCACCTAGGCCTCATGAATCTTGATTGTGGGGGGAACAACATTAGCACAGTCACATCTCTTATTTGAGTGCCTCAAATCAGCAGGCATTCCTGCTGAATAAAAGATGAGCCTTTAACAGCCTCCACTGCATCTACACTGCGTCCTTCTCTTAACACTGCTCAAGCAGACTAGTGCGTTGGGAGTCGGGACTACAGTAAACTTTCAATGGCATAAGCAAAGCTGTCTGTTAGCATCCTGCTGCATGTCTGTTTAAGTGATGGACTTGATGTGATGGAGAGAGACGGACTCATGGATACACCACCCTTGTGATCGTATGCGTCTACTTGTGTGTTTGTGCAAGTGAGACATCGGTGTGATTCACACAACATCTTCCGCTTCTCAGTGAGGCTGCAGCCGGCCCAGCATGCACTTCTGTTTAATTAAGACTTACAGCCCAAACGGCGGGCATGACAGCTGTTTCATACGCAGCCAATTAAAAGAGCTGCAGGCCCTCCCTTCCACTGCAGTGTAAAAACACTCGGTTACTGTAAAATGGCACACTCTCCCATACACCCTTTCTTCTTTACATCCTAGAACAAAGGAACATGCAGGGTCCGCTCACTTTGCGGAAATTTGAGTAAAAGTTTCCTGTTTCTGGTAGGTTGTATGGTAACTTTCACTAGAGCCTGGCATTATATGTTTCTAAGATAACATAAAAATACAGCACAAACAAATATTGAGCAAGATAGATTTTAATTCAACTGAATTTCATTTGGTTGGGTTTAGAAATATTTATTACTTTTTGGTAGTGAATTGAGTATCTTTTTACTTGTTGCAATGCATTCTGAGATTGATTACCCTGTTGAAAAAAACAGCATATGCTAGTTAGATATGTTTTAAAGCATGGCAGCTAGTTTGAGCTGGTCCTTAGTTGGTCATGAGCTGGTTTAAGCTGGTCCTGAGCTGGTTATAAGCTGGTTATGAGCTACAGTAGTCCTGAGCAGGAGCTAGTTGCTTAACCAGCTCATGACCAACTAAGGTCCAGATTAAACCAGCTCAAACCAGCTGCCATTCTTCAAACCATACTTAACCAGCATATGCTGTTTTTTTCAACAGCGTAAACAGTTAAATTCTGTAAATGGTTAAATATTTACAGCAGATTTGTTATTTGGCAGAGGCTTATATGGGACCTAAAGGTCTTGGATTGAAGCATTTCAGTACTGTATGTACATTACCTCGGAATCAAACCCAAACTTGGAACAGAGGAACAAAGTGAGCTACAGTATTCTTAATGAATGCAAAATACAGTTTTATGGTGGCTAATAGAGTGTTTATGGCCAGTAAATTTAAGAATATAAGGGGCCATTCACACGTAATGTGATTTTGCATGGGCAATAGAATGGGGAAAAAACGCCAGACACTGCCTTTGAGGAGGTTTTGCCTCCCTTGCCTCCTTGGAGGAAACGCCCATGCTCCATTAACGTTACAGCCCATCATCTACTGTTACAACTCCACCTGGCATTGGTTTATGTTGTAGTGACAGCAATTTATCATCCAGCATCACTAGGTTTCTGCACTGAAATACCAAAAATAAAGTGGCATAACTGTTTGCCCTTCAATCTTTCTGCCTCAGATTGAAATTAATTCTGGCGCTCTCAAAAGTTTGCACAGCTGTCCCCCCCCCCCCCCCTTGAGAAAGAGGTGTAAAAGAGGACAGATGAGAGGAAAGCAGGTTATAATACGTTTTCATTCTCTTCCTTATCTCCCACGAGACACCCCTTCGTAATTGCCCTCGTAATTGCATTTTTTTACTCACATTGATTGGTACACCCAGCTCTAATTTCATTACATGCTGATTTGTGAAAGACAATAAAGCAGAAATATTTTGCAGCGAAACCACAGGTCATTTGTCTTTATAACCCTTCTGCCCGGACACGCCACACTCCACTAAAGCAATAAAACCATTACAGCTGGTTTAATATTATAAGGTTATAGTGAAATCCGGTTTGACGTCATAGAGGGGATGCTGCAGGTGTGTGGGTCAGAGAGGTGGTTGTGGTGTCTGGGTCAACTCAGAATGGATTCAATAAGAAGAGAACAAGATGAAGACAAGTTCATAGTGAGATCAGGTGGAATAAAGATGCACTGAGCCCCATAGCAAAAAAAAAGAAAAAACTTGCCGGTACGGATGCTGATCATTATCGGGTAAGAATAGGGTAAGCTAGCCAAGCAGCCGTAATAGGAATCCAGCTGCTCAGCCAAGCCGTGCAGTCGGTGTGATTAAACCAGTAGCAGGACCGGAGCTTCACAAAAATAACATTCATAATCCGGCCGTGTCCGTCTCAGACAGTATTACCTCTATTTCGCTCACTCACAAACTCAAATTCTGCTCAGACCAACAGCTGCATTAAATTTGTGAGCAGACTCCATACTGTCAACTATCGAATTTCCCATACCCTCCTCTCTAATACACCTCTCTCTCTCTGGGAAATCTGTTTTCTGATGGACTGCCTGCTTTCTCCCAGAACCCCTTGAGTGTGCCATCTGTGCTCGTGTTGTTGTGGGAGTCTGCGTAGGTGTGCGGGGGCTGGATAGACGGGCACAAACTAACCTACACCAACAACAGGGCAAAGCTCTGTTTTCAACAGATTAACCAACACTTTCGCTAGGGAAAACAATCTCTGTTAGCTAGGACCAGACATTATCTGAAGACTTGTTTTTTTAGTTTTTGAGCTGACTTTGTCAACATGAACTCAAAATCAACTCAATTTACTATCTAGTACATATTCCTGGTCTTATTGTGGAGTATTCATCCACACAAGACATGCTGCACTTTATTTTGATAGTCCACCTTAGACATTCTATTAACTATAAGTAACTATGCAAATACATGTCAACTAACTCTCATTAATTTGCAACTACGTCAAATAACGCTCATTATAGTAGATTGTTAGGGTTAGTGATTTGTAGCTGACATGTAGCTGCAAAGTTACTTACAGTCAGCAGAATGTCTAAAATGGACTATCGATATAAAGTGTTACTGTTATTCCAAAGACAATTATATTTGTCATCATATTTCATCATAAAATTTAATAACTTTTTCCGCCTGGGACTAAAACAACTTTTCAGCTGATCCAATCAGTTTCTGATGGATGAAGTTCCATCCTATTTTTCTTTTCTCTATGTATTTCTAGTTTCACTCAGAAATATATAAAATACAGGAGTAAAATGCAAATGTTGTGTTGCAAATGCTGTTTTATGTTCAATGTGTTCAAAGGAGTTAAAGGTACTCCAATCTTATTGGTAGCTGTAACCAGGATCAATTTATTCAAAAATATGTAACTGACACACAAGAGGTAGGGAAGTTTTTTGATTGACGGGTTTTCAAATTCTCTAAAAATGTAGGTAGATTTATGTTTCTGCGGCTGCAGACTCCATGTGGACCTGCATATTGCTGCTACTTTCTATGAATACAAAAGCCTTTTAAAAGCCTTTAAGGCAAAAATCCTGTGTTTTTTCTGTGAGAACTATTACATATGCGAGATAAAACTAATACCGTATGTAACAAACAAACAAAAAGCCCAGCATTATGTAGGACATTAAATCAGTATGCAGCTGCTGGCAAGGGTGCCGTAATGGGGAATTCTAAAACCATTCTAAAACTATTTAACCCTGTTCCCCAAGTTATTGTAAGTGAAATTATTAGAAAATGTTTTTTTTTTTTTTTTTGGAAATAAGTCAAACATATTTATAGAAAGAGGACTGAAAACTTTAAATATAAAAATTTTGTAAATTGAAATGTTCACATATGCGGACACACTATATTTTAAGGTCCAATTCTTGCTATTAATTAACCATTAACCATGACTTTTGCCTCAATAAACTCTTAATTTGCTGCTTATTGATAGTTAGTCAGGTAGTTGTTAAGTTTAGATATTAGGTAGGATTAGGGATGTAGAATATGGTCATGCAGAATATGTGCTTTATAAGTACTAATAAACAGCCGATTTGTTAATAACAGGTATGCTAAGCAACTAGTTAATAGTGAGAATTCCCTATACTAAAGTGTTACCTTTATTGCTAGAAAAGTACAAAATCATACAGCGTTTTTCAATGTATTTACACATATCCAAAATTGCGAACCTTTTGTGGTGAAGCTAGAAAGTCAAACCAAAACAAACGAGCCTTTATTGATGCCACAAACGAATAGAAACAGGAACGTAATTTGAAATGAAGTCAGTCACTTTCTTGCGCTGCAATTATAGAAAAACTAAACTAAACTACAAGTTTAGTTTGGCCATCCAAGGCTGACGATCATCATTTTCTGATGGCTGAACACCTCTTTTCACTGACTATTTATGGGAAAAAGTTTCAGTTTTTAAGAGTTTGAGTTTCAGTACACTTCAGTACACACTTGATGTGTAGAAAATGAGGAAGTGTGAAGCTCGCCTTACTTTGGCACCTGTAACATTACTTCAAATGAAGTTGTGTCCCATCAGTTTTAGTGTCTGCAGGAAAAGTCTGGAGCTCTGAAACAAATGACCGGCCTTTGTGAGAGCTCTCAGTGTTTTAGTGTGATTGAGTTGTTCTCTCTGCCGGAGGATTTGGAGCAGTCACAGTTCAGCAGAAAGAGAGTCTTTCCTCTCACACCAGCACTGAGATAAATGAGAGACCTGTTGGAGAGCAAATTAGAAAAAAAAGACAGTCTGGATAGTGCAGCCACAGGCAGAGATAAGCAGAGTAGAATTCGAAGAGACAGAGAATAAGATAATGTCTAAAAACAACACAACAACTAATTTGCCTTTGCAGAGAAATACTAATACATAGAGGCCAATCTCAGGGGCATCTCTTTAGATGCACATGCACTGAATTCATACGGCATTCCATTGGCATTTCTGCTGTATAATGCAGGCGTAGCGAATGCAGCTGTCCCCCAAGCCGTCACATTAATCTTTATTATGTCTTTGGACTCAAAGTGTCAATTCACCACACACCCCATACATAATACATCAAAATATACATTAAAAGACAAGTGTCTGCAAGTTTATAAGCTCTGCTGGAATTTTAAACTATATAACATCTATATTACTAAGAAGCTACAAGATTATGCTTACATGGCAGATATCTGACACTTGATTCCCAGAGTGAAGAGTGTGTTTCCCACCATTATTCCTCCAATGTATCAAGGGAAAGACTGTTTCCGAGCTGAACAAACAAAACATAGCTCAAGGGGCAGGGAAGGTAATAGGTGACGACTGCTCGCTCAGAAATGCCTCACGCGCACAAATTCATTAATATGGAAATTGGGGCGAGGCCACAATCACGACGCCTTACTGATCTTGTTATTAAATTAATTTCCTCCAAACAAGCTGCTGGCGCTGCTGAACTAGTCAATGGAGATTCCTCTTGTCTGTGAATTTCAATGAGCCCTATCAATTCTGTATTCATCACAGCTAGCCAGTGTCACCGGGAGAACGGCACTGCAGTCTCCAAGCCTGTCACCACATCCCAACATACACACTGCAGTCATCAGTCCAGCGCTCACACGTCATTCGTCACCGCCGCGTGCTGACGACGGCCCACGCAAGACTCCCCAGAGGCCCTGTTCCCCATCTTTCCGAGTCAGCTAAAGATTCCACTCACGTCTCAGTCTCACCCACTCTCAGACAGTTGGTTATTTTCCTGACTTCACTGAGGGATGCCGCAGTTCTGTCTCTGAGAGCCCATTTCCCAGGCTCTTTAACACCAATAGAGGGATAAAAGGGTGTCAGAACGGATTCAATGCCATGTTGAGAAAGATCAAATACCATTTAGTGCAACAGGTCTGCTGGTAGAACTGGACGCAGACATACTTTGTAATTAGTCTCCCTGCTGAAAATTCCTACATGGCTGGTTAGCAGCATATGTTGTGTTATGGATGCTGGAAGTCTCCAAGGCACACCCACAGACCGCCCAGTCTGTTCACTGACCGCCTGATACATACTGCACATAAAAATTGCCAGCATTTTCTTGATCTGGCAAGCTCTAATATGACTGGCTTATATGCAACTATACTAGGAGTTATAGCCCAGTCCACTTGGAAGCAAATGTAGCAGGTTAAAAAAGTTTCAACTTACAAAAAGTAAGTGTTTATGCTGCCTTGAAGTTTACTCAAATACCCAAGTTGTCAAAGTTGTCACTTACAGTAGTATAACTTAACATTTCAAGCTGGCAGTGTACAATAAGGAAGGCTTTTGAAAAAGAACTAAATTATGGATCCCCCCACATGACATGCAGGAAAAATAAGTAAACCGTCCACACAATTTAATAATTTGTTCCTTCGTGTTAAGTAAATCGTGCACTCGATATAATAATTTGTTCCCTCTGTTTATTAAATCGTGTGCACAATTTACTACTTTGTTCCTTCGTGCTAAGTAAATCATGCACTTAATAATTGGTAACACTTTATTTTAAGGTGTCCTTGTTACACGTTACATGTACTTACTATTGTAATAAAAATAAATGATGCATAATTACATGCAAGTAACCCTAATCCTAACCATATAGTAAGATCATGTATATTACTCAGTACTTAAATGTATAATTACACTGTAACAAGTATACCTTAAAATAAAGTGTAACCTAATAATTCATTTTCTCGTTAAGTAAATCGTGAGCACAAAATAATAATTAATTCTACTTCCTGTCTGCATTCTTATAAACAGTAGATGTCTCTCACTTAAAATGACTCATTCCCAACTAAAAATAAAAGCCATAACATAACAGCAGCAACAGGTTTATGAGAATGCACAAATTATTATTTCGAGCACACAATTTACTTAAAATGAGGGATCGAATTAGAAAATTGTGAGCATGATTTAGTAAACCGAGGGAACGAATTAGTAAATCGTGGGCACAATTTACTTTTTTTTCTCCTTCAAGTCACTTTGTAGCAAGTAAACTAGAACTGTATGTTCCAGTTCTTACTAAATATATTATTCTAAAGATATGATTCTTTTACTTAGATAAAACAAATGTAACATTTCAGTAGATATTAAAATTCCACTATATAAAATAACTAATTCTTGAAAGAAAATAAATAAGTATTCTTGAAAGAAGCAAAATGTTCCAACAAATATTTTTCAAAATAATGACAGTCTAGAGAAAATGTTGTAAAGGTGGTCTGCAGGCGTTCAAGGTGCAGTGTTTATTATGTATTAAGCCTCTTCTCTGTTTAAACTAAGTATTCAGCCAGATATCAAAGTCTTGTCATCAGCATTACAGTGGCATCACCTCATTAGGCCAGTTGCTTGGAAACAAATAATGCTTATTATGTGGGGACATTTTTGTGTTTTATGTTTCTGAACACTGCTAACATAGCACTGGCTCAATGTTTAAATGTTAACGCAGACGAGTGGATTGTTTATTTGGGGGAGGGGGGGTGTACTCTTAAGTTCCAAAGCTTTATGTCTTTCTTTCTTCTGTGAAAACACACAGACAAAAAGCCGCTTTTGTCCATACAATGAAAGTCAATGGTGACGGTCTAAAAGTCACACTGGACCCTACTGACTTTCACTGTTACACCACTGCTTGTCATGTTAAACCAGACAGGCTGCATGTTAACATTACTGTCTTCAATTACTGTATGTTGGACACTGCAAGTGGCCACAGAATTGTGACACTGCAATGACAGCTGCATTAGGAGATCTTTGTGTCGTGCATGTGTGACACGACTGTTACTCTGCTTCCTGTGTTTGGCTTCAGGTGACCTTGGACAGTAGCTGCTGGTCTGGGACAGCTGAAGCACAGTTTGTAATCGTTAGAGCAATTACTACAAAAACAGAAGGCCACAGGGAGCAATTACACACTCACTGTTTACTCTCCTATGCTAGAGGCCAACGGGATCGAGGGACTGCTGGTAGAGAGAATGGAGGAGAAGAGATGAAATCTAGCGAAAGGGCAATGAAAGAATAGGCGATAGGGCACAGGGAGAGAATAGAGAAGGCGGATGAGATGAGTAAAGGGAAACATTTTGCTGGGGGGCAAAATTTTTTGGAAGAATCCACTAGAGAGGATCTGATGTTAGAGGGGGAAAAAGGAAATCCAATAATCAATATTCTGTCACACTGAGCAGCTGAATTAAAAGCCGTTTTACATGGTACATGGTAACCCAATGTTTCCAGTTTATTTCAATGGGAGAGAGGCAGCAGATGGAACTGAAAATGACAATGCTTGCTAAGATCATGCATACACCGCTCAAAAGTTTGGAGTCAGTAAGGATCTTACTGTGTACTGTGTCGTGTGTACAACAGTGGTGTAGTTCAAAAGAATTGAATTTTTTTTATATAAAATGCAATTCGTTTGAACTCTACAGTACATTCATTAAAGAATCCTGGAAAAAATGTATCAAATGTATTTTGTTTCCACAAAAGTATTAAGCAGCTCAACTGTTTTCAACATTGATAACAATAAATGTTTATTGTGCAGCAAATCAGCATATAAGACTGATTTCTAAAGGATCATGTGACACTGAAGGCTGGAGTAATGATGCTGAAAATTCAGCTTTGCATCACAGGAATAAACTGCATTTTAAAATATATTAAAATTGAAAAGTTATTTTAAGCAGTTGGTGTGATTGTACCACTAACAGGTTTGATTTTGTACATGCATTTATTTTGTTAATCAAATATAAGGTTTCAAAATCATTTTTATAAAAAAAATATATCAGTCTCTTCCCTATCTCTTCATTTGATGCATTTTAAGCAGGTGAAAAAAAATTGCAGAAATTGCAGACAGCGGTAAACAATATAATACAAGCAGATACAGTATAGCAGCAATCAACATGGTTAGTAGTACTACACTTTTTCAATCTCAACAATTTTAGAATAAAGAAATATTACATAACATGTAATATTACAGTGAAATATAAACCTACAGCCATAAACCCATTTCATGCACATTTACATTTTTTGTAAGTAATCAGAACAATCTCACTCTGATTTATCCCTAGCCACAAAACAAGTTAGCATTTACAAAGTAGTATTCTTAAAAGTGTAAACTGAACAAATACATAAAACATTATATATTATACACTCTTGGCAGCAAATGTGTAATAATTCTTTGAAACCTGAGAATGCAGCTGTGGTTCCTTTCATTTCGTGTGACGCTACACTCTGGATGGATTTCAATCAGACAAGCTCATTGTTTTCATGCTCTCTCCTATCTGTCAGCACGGATGCTGGCCTGGCTGATCCGAAGGTTGTTCTCAGTATGGCTTAAAGAGGCAGAGGTGGAGGAGGTCAGCACTCTCACTGGTGACAGAAGATGTGCAACCCCTCAATCTCATCTCCGAAAAGGACACAAGACTCTCTGCTGCAATCACAGGCTTTAAATCCATCACTCCATCCTGACCTTTCCCGTACCGCACGAAGGAGAAGAAGAGACGTGGGCGGGGGCGACGGGGGGGATTAGCAATAGCCTGGAAAATCTTCATTTCCAGTTTCAGCGATTGAAACAATTGATTATACTACTGTATCTCCTCAAGAAAGGAGAAAAACGCAGAACGCCTTTCCCATGGATACAGCAGTGCTCCAGCTGAGCACATAAACTCAGACAAACACCCCAAAAAGCATTTAGATAAACATCACGGATGCTATTTTCATAATTCATTAGCTTTTATTTGCAGCTCGGCTAGAGTTACTGTGGACACCTGCGGCGGGGTAGCTCCTGTCTGACTCCTGATTGGGTGGGTGGATGGACGGATGGGAAAGGAGAGGGAGCGTCGACTACGAAAAGGAAGGGGACTCAGTGGAACGAAGACTCGTTCTGCAGGGCAGAGACCCTTAGTGGCCATACATCAGCTTGAAACAAAATAAAAGATTTAGCATTCTGTCCTACTTACCATCAAACATCCTGGCATTCACTTGTTATTTTAACAGCTCCCAGTTCAATTTTTAATGCAGGCATATGCTTATGCTAAAACCGCACCCTGCTGCTTTCCCTCCCTCTCAAGTTCCTCCAAAGACAACTAAATTCCCATCAATCCAACTTAACTCAGATAAAAAAAGATTTGGGGACAAAGGACCGCATGCGTGATGCAGTGTGACATGATTTCAAAGGCTCACTGCTGGTCGTGAAGGTCAAAACATCAATACAACAGCAGCAGAATTATGGATTGGGTTATTTTCGGTTGCTGTAACTCAACTGGTTGAGGGTGGCAGCAGCAAAGCCAAGGTCACGGGTTTGATTTCCAGGGAATACACAAACTAATAAAATGTTTACCTTGAATGCTCTGCAAGTCGCTCTGGGAAAAAGTGTTTGTCAAATGGATGAATGTAAATTTATGAAGGACTCAGTCTTGACATGAGAAGAGGAGCTCTCTCAAAAGATGAAAGCCTTTGATATGGAGAAAGCTCTGGCACTCACACAGACACATACCAAACATTTCTGAATGAAACATTTTGATAGATTTGACAGAGAGGGGAGAATCACAATGAACCCATTTCACCTCTATATTGTCATGTATTTCAGAGTGAAACAGAATATTCAGTTAGACAAAAAAAAATTACTTCTTTGCATTGATAATTGATTGCATCATAAAAAATTGATGTTACATACCAGATCCGACTGCAAGTTTGCAGTTGATTGTGGTGGAATGCTTTTCTGAAAATGTACTCACCCTCACGCCGTTCCTGTATGATTTTCTTATTTCTGTGGAACACAAAAGATGATGTTTTAAAAATGTTTTTTTGCGTGAACTATCCCTTTAACACTTATTTTTCGAAAATAACCAACTTTTTGTTTAACATTATTTTAAACAATGTTTTTATTTCATTTATACAAATAGTGTTAACATTAACCATCAGTAAATTATTATATTAACTATAGGTAACATTTCATAAAGTTACATTGCCTAAATAACTGTTTAACTACTGGTTAGTATTCCTCAAGATAAGAGTTTCCCAAACTTTCGAGGTGTAAAATATTGCACTTTGTTTAGTTGTAATACTTTCATGATGAGGTTGATGTACTGTTATACTCCGTTATGTTTTTAGCATCTAATTGTCAGAACTAATTATCTGAATACAAAAATAAGTAAGGTATCTCGCTTTGCTATAATAATAAAAAAAGTTTTGATATTTTAAACTGACGTTATGAGAAACAAATCAGATCAGAGAAAATTTTAATTGCTCAACAGATGGTGCTAGTAACAACATGCTTGTTACTTATAGTATCCTGAATGTAAATTGTTTATTTTATCCTGAATGCACTATACAGTATAGATAAAAGTGTAAGGATAAATGTCAGCCAAAATCACAAAGATCACTTGTATTGGATTTGCCTCTGTAATGAATGAAAAACCGCTCTACTGTGTACTTTGCACAGTCATTTTTATAGATGCACTAAAGAAATGTGCTGTTGCGTTAATGCTGATTTCTCATTTTATTGTTGATGAAGATTGAAAACTAAGCTGTTGAGGGAGACTTACTTGACAAGCTTTTTGGCAGCGAGGAGAAAAAAGCCATTTGTGCCAATGAAAACAGAACAAAATGGAGGCAAATGTGACAATCAAAGTAGCAAAAGACAGAGAGAAAGACACATCCCTCCAGTTTGGCACCAAATGCGGGGCGAAGGATGGCAGAGAGGATGAAGAGGAAGTGATGAGGGGCCCAAAGGAGAAAAGCGCCTGATGAAATGATTGCAGGATAGAGAAAATACAAGAAGGAGATGGATGCTATAGAAACATGAGTCTGTAGCACCAGCACGCTCTGTAATCATCGTGCCCCTCATTTCCCGCTATTCACCATCTATATTGTCTGTATCAGGAGCATCACACACACAAACACACTCACACACACAAACAGTAAAGAAACACTCTCAAAGCAAGAATCTGGACCTGATTACCAGAATGTATTATTGCAAAAAAAACAAAACGCACACACACGCAGTTCAAAACCTCAGCCCTAGCCTTCCCGAGCCACATTAGCCTGGTGAAGAGAGACGCCACCGAAAAAACCCAACTGAAGAGTGGGAGGAAACAGACGGCCTGCAGTTTCTATGGAGATTTCAAAATTGATCATTCAGCTACCATGGCGGGCTCAGACAGAGCCATCAAAGGTCATCATTTATTATATCTCTCATCAGACTGGTGTGTGTGAGCCCGTTCGCGGGAGTCAATGAGTTTGTGAACGTGTGGCGCAGAGTGATAGAGAATCACAGTGAACACACAGTTCTGTGTACTGTCTATGAATTGTGTTTATCACATATGGTGACTTGTATAGCCTTGTCTTCTTTGAGGAGAAAGACTGACAATAGTGGATGGAAGGGAGGGGCGATGGATGGCAGACTGAGTATGGGAAAAGAAAGGGAGCGAGGAGGAGGAGGACGAAGGCATGGAGTGAAAGAACAAGCTTCAGTGATATAACTCAAACGCCAGGGAATCATTAGTCAGAGAGCAATGCAGCAACTCAGCCATGAAACATTTCACACTGGGCTTTTCCATTTCTTCCCACCTCTCCTTCCTTTCTTCTCCTGCTAGGATTCCTTTCTTGTCAGAGATCCTGGTGAGGGTCAGAGCTTCAAAACCGAACCTCTGTTGTTCTGTCAAACAGATGCCCAAACGGGTGGCATAGTTTCGTTTGAACATTGAGAAGGCAGGTCGGCCTGGCCAAGAAATATTATGGCTTTTGGAGCTTGTCTGGGGGAGAGTGGGGTAACATCAGGTACTTTTAAATACAGGGGTTGGACAAAATAATGTGAACACCCATTATTATATCATTTGTGTAGGCTACAGTGAAAAAACAAACATTGCAATCATCTTTTATTTATTTTTTTCATTGACTATATTGTCTAGTTTGTAATTCGATAAAGAGTAAGTTGTGATCAGCAGTGTTGAGTACATGGCGTGGGTGAAATGGGTGACTTGTCATATGACATATGACACTTGTCATACAAATCATATGAGACTGTTTAGCTGTTTAACAGCCCAATTGTTTTGTGTTTTAAATACAACAGTATTTACGATTATGACTTCATACAGAAAGCATGGCAAGACTAGTCAGCAATCAGCAAAAAAGAATAGTGCTTGAAAACTGAAAGTGAATGATAGGAACCATCAAACACTAAGAAGCATTGTGTCTAAACAACACAAAACTAATGCAGCAAAGTGACAGCAAACCTCAATATTCACCATGAAGATCCTGTTTCCACAAAAACTGACCACAGAGAACTTCACAAAGTCAACATCCATGAAAGAGCTGCAACTGATACAACTTTAATCACAGACACCAATATTTAAAAAATAGAACCAACAAGAACTTAAACATCTGTCCTTCTGACTTTGACTATTATCAAACCACTGTGTGCAGTTTTGGAGGCTGGTAGCTGTATTAAAGCCAAATGGTGTTAGAACACCTTAATAATGAAATATTTCCCAGGTGTTCATATTATTTTGTTCAACTCCTGTACGTTGTCTTCTATACAAGAAATATTTGACAGATGTAAAACGAATAGCTACTTCTAGCTATGTTGATTTCAAGGTATCTTTTACCCCTGGTTAGTTGGTAAGCTGAGTTGTTTCTAACAGATCCAAATTGTTCCTTATTTTACAGTACATGCAATAAAAAAGGAAATAATTTAGAATACTTGACTAAAATATTTGGCAGGAAAAAAAACACTCCTTTAGGCCTAAGCTACAAAACTGCATAAAGCCTTTACTAAATACAAAATAATCTGAAATTGTTCATGTCATATTTATTTGTTTATATAAAGCTCTTCCTCCCTTAAAAAACCCCCCACAAAATTATATGAGTATATTTTCCACAGCTTTGCCTGTGTACTCATCCACGGGTGCACAGCAGTCTGTCTTTATATAGGCCTAGACTTTATATCATAGTATCTTTGTGGGTTTAACAGGTGTATCTTATCCAAACTTAAACATGAAAAAGAAGTCAGAACATTTTTGTTCTGAATTCTTCAAGAGTGTTGCAATCATGGAGCGAGACGCAATATGTGCTGCTGCATGAACCGAAAAAGGGCGCCTACACCCTAGAGAAAGCACTTTGATCAATATAAACACGCAAGATTCATTTAGAGGGAATGGAAAGAGCTAGTCTGTGTCTGTTTGAAATTATTTGAATGGATTTCCAAAAGCACAACTGGACTTTGTCCCTTCATAAAAGTTCATTTAAAGTATTTTCAATTCTGATTAAATAAAAAAAGAGAAAGGTGGATTAGAGGGACAGACCTTTGGAGCACATTCTCCCTGAAGAGCACATCTGAAAGCTACCAAACATACAAAGCTCTCCTGCTGCTCTGCAGGAAAGGCACTGGAAAGGCTTCACGGCAACAAACAACACCAGCGCAAATGGTTTATTGGCGATTGTTCGCTTCAAGGCATATTGTTGTGAGCTACAAAGGCTTAAAAGAAGCTAGAGAAGCAGAAATAAAAATGGGAGGCATCTGTTAGCGGCAGATGAGTGAAAGATTGAGGTCGTCCTCCTCCAGATCCTCATTAAGTATTGAGGCTCCAAATCGGAGTCTGCAAACCCTGCCGTTCCGCACGGTGTCAAATGTCTGATCGCTATCTCCAGCTGCAGGCTGAGGAGTCGAGCACAGGGACCTGTGTAGCTCAGAAGCCCAGTGTTCCTGTCAGACTGGAGCACAGACAGCCTGCGAGTGACTGAACAATCACAGACAACTCCAGCGCAGATTTACGCGCAATTTCGTTTCATGTTATACATCGAAATTTACCCCTCAAGGCAGTTCTTCCTGGGGGGATTCTGCAGAGGCACTCAGGCTTGTTGTGTTTTTGACAAACGAATGAAATGTTCCTCTGACGCCGTCAGTACCGATCTCAACGCACGTTACTGCAATATCACGAATCTTCATCATGAATATGTTGTGGCTTGAGATTTCTGTGGGGCTCGCCTTTTTTATGGCATATGGCAGCTAATGTATTTCGCAGATATTGAACGGCACTGCTCTCTGCTGCTTCTTTATAGGTTAATTAAAATTTCATATTCACAGCTTTTTATCACCATATTGGTGTGCTAAATGGCAGATATGAATTACCGTTAGTCCCCTAAGCTATTTATGAGAAAGCTGTTAGATTGTGTGCTACTGGCTTGTCGATGTGAACAAAATGTTCTCCCATAGAGTCGTAAGTCCTTCTAATGTAATACACTGTCCTATAGCATATCCGAGATTGAGAAAATAGCCTTGGATGGTGAGCTGTGAAGGAGCCTATAGATTGGACAAGCTCACTTAAGAACAAAGACCTTACCGAATGAGTTGGTGATTTGAACCTTAATGAATGAGTGAGTGCAGTGCCATGTTGGTCATTCAGTTCGACATATCAATCTTGTTCACAACAAGTAGAGTAGGGAGTAAGAAGCATTGCACAATATAAAATAAAATAAAATTCCAATTGGCTACTAAATAAACAATTTACATTGTTTATAGGTTTTTGGTCATCAGTCATAAATATATAATATTTAGATTTTTAGTTTTAGTAGATATTTAGTTCAAGTCTACCGACGTTAAGCTACTCTCTTGTCTGGTTTGATTGTCGGACAAAATGCCAGCGTTATGATTGGTCAGATCACCTGTCAATCAAACTCCCTGAAATGGATCAATTGTAGCTCTTTTATGGATGTTGGCTTTGTGAAGTTCTCTGTGGTCAGTTTTTGTTGAAACAGGGTCTTTCGTGGTGAATATTGCCGTTTGTTGTCACTTTGCTGCATTAGTTTTGTGTTGATTGGACAATCCTTCTCAGTGTTTGACGGTCCTTATTCACTTTCGGTTTTCAGTCACTATTCTGTTTTGCTAGTGTTGCCATGCTTTGCATACGCAGTCATAATCATAAAGACTGTTGTTTTTAAAACACAAAACAACTGGGCTGTTAAAGTTACAGATGCGTCTGCTAAACAGGCTCTCATGATTCGTTGTTTTTGGAAGTCTGACAAGCCACCCATTTCACCAAGCACTTATACCAAACACAACTTCACTGATACAGCAAACCGCTCTAAAAGATTCAAAAACAAACTGTTAAAGAAACACATGGTCCATGCTAGCGATTTTTTTTTTCTTACTGAGCATGGCCAAAATGCCTGACAAAACTAATTAAAAAGGGCACTGAGCAGAGGAAGTGGGCAAAATTGGAGTCCATCACAAAAAAATATCTGCTCTACAATATCTCGGAGCAACCTTATTCCACCTGTATATTGCAAGAAGCACTTTTCTGCCTGTATCCTTTAGCAGGATGCAATACCTCATTCTCCATCCGCTGCGTTCACCTTTACTCTAAGCAAAAGCTTCAGGTCATAGTTCATTGCTGCGCACTGGAACACAGGTATTACTAAAACACGAACTGCAGGGATGCCGGGGTGGACCGAATGCTCGACAGTTCGGAACAATACAAACACCTCCCCTACAGCCTCCCGATGGGATAAGCATCTCATTCATTCCGCCTGCTCAGGGTCATTATCGCTCATGCGTATACTCTGCAAATACTGCAAGCTTACTGTCAATATTTTGACTCCCACGGAAATGGAACCACTTCTTGCTTTAATTACATTGGTTTGCAGCAGTAAATGAAACACATAGCCCATCCTCAGAGCAATGCAGCCACTCACTGTGGAGCTCTGCTTCCACACACACACACACACTCGCGCCTCTCATTACACGCCACGCGCCAAGAGAGCTGGTGTGCGCAAGCAGGTGTGCTACGTTCCACTCTGCCTCCAAGGAACCAGCATATTTAATTAACCTCCCAGCTGGCCTTCTACCTCTCCCAACACACACACACACACACAGCAGACATATGCTCCTTAATTACTATGCACATTTCCGTGACTGCTAAGAAAGCAGTAGATTGTAGAGTAGATAGCGACAAATACTCAACATGCAGTTAAATATGCATGCGTTAATTAATATGCACGCTAGCTTCTGCGGTAAGAAACCAAGGTGTGCGTAGTACGCCTCTCGTTCTATAATATAAAGTTTGCTTTGTAAATGCCACGGCGCTCACTTGCATACTAATAAGATAAATTGAACACAGAACCCCGGAAGCCCTAATGTTTTTATATTCTCCATCTGTATACCAGACCTTTTTCATCCTCACAAGATGTTATTGATGATCCCCATTTCTATTTGTGCAAAACTAGGTCTTCTGCAGTAGGCTGGCTTCGCCTGCACACAGGTTAGCCTAATTAAACGCCGTTATAAAATATGGATGTTCGCCTTATAGTTATGCTCCTTCTGTTTCATATGGTAATGCGATTAAAGTGAATGAGAAGTGGGAAAAGTCATCAATAAGAAAACAGGGGATGAGGCGAGTGCTTTTATGAGCGGAAATCAGCAGGAGTAGAGGCCGTGTAAAGCAGGAATTAGCCTTTTAAAGCTTCTTCCTGAACCACCGAGCACTTAAAGCAGTTAGCGGCAACAGACAGCGCTGAGTTTTCATGAATGCCTGCAGCGTCTGACCTCACATTTACATTAACATCTGCCACACTTCCCTCCGACTGACATTTATTTGTTATCCTTCAATCATTTTAGGACAGCTCTTACAGTAGCTGGGGTGAAACTAGTTATCATGGGGCATTTTTGATTAAAGATCAAATATCGTAGTGTCCAAAAGACGGATATCAACAAACACTGAAAAGTAGCAAGGATGGCGATGAATCATTTTCTGGTGTTCAGTTCACATTTGCATATTGCTTCTTTTTAAATTAATTGTTTAAATTGATTCACAAATCAGCCTAAGTTGGTGAGAAAAGACCCACTGAGTATGAGAATTACAGACTTTGATCAGTAATGTTCTAACCCCCCCCCCCCCAAAACCTATGGGTCCCCATCATAAAACTATAAAGCAGGACCCATTCAAAAGGACTAATATCATGCATGAAAATTTTGTAGCTGAATAACTTAGTGATGGCGAGAATTAGTGTCATTTTTTTTCTCTTAATTTAGCCTTTGCATGCTCTGAGTAAAGACACTGAAAGTGTCCAAAATAAAGAAATCATGTGACATGTGACAAGTTCTTTAGAAATGTCTAATCTTTGTGTTCATGTTGCTTTCATGTGGTTTTGGACTTTTATATCATTCTTAAGAAAAGATAAAATTTAATGATTAATAATGTCAGGTGGTATATATTCTTTACACATTGAACACATGCGAGAGGACACATCTTAACCATAATTTTAATCAAGTTATTATATATATACTGTATATAAATCTGACTTTTATTTGTCAGACCAAAGTTTAAAAAATATTCAGTACATCAGTTTTACTGAAACAGTGTACTTTCTAAGAACCCACAATAAAAGATTGTCAAAAGACTTTACTGTCACTTTTGATTTAATGCATCCTTGCTGAATAAAAACAATAATAAAAATAATAATCTCTTTCAAAAAAACTTTACCAACCCCAAACTTTTTAAGGGTAGTGTATGTATTGTATATTTTTCTAATAAAATAAATTACATAGATCCACACACACACCAAAACAAACAAACTAAAAAAAACACATTATTCTCCCTTCACCTTTCTGAATTTTTGTTGTTTAAAAAAGTTTAAAACTGGCAGGCTATAAATTGTGCTGTTGTCAATCAGCGTGCATATTGTTTTCTGCCGGCTTTGCACAAGAAGATGAAGATGGATTTGCTGCAAGCGCCAAATTGTGTAAGTAGACATTGTTTTCAGAGAATATATCTTGAATTAAGTCTATTTTTCCTATCACACTGGCAGTTTGTTTTTGGTTAGTGCCCCCAAACTACACAGACTGCAGGAGGGTTGCAGCACACCAGACCCTGAACCTTCAGGGGCCGAAAAAAACAACAGCAGCTTCCTTATTCTGTCTATTTTTCAGTCTTCTTAAAGCCAGCTGCACAGGGATTGACCCGGGCTATACATGGATTAATGCTAATTAACAGAAACACTGAGGGAGAAGTCGAAATAATTTACTTAGACATTAAATACTGTACATTCAAAAACTTCTCAAGGGCCAAATTATAATAACGTTCTTTGCGAGCGAACAAATTATGCTTAATTTCTGCTTCTCGTGTCGGAAGAGAGCGAATCCAAAACATTTGGCACCAAATTGTTTGTTCTGCTGCCAATAACGCTGATTTGAATTTTAACATTAGTCAAAGGACACGGACAGAGAGGGAATGGGGCAGGGAACGAGAAAGAGAGGAACGGGGGAGCAGGGGCTGGTAAGAACAATCAGTCACAGATGAGAGTCATTTGTCTCAGTCTGAGAGGCACTCATTCAATTATTCCCTAACTGTTTACTCTGGTGTGAAAAGAGACATGCAGGCAGGAGTATTGATTCATTTATTTTTACACCACACCATTAAACAGCAATACACAAGCAAAATAAGATTGAATTAAGGCTTCTCACTTCCACTGTAGCCATGGCCGAATTTAAGGTAGTGCTTATCCACCGGTCACAGACTCCCTCCCTCTCTCTTTCTCTCGGCACGTGTCAGCGCACGCTGTGAGGGATAGCAGTAAATCGTTAGTTGTGAGACCGCCATAAATTGCTGACTCACGTAAAGAGATGGTGCCCAATTACACAGCGGGACTACCTGGCACTCCACATCTAATTGAGCTGCTATTTGAGCTTTTCAAAGTAATTTGTTATTTCAAAGATTTTTTGTCCATCTTAAAAGTGTACAAAGCAAGCCACACAGCCTGAGCTGAGAAGCCAGAAAGGAGCTTACTGACAAGTAGCTTTTACAGCCCAAATTAAGTTCTTGTTCATGTTGGCAGCAGCTCAGGCACCCAGCAATGTTTGCTTTCTGTTTGTACCCTTGCATTACTTACAAAACTTTTCCATAACATAGCCTCCACAGCTAAGAGGCCCCACATCGTGTGTGATATGCGGCCAGTGAGCCGTGCAGCTCTAAGTATAATTACTCAGTCCGGCAACGGCGCAAGGCAACAAACCCAATTTGCCAGAAAATGGAGATTCTAAATGGAGGATCAAGATGGATGTCCAAATGGAGGCTAATAGAGCAGATGGGCTATGATGGGATTTGGAGTGCAACGTCGACAACAACAACAACAACAACAACAACAGGAGGTAGAACAACAGGGGTCCGTTCTTCGTACCTCGCTTAATACATCTGAGATGATGTGAAAGATTCCAGATCTTCTAATCCTGATAACTGATCTTTGGCTAATTTGGTTCTTCAAACGAATTTGCGTATTAGATTAAAATATCTGGATTAAGTTGTCTAAGATTACGGCGCGTTCTCGTGTTCCCCAAAAAGGGCAGATGTATCGATACTCGAAACCACGATCAGCAGTGCAGCGATTGGCTGGCGGCAAGACAGCAACTTTAATGACATCATATCATTAAAAAAGACACCTGACGGAAAAGTTGACAAATTTCTGGACTTTTATAAGGAAACAGCCAAGCGAATAAAACTACATAAATGTTATAATAGATAAATGAAATGTTTTTAATTTATTTGTATTTTTTTTACATGGTTCCCAATTATTAGGCTTTACATTTTTACTTCAGTGTTGTAATTAGCAATTCATTTAATTTTATCTTTGAAACAGATTTGTTACGTGACAGCATTAATTAAAGTTTCTTAAAGATCATGTTATCTGCATCTCCTGCGCTCCATCAAGCCCCTCCCATAATATCTCATTAATCAAATTAATGCACGGCTCAGATTAACTGTATAGCGTGTGTGTAAGACTCCAATACAATTATAACGTAATTATTTCATCACTAAGAAATCTTTCAGTGAGTAAAACTGTCTGTGTCTATAGTGTTATAGACTACACAACATTGTTATCTTATTTTCAAATTCATTTTTAAATTATTTTTATTTTAAATGATTGTCCCTGGACCAGTAGGGTACTCTTATAATAAAGTAGCAGTGGCTGTGACAGATTTTAAGTATCAATTCTGCTTAAAAAGATGCAATCTAATCCTGTTTACATGAAATAAGCCTGCTCCCGAGCAGGTTTAAGTTTACGGACCTGTTGCTATGACAGCAAGTCCAGGATGAGCTTCGAAGAACCAAACAATCCAAGATCAAGCGAAATCATCAACAATCAAATCCAGCTAACTGAGTTAGCGACGTACGAAGAACGGACCCCAGGTTTGTTAAGCAAGTGTAACGGGAACAGACCCATACAGGACTGCTTTTCTCTCAGCAACTATAAACCAATTCTATTGACACTACACAACATTTTGGTGCTGGAATTTGATCGGCAAACACTCAAACACAGAAAAGCTGTCACTAGGATGGTACCTTTTCAAAAGGTACAACTTTGTACTTTATTTCACCCAATTAGTGCATATTAGTACCTCAAAGGTACATTTTAGTTCCTTCAGTGTACATATTAGTACCTAAACGGCACGTTTTAGTACCCTTTAAAAGGGTACCACCCCAGTGACAGCTTGTTGATGAAGGCCTTTTGAAGTGAAGCGATGCATTTGTGTATGAAAAATATCTATATTTAAAACTTTATAAACCGTAATCTCTAGCTTCTGCTAACTGTCGTATGTGCGTTCACAAGAGAGTGGCTTTCTAGCAGATGACGTAGGAAGTAGGCATAGCATAAGCTCCAGTGAGAAGTGATGAACATGGAGGTGCAGAGGAGAGAGTATAAAAAAAACACTGTTTATGAATTAGAAGTACAAAACGAGGATTTGTAATCAAAAATGTTGGAGGATTTTGCCTAGAGGAGCATATTCTCACCGGAACGCCTACGTCCTCCACTGTAATGGCACTCTCTTGTGGCAAGCTAGAGATTACGGTTCATAAAATTCTAAATATGGATATTTTTCTTACACAAATGCATCGATTCGCTTCATAATGCCTTTATTAACCCCCGGAGCCATGTGGAGTACTTTTATGATGGATGGATGCACTTTTTTGGGCTTTAAAATCTCGACCCCCATTCACTGCCATTATAAAGCTTGGAAAAGCCAGGACATTTTTTAATGTAACTAAGATACAATCAGGATACAATTAAGATACGATTTTTGCACATTTGTTCTAACTGTGAAGATCCCCCTCTCCTAGAATATAAATGCAGCTAAATATTTTCTTGTAAAGATGGATTTATCTTGGATTATCTACGGATTTATTTATTTTCGCATCCAAAGCAAATTACTACAAACTAAAATACTATTAAAATAATCTAGAAAATGTGATGATAGCATATCTTTTTTTTAAGTACTGTTAGGCATATAAACCTGAATAGAAACATTTTCAATTCAGCTCAGTAGCACTTTCACCAATGTATACTGTTCCAAAGCAGCTTTTACGGAGCTTCTTACAACAGCTGCTTACAATATTGCCTTACAATACTCCGTGAGCAAGGAGATAAAGGTGACACTGGTGAGGAAAACTTCTATAGAAAGATACAACAAAAGCAAAAAACATTCATGAATGCAAATGCACATTTAAAGGAAGGACAGAGTAACACTTACAAATATATTCACAAAATTAAAAGCAGATTTGTTTGTATTTCTTGCCAGGCTGTTAACGGAATAAAATAATCACATCGTTTCCTAAGTCAATCACAATAATCACATCAAATCGCTAAGTTAAACATATTTACCTGATATTTTAATGAATTTACATATTACAAAATTGATTTCCCGTCACATTTTCTGGGGAAACCCCAACAATCCCTTTGGGCCCCTGGGCATTTTGAAAGCCCTTGCTTCAGTGTATTAGAGTAGAAACTAAACTAAATGAGGAAACACAAAAAGATGTCTGATGTTATAGAAGAAGAAAAGCAATGAAACTATCCATCTTCTCAGCAGGCACCACTTCATCAGTCAAACCACGAATGCTACATAATAAATGGGAAAATTTGGGCAGCGTTGTGTAAGCTGACTAGCACACAGAAATGCAGACACATTACTGTAACTTAAAAATGAATTTTATGTGACAAAATCTTAATATAAAACCTATTTCTGTCTGCAGTCTGGAGTATTTTGTCTGCAGAGACAATATTTGCTGAAAGTTTACACACTAAAAGCCTGCTGTGGAGAACAGAGTTATAATTCACATCACAGCAGATGTGATCTCCACACTTGCCTGCCGAGAGGTATTTCCACCCGTTGTTATTCTGCCACTCCCCTGTTACAGCCTCATTTATAGGCTTTCCTGCTCAGGTCAGACCTGCGGCCATCAGGGTTGTGCCAAGGGACTGCCTGTCCACACCTACCAACACAGCAATTTCTGGGGAGGTGCACTACAGGAACTTGTTGTCTAACCGAGAAGGAATAAATGTTTTTTCAGGGTGGGTAAGAGAGCAATGATGCTTGTGGACATGTGGGAAAAAAATCAACAGTACTACAGGCTTTATTAATCATTGTTGTAAAGGCCACAAACGCTGTCATGCCTTTAAAACTCTGGAATCGTGTTCAGTCTGCATTGTTTGTTTGATTTTGGCTGAAATTATGTTTTTTTTTTTTTTTGTAATATAATAAATAGTGGTATGTGCAGTATGTGCTAGTCAAGAATAGGATGCTAGAGTCAAGTCACATTTACCATACAAAATGTTTCAAAGCAGTTTCACAGTAATAAATTACAGTGAAAACAGGAAAATTAAAAAACAGGAACAAGTGTAAACATTGCAAAATTCAACCATTATGAAACACATTCAATTTCAGCCATAAAGCAGCTCTACAAAAGACAACAGTGTCGTTATTATGTCGTTATATGTCGCTAGCTCAATTTAGTTCAATTTCGATTTTTGTCTAGTTCGTTCATATGAAACAAACTTGATTTAATTTAGTGTCAATTCAGTTCAGTTCAATAACACAGCAAAGCTCATCAACTATAAGCAGCTCTACAGAAGGCAATAGTGTCATTATTCGAGTGGGTTCAATGTTCATTCAATTCAGTTTAATAACACTGTCAATGTTGCACGTTGTCATTATCCAGCTCAATTCAGTTAGTCAAATCAGATGGCGTCAGTGCAGTCCAATCAATAATATTACTGAATATTGTCTTTTTAAACCCAAAAACACATTGCAAATGGTATGCTATTGCCACAAGCTTAATCAGAAAGACTTTATTGTCAACCAACAGGTCAACATACTTTAAAAGTTAACATAGATAAAAAAAGTTCACTTTTTCCAGTATAAATATCTTCATATCTTGCTTGTCAGGTAAATGTGCCTTGTTTAAAGTGATAGTTCACCCAAAAATGAAAATTCTGTCATTAATTACTCAACCTCATGTCGTTCCAAACCCTGTAAGACCTTCGTTCATCTTAAGTACACAAATTAAGATATTTTTGATGAAATCCGAGAGCTTTCTGACCCTGCATAGACAGTATCAGAAGTACCACTTTCAAGGCACAGAAAGGTAGTAAGGACATTGTTAAAATAGTCCAAGTGACATCAGTGGTTCAACCGTAATTTTATGAAGATACGAGAATAATTTTTGTGCACAAAAAAAAAAAATTAAAAAAAAATAGCAACTTTATTCAACAATTTATTCTCTTCTGTGTCAGTCTTTGACTGTTCACAGCAGTACCACAACGCATGTGTCGAGTTGAATAAAGTCGTTATTTTTGTTTTCTTTGCGCACTTCTTGTAGCTTCATAATATTATGGTTGAAACCCTGATGTCACATGGACTCTTTTAACGATGTCCTTACTACATTTCTGGGCCTTTAACGTTTCATTTTGTGTTGCTGTCTATGCAGGGTTAGAAAGATCTCGGATTTCATCAAAAATATCTTACACTCTAAAAAATACTGGGTTGTTTCAACCCAACTTTGGGTCAAATATGGACTAACCCAACTTTTGGGTTAAAAATTGAATGTAAAAATTTAACCCAACAGCTGGGTTAATCCATATTTGACCCAATGTTGGGTTGAAACAACCCAGTATTTTTTAGAGTGTAGTTTGTGTTCTGAAGATGACTAAAGGTCTTACTGGTTTGAAACAACATGAGGGTGCGTAATTAATGACAGACTTTTCATTTTTGGATGAACTATCCCTTTAAAGGGTTTTTAGATATTTTCACTGTAAAAAAAAGACAAAAATACTGATTAGGAACATGATTTTCTGGTTATAATGGTTCACCAGCATGAACCAACATAAATCCCAGCTGGGACTAAATCTAATCTGATCTTTCCAAAGAGGGACAGTCGTGGAAACATCAGTTTTCACGTCTGTTTCATGTCGCTAGAAAATAGTGCAAATTCAGCTATTTTGAATAGTTCCTTTCACACCTGCAAAAGCAGCTTTTTTCTTCCATTCAGTGGCCAAAAATTTAATATAGAAGAGAGAAAAGAATGAACAGACATTTTCATAAAATCGTTAGTCATTTCCTGACCTCTCTGCACTATTCTGTTCTTTCTCAGTCCCAAGGGCACAAAAAGAGATTGAACAGCAGATTTCAATCATACTGTATGTATGTGTGTGTGTGTGTGTGTGTGTGTGTGTGTGTGTGTGTGTGTGTGTGTGTGTGTGTGTGAAGGCAATGAATGAGATGGGTAAGGAGATAGTGTAAGTGCAGAACAGGGTCCTTGGGGTAACGTGCTGTGGTGGCAAACCAGACTTTTGATAATAAATGAGAAAATTCATGAAATAAGATTTGAATATAAATGCCTGAGATGACAGATGGGTGATATGGGTGAATTCAACCACAGTGACATGACATTTAATTCACAGAAGAATATTTCAAGAACTGCTTTATGTTTTTATCAATGCAGTGATTATTCACAGCAGATTTCCATGCTGATAGCCACAGCAATGACCTTAATTTGACAAAGACCATTTCGAGGAAAGAGGGTTTGCACCAGAATGAATTGTTGACGATTTCAAGAAAAGTGCCACGAAAGCATCATGAAAGGCTTGTGCACTATTTCAAGTCTTCTGAAGTTATACAATAGCACTGAGTGAGCAACAGACCAAACATATTGCCAAAGTTTTTCCCTGTAGATAGAGTAAGCAACTGAAAACCCGCTGTGACCAGATCGAGTAAGTGAATGCATTTACATGCACAAAAATACACCACTATCAAAAACACTACAAATCTGTTTTAAGGGTTTACTTTACACAAATCAATAAACCAGCAATGCAAGAAATTGTTTACATAATTTTTAATCCAAAATGTCCACGGGAAACATGTCAGGAGTAATACAGTACAAAAAGGTGTTTACATGCAGAGCAAAATAGAGGTGTTGGGCAAAAATCTATATGTGCTGATCAATTTTTGCTTAAGCTGTTTATGACCTTTACCCAATTAAAAAACCTTGTTAAAAGTGTTAACATGACCTTGCGCGTTAGCAGATTATTAAGCATTAACACCGTAAGCCTGTGCATGTAAAAGTGAGAGATCTGATTTGTGAATATATCATTGAGAGCAGTTTTGTGACCTGGATCAAGTCCAAATTCAACTGAATCAGGCATTGTTACTTCTTTTTAAAGAAGTTTACTTTTCTTTTCAGTGAATAGTGACTAAAATGCATAGTTCACCCAAAAATGAAAATCCTGTCATCATTTACTCACCATTATGTTATCCCTAATCCTAACCCATAACGTGTTTGTTCATCTTTGAAACACAAATGTGCAACAAGCAAGTATGTTTGAGCTTCCTTTCACCATATTTGATGTGCTCTATTTATGAGCCTTAATCAGGGTTTATATGTGAATGCAATAAATCTGTTCATCATATAAAGCGACCGTGTCTCTTCAGAAGACTGGGAATAAGACGCTTTATTCATACTGATTACTTTAAGAGCTTTTGATGAACTTTTGAAGAGTGAAAGGGAAATGGACTTGGAACTGGAAATGGACAGAAATCTCTCAGGTTTCATTAAAATATCTTGATTTGTGTTTTGAAGATGAATAGTCTTATTGGTTTGGAATGACATGAGGGTGAAATAATGACCATTTTCATTTCCGGGTGACCTATCCCTTTAAATAGGTGTTGTTCCACACAAGTTTTTTTTTTTTTTACAATTTTTGTGCAGTGTTTTATTTTATTTTATTAAATGATGACAGAATAGTTAAAATACAGTTGCAAGAACCAACACAGATGACAGAGAACATCTCTTCTTTTGTGTCACTGAATAGTCAGCATCAATATATCATCTTCACACATTCAGAGAACACATCAATAGATAGTTTCAATAAGAAGTAATTTCCTTATTCAGTAACAGTTCGATCTTCTTAAGCACCATCAATACACTCTACACACAGTGCCGAACTTACAAATGATTCACATCACAAGCATAATTATGCAGCATGACGAGGGAGAAGGAACATGTGCCACACAATCATCCACAAACATGAAAATCCAACAGGCACTGAATCTTGAATGAGCCTAAACTCACAGTCTGCATTATGCATTTACCTCATCCTCATCCGACATGGGATGGGAATCCAGCAAAGCTTTGATGAGATCAAACCTACTGTATCTCCAGAGAGACGGGAAGCTTTTTCTTCTCATATGAATGGTTTTCTAAAAACTACTTGGAAAGTTAAAGCAAAAAATAAACAAAATTAAGCTTTTCGAACCCTTTGGCAAACTTTTTTAGCATAGTCTCCAGAGAATTAAAGAATGTGCCGGAAAAACGTCATTCCTCGTATGTGTGAAAGACCTTGATTAATAGTGTATGAGCGCTAATTTGAATGATTGTTTGTCTGCGTGTGTTGGGTTGTGTGTTTTAGAGCGTGCCTGCGTGCCCCTGCATGCATCTCAGCTCTCCGCTCAATATGTGATGGACCTCAATGGAAAGGCAAGCTGACAGCCATGTTTAATTTCCCTGCAATAACAGAAAATTGAACTCTCCAGGAGGACCGCGGAGCGAAAGAGCTTTTCATCAAGCGCACTATAATGTTATAATATCAGTGCACGTCCTGCACATATAAACACCACACACCTGCGTTTCTGTCTCATGACGTGACAAACGCACTCTGGAGTTCGCTAGCAAAAGAAATCGAGACAGGAGAGGACAAAAACAGCATTAGACATCTGAGCTGGGGAAAACAAGGACATAAGGGCGGTGTAATCACTGAAACGTGTCAGAGGTGACCTTCCCCCACCTAAAAGAGCAGCGAGAAAAGCCGAGAGCGATTATTTTGTGGAACACAGATAAAACCATTAGGCCATGGAGATGAGACCCGGCTTTATTTGTTCATCGTCCAGCTTTCCCCAGGTGCTGTATATGCGTGTCGGAAGGGGTCATCGCTGATCCCAGGACTGTAATGAGGCTAAAAACATCACCTCCGCAGTGTAGCTAATGACGCGCTCGCACTGATCCAGCTTCCGCTGCTAATCGTGTTTCAGGCAGCCGAGTGCAGCGCCTGATCCTCACTCGCCTCCAAACAACAACAACAGTAAAGGAGGAAAAAGAGAAAAAAATACCCCCACCAACTATTTTCTGAAACTCTGAGCCGAGATGAAAGTGTTCAGGCTGTTGATGCAAATGCTAAGATGATGAATATTTATGAATATTTAGATGTAACAGAGCATGTAGGGGAACACCGCGGAGTTGTGCGCCTCCCTCAACCTCCTGAAGCTGAAGGCCAAAACATGCGTCAAAAAACGGTGGCGTTTAAACAAAAAAACACACACAGAGATCAGTGTGCCATCAGAGAACCATGGGAGTCGGGTATTTGTTTAAACCTGAGTCAATAGAGCCGTTCGGGAACAGTCTTAAAGGGAGAAATACAGTGTTCCTGAATTAAATACTGAAAATGATTTTTTTGTACAAGGAGGCCATTTTCCTCAAACAAAAGCTGCTGTAGAATGGGACAAAATTATATCAGCTCCCTGCGCTTTGAGCACCGTGGCACATACAAAGACACATAATCCTGTTGTTAATTTCAAAATTTGGGAGCTGAGAGGGGAGCTCGACACTGACATAATAATAGAGCCATTTCACAGAGGCTGTTTAATAAGATAGGGCAGAGCTGACTCAGACCTCCTGTTTCAGTTCAGAAATGGACTATGAGTAATGGATGGGATACATGCTGAGATCTGTAAAAAATAGTCAAAGCGTAAACGTCATCCAGGCCAGTGAGAGCTGCATCTTTTAGGTCTGTTGCAGTGGTACTCAACCTTGGCTAATTCAGGAGCCAAGCTGACTAATTTCTTTTGTTTGCGAGAGGCATGTGTTTAAAGCGCGCTCTGAACGTGCCCTGAATATTCCCTCTCCGCTCTCAATGTTCTGTAATATCTCTGGTTGTGTTTTTCAAACAACATTTACAATGAACTAACAAGCAAATTAGTTAGCCCTAGCTACTGATGGGAATATCTGAATATGCTTACCTTCCAAACATATACACTAAAAAAAAGTGGGGTTTTTTCCCCACCCAAATGCTGGGTTGAGTGTATTGGGTAATTTTATGGGGGTTATTTTGGGATATTTTTATGGTAGTTATAGAGTATGGTTGAATTTTTGTGCATTTCTTGCTTCAGTGAGGTAAAGGTTTGTGTGCATTTTATATTATGCAACACAACAAACACAAGTACCAGCACAATTTCCAATTCACAATCTAAACAGAAATTGGTTGATTACACTTGAAAAGTCTGTTGGTCCCACTTTATATTAGGTGGCCTTAACTATGTACTTGCATCAAAAAATAAGTACAATGTATTTATTGTGTTCATATTGTATTGTAAAACACTTTTGCTGCGATTGAGGTGGGATACAGGTAAGGTTAGGCACAGGTTTGGTGGTATGGGTAGGGTTAAGGGTGGGTTAACGTGTAAGGGATGGGCCAACAGTGTAACTATAAATGTAATTAGCTACAGATGTAATTACATGCAGGTATTTTTTTTAAATATAAGTAAAATGTAAAAGCATATGTACACAATAAATGCATTGTATCAAATTTAAATGCAAGTACACAGTAAGGCCACCTAATATATTTTTTTATTTATAAACTTTTGTTAAATGAGTTTAAATATACGTAATATACAACATAAGTCTTTGTAAAAAAAAAATATGCTGGGTTAAATATAACAACCCAACTTGCTGGATAAGGTTAGCCCAACTTGTGTTCTGTACTATATTTAAACAGTGTCTGGGTTAAAAAGAACCCAAACCCAAATATTTTATTTAATTTTTTTGAGTGTAGTATGTAAAAAGCAGCATGTCACTACATGGCCTCTTAAAGGGATAGTTCACTTTGAAATTAAAATTTGGTATCTATCAGCTTACCCCAAGGGCATCCAAGATAGGTGTCTTTTTTTCTTCAGTAGATCCAATTTTGATGTTTTTAGGTCAAACCGTTCTAGTCTGTCAGTCATATAATGGCAGGTATAGGTCACTGTGAAAAAGAGATCACAGAGAAATCCAAATTAAACAATTCCCCATCGTAACTACACATTAATGGCCTAAGACACGAAACGAGCGGTTTGTGTGAGAAAACGAACAGTATTTATATCGTTTTTTACCTCTTGTACACAACCATGTCCAAGTGATCTGAGTGCGCACACACATCCGGTGTGTGACGTGTGTGTGTGCGTGCGCTCTGGTTGGAAGACGTGCACTGTCATCGCTCGTGTCGTTTCTGAACTGTCTACTCTAGGATAATGATGACTGCTTTTAAGCAGACCCGCTTGCTGTCATGCATTGTATTTCTATAGGAGCGCTCCATGTATCCGTTTCATTCATCTGTAGCTCGCCGTCAACGCTTGACGGAGGGTGTGTCTGAAGCGTGGTGCTTTAAAAAATTATTTGAATTGTTTGACAGTATTATTAATTATATACGGTTATGTATATTCCTTTTGGTACAAAATGATGGCTCTTTAATTTCGGAATGGCACAAATATTATTCATGGACTAATCCTTCGTCATAGTAAGATTCCTTTTTTTTTTCTCGCCGGTGTCATGTCTCAATAAACTGTTCCTGGATCTGTTATTTTTTACATGGTTAGGTGGCAGTGACGCAGGGTGAGGAGGGTGGAGTTGCGGCATGTGTGTTTGGCTAGTTACAGATGAATGAAACGGATACATGGAGCGCTCGTCATCATTATCCTAGAGTAGACAGTTCAGAAACGACACGAGCGATGACAGTGCGCGTCTTCCAACAAGAAAATACCACGAAGTTGCGTCAGCACCACGCTTCAGACACGCCCTCCGTCAAGCGTGAGCCAGAGCGCGCGCACACACACGTCACACACCGGATGCGTGTGCGCACTCAGATCACTTGGACATGGTTGTGTACAAGAGGTAAAAAACGATATAAATACTGTTCGTTTTCTCACACAAACCGCTCGTTTCGCGTCTTAGGCCATCAATGTGTAGTTACGATGGGGAATTGTTTAATTTGAATTTCTCTGTGCATGTTCTTTTTCCCTCTTATAGAGACAGTGACCTATACCTGCCATTATATGACTGACAGACTAGAACGGTTTGACCTAAAAACATCAAAATTGGATCTACTGAAGAAAAAAGACACCTACATCTTGGATGCCCTTGGGGTAAGCTGATAGATACCAAATTTTAATTTCAAAGTGAACTATCCCTTTAATGTTCTCTATGGTACGGTAAGATGGGGTAACATTTTCTTAAATAAAAAGTTAACAGTTAGGCCCCTGAGATAAGATGCTGCCCTCAGAATTGGGGCAGAAAGCTTTTAATATTTAAGTTTTTTTGTTTTGTTTTTTTAAATAGGACTGCACGATATTACGGAAATATGCAATATGCGATACCTTGTTTATACAAAATATCAATTACTTGTGTAATATTAATTTAAATTATATTTAAAATATGAAAATGAAATAAGCAATGTACAGTACATGTTTCATGATTTTGTGGCAGTGGCACTAATTTGTCGGCAGCAGGTGTTGACCTAAACGGATTTTTCATATGCATATTATGATTTGTACATTGGCAAATTTTCAGTGGTTTCTATATATATCATGCTGTTAAATATTTAATACTTATTAAAATAATTTGAACTATTTTTTTTATGAATACCATGGATTAGATGTACATTTTAAACATCAGATCTATCTTTTTTGGTTGGGTTTTTGATTTGTCTGGCATTAATAAATTATTAATCTAAATTGTCTAAATGCAATAAACTTTACATTCAATAGTTAATTTAGTAGTTACCATTTATGACACCTTTTATAAAATGACTTTTAATTTCGGTGTATAACGAATAAATTGGCAAATGTATCCATTAACAAATTATGATGCATTACACTGTACAACTACTTTCTAAATGCATTACAATTTAGCAGTACACGCTGTTCTTCCCAGGGGAGTTCTCCCCACCCACCCATAAACATTTTGTCCCTGGCACAAACATGAATTTGAACAAATTTTAGCCTGTACTAGGAATAGGGATCTCCCATTCCATTAAAAATTGCTTACAGCACCTTTAATCTATAGTTCTGCTCAGTGAAGTAGACAAGAGCTGGGCAGCTTTCCATTTTAAGACACACACATATCCCAAGCACAAGTCCATCCACTAACTTGCCTACTTAGGATCGCTACAGGGCACACCGGCGTTCCCAGACGAGTGTGAGATTGCCTTATCTGGATGAGTGATAGCATCCGAGACTATATGAAGCCTGGTGCATGTCCTCTTTTTTGGCTGCACAGCCGGCAGCTACATCTGCACATGGCAATTTTATCACTGCTGCAACCTTCATAAAGCTTGTCTGGAAAAAAGACTTGTCTGGTGATAATAAAAACATGTTTTGGAAAGTTGCAAAATTGTTTGGGGACTGTATAATCTAAAAGATTGATGCCATCCCTTGCTCTTATTTTGGCTGTGCCTGTTCTCGTAGCTTTCTTTGGCAGAGAGGAATATGTTTACTGCGGCAACAAGACGAACGGCACGTGATCGCTCAAGATGCGCAAGCCGTGCATTAACACTTGATACACACATTCATTTTCAATCTGCATGGATTTGTGGCATCAAATTGGCATGGCATTGTTTTTGTAAATTTCTAAAGAAATTAAGCCTCTTTATTGTGACACAAACAGGCTATTGGTTTAGGGTACAAGATTTTAAAACCACAGGATGCAAACAACAGGTCAGGCTGAGGTCACATGATCTACAGTGGGCCAATTAAAGAGCTGTGAACATCAAGTCTGTACTGAATGAGAAAGAATTCCTCTTGAGATGGACTATAGCCTGCGGTCATAAATGCCCAGACTGGATGAGGCCCTCAAATTGACGTCTGATATTTGAATCCTTCACCAGAGAGCTTTGTTTGATTGACCAACACTGTAAGACTCAGTCCGCCTGCAGGCATAAAAACCCTCTTCGCACACACCTGCATAGGTGAACCTAAAGAAAACAAGCCCACGTCATTTCACCACAAAATCAAATATGTCCTTGACAGAATTTCCAGGATTCACCAGTACACACATTCCAGCAGCGAGTGGTAGACTCCTGTTCACACCACAATTTGGCACACATTTTAATTTGAATCAAGAAATCACTTAAATAGAACCTGTCTGACAAAGTGAAGCATGCTTAAAGAGCAACGCATCATGCCGCGATCTAAAGAAATTCAAGAACAGGTGAGAAAAAAAATAGTTGACGTATCAGTCTGGAAAGGGTTATAAAGCCATTTCTAAGACTTTGGGACACCAGCGAACCACGGTCAGAGCCATTATCCACAAATGGAGAAAACTTGGAACAGTGGTGAACCTTCCCAGGAGTGGCTGGCCTACCAAAATTACTCCAAGAGTGCAATGACAACTCATCCAGGAGGTCATAAAAGAACCCAGAACAACAACTAAAGAACTGCAGACTTCACTTGCCTCAATTAAGGTCAGTGTTCATGATTCAACAATGAGAAAGTGACTGGGCAAAAACGGCATCCATGGGAGAGTTCCAAAGCAAAAGCTACAGCTGACCAAAAAGAACACAAAGGCTCGTCTCACATTTGCCAAAAAATATCTTGATTAACCCCAAGATTTTGGGCAAATATTCTGTGGACTGATGAGACAAATGTTTAACTTTTTGGAAAGTGCGTGTCCCGTTACATCTGGTGTAAAAGTAACACAGCATTTCATAAAAAGAACATCATACCAACAGTCAAACATGGTGGTGGTAATGTGATGGTCTGGGGCTGGTCAGCTTCAGGACATGGACGATTTGCCATAATTGATGGAACCATGAATTCTGCACTCTATCAGAAAATCATGAAGGAGAATGTCCGGCCGTCAGTTTGTGACCTCAAGCTCAAGCGCACTTGGGTTATGAAGCAGGACAATGATCCCAAACACACCAGCGAGTCCACCTCTGAATGGCTCGAGAAAAATAATTTTAAGTCAAAGTCCGAACTTAAATCCGATTGATATTGTGGCATGACCTTAAACAGTCCATTCATGCTTGAAAGCCCTCCAATGTGGCTGAATTAAAACAATTCTGCAAAGAAGAGTGGGCCAAAATTCCTCCACAGCGATGTGAAAGACTCATTGCCAGTTATGGCAAACGCTTGATTGAGGGCTGCGGCCCTCCAGGAACTGAGTTTGACACCCCTGATCTGAATCATTCAAGTGTGACAAATATGCAAAAAATGAAAAACCACTTTTTCACACCACTGTATACATACATGTATATATATATATATATATACATACATAACCTCATGAAGTAGGGGTGCTGAGGGTGCACCCCCTGGCGTGTAGCCCAAGAAAAAATGGGGGGGGGGGTGTTAAAAATGAAAATTTTGTCACAAAAAATAAATAAAACTCATTTTATTAATTTGAATATTCATTAAAATTAATAGAAAAAAGACGCCTAAGCCTACAATGACAATACGCAACAGTAAAAATGTATTAAGTTGAATCAAATTCATTGTGAAAGTCGTATCAACTTAAACTGACTTAGGAAGTCGTTTGTTGCCATGACTTTTTGATCATATTATTACCTGTAACATGTCTGTGCCGTACCCAAATCAGGAATTAACGACCATTTCTACAGCCATTGCACAGATACAGCAGAGAAAGATCGAGAGCGTTTATTTACCTCAGCTGCAACCAATCTGCAGCGCTTGTTTTGATCTTTAATGTTAGATATTGCCTATTCTTGGAACAAAATTAATGCTTAAGGTTGATTCAGTATTAGGCTACTCTTAATGGGAAAAAAATCCCACACACAACATCAGCAATAGGCTACTACAATGACAATAGCTTATTAAAAATAAAACTTTTATTAACAGAACGAATAAGACATACCCGCGTTGTAACAAATACATAAAAGGTTTTTGGATTTTCCCCTTACTTCAAACGAATGCTTAGTTTGGCTCATTATTATTTTTAATAATAATAAAAAAGTCTATACAATATAAAACAGTACAATGACAAATTCACTTATATTCATCTTTGAACTTATTAACAATATGAATAAGGGAAATATGTTTTACCCACAACACAAATAAATAAACGGTCTTTGGATTTCCCCTTTCTTTAAAACGGCCATAGTTTGGTTCATTATTAGCCTGTGAATTAAAACATATCAGCCATAAAATAGTACAATGGCAAATTCACATAGGCCTATATTAAACATCTAACTTTTATTAACAAAATGAATAAGACGGATATAGCCAAAATAAGACGGAGTAACCCAAATAAATAAGGTCTTCCTCTTTTAAAACATTAGGCTAGTTTGTGTTAGGCTAATATATATACATATATATATATATATATATATCTATATGGCTTGTACATTATTTGATACTTATATTCTGTAAAATGCTTTTTATTTTTGTATATTTTCTATTTTTCTCATTTAAATTGTTTTGTGAGGCACTGCCTGACACGTTCTCACACAGAAACCATCGCCTGATCCACTGCATTCATTTTGCACTTGTTGCCAGTGAATAAAGAAGTGCTAGTGTCTAAACGATTAAATATTCTCTCATGCAGCCTAAATGTCAGTGGTGCAATGCAGTGAGCCCCAGGGCTCTAAAGAGGGGCTGAGAGAGTAAGACAACAAGGGAAAGGCAAGAAAGAGAAGATGGGTAAAGGTGATAAATGATGTAACTGCTGGGTTCATCCGTGACACACCACACTAATGCACAGTGCAGCAACCCTGAGAAAACACATATGAAGATAGATGCATTTAGTCACTAACCTTCATACTCCAAGTAGACACTTTTTGTTACTAAATCCATTTGTAATGAAATACACAACTCATACAATTCTAGTCATCCAATTAGGAGCGCATTAGTTTGTGAGTGCGCGTGTTATGAATCTACTTTTGATGTTTTCTGGAACTCCTTGTGCTACAAGGATCTACTCCAACAAATTCTCATTAGCAAAACAATAGAAATCTGTTAACAAATGGCAAAATTAGCACTGGGCTGGAGAGCCTCAGACATATGTTTGCGGTGAGCTGGAAATGGAGAGCCAGCTGCTGCAGCAGGGGCTGATGGGTAACATCAGACAAGCCAAAAGAAGAGTGTTTGTGCGCAATGGAGGAAAAAGATTGACATTATCTGAAACCAAGATGAGCATATGAGAAATAACAAGTCCCTCCAGCCCCTCCTGTCTCTGGTCATGATATCAGACTGCCAGAGCTGATGATTCCATGCTTGGCTTCCGTCAAGTGCCTCTCCACCAGGTGCTGACATTTCATCTGAAAGAATTAGTCTACGCTTTCCACAACACCAATTTACTTTCTTGATAGAGTGAGTATGAAAACAGGTCTTGACCCACAATGTGTGTGCATAAGAATATGGTGGCTTAGTAAGATAACTGACTAAAATAGCAATGCTGCTAACATAACATTTTCAGTAGAATGAAAGAAGCTCAAAACAGTGCATCTTTCCCATAAGTAACTACGTTCTCCAGTGAATAACAGGGTAATGTGACAAAAAGCTAAATCACTGTTTTTTTTGTCGAGTTGCATTGCGCACACAGCCTAACAATGAGCGAGTGAGGTGATCATCAATCACACTCACCTAAAACATCCTCTTTGAAGTGGTATTTGAAAAGTCAGATTCATTTAAGTGAATCAGTTTGTTTGGACAAGTTTCAAACTGGTTCAAGAAAGGTTTACCAATTCATTGGAGTCCCTGTGCAGCATCTCCTTTATGCATTGAAATGTTCAATTAAATACCACAGTCCATCACTATGTTTGACTCAGTTATATAAATGTGTTTCTTGTTTTATTAGCTATATTTAATGTAAATTTAAGTTTGATGTCACTCTCACTTAGATTCTAGTTTTTGTCATGTAAATACATGTGCAAAAACTTTTTCCTAGTAGCTTGTAGCTAACTACTTAATACTAACTACTAATTCATCTTGGACGTAGTTGACCTAATTTATAAGAGCACTGTGGAAGATTTTTTGATAAACAAACAAAATTCCAGTGACAAAATTCCATTACCATTAAGCAAATTCATAAAAATAGCATTCAAAACTGGTTTTGCGTTACCCTGTGGTAAGCTTACAATAATGATTTATATTTTGAGCGGTCAGGTTGGATTTGGTTGGAGATTTTGGGTTTATGTCATGTCCGTAAACAGTGGGATAAAAGGTCTAGCTGCTATGGCGGCAGATATGTTTCTTTCCTAGACTGCCTTGTACATCTTTCTTCTAACCATTAGTTAGTGTAGCTAGTCAGATCAGAATAACCTGATCTTATCTGACTAGCTTGAGAAGATACAGTTTCAAACTAGCTTTCCCAAACAGCTTAGTTTCAAGTTCAAGGGCTGCATGATAATGGCTTAACTGATAAATACAATTATTGTCAGGATTTTTCCCTACATTTACATTTTACATGGCTCTCAAAAACTAAACCTATGAATTTCCTAATATTAACTGCAACGATTCCAAATTATTTGAATGTTTTTCAATTTGAAAATGAATACTAATTTTATGATACATTAGCAAGTACTGATAGTGTGCAGGATTCATTCATTTTTGCTTTGATGTTTGACTTATTTTTGGCTTATTTGTCTTATTATCGATCTCCTGCAGGTGCACCAGTGCCATGGTTGCCAGATTGTGGATAAATACATATGAAAGCCCAATAATATGATTTTTAAAAATCATTCTAAATTTTAAAGAATAGTCCACACCAGAGCTATAAGCTTAATGATTATGACACAGTTTCTATAATAACAATATTTCTTCCAGCTGAGGAATGATAAAAACATTGACAGTCAATCAAAATCAATCCTGCTTTTTAGAGCTAAAGCATTTAAGCTGCAGGCGACATAACTGCTGCGTGTGCTTATAATTAACTAAATGTTATTGTACAATGGTATAGACGCTATTATAGTTACTGTTATAGTTATCTTTATGGTTATCATTCCTCGTGTGAACAGGGCAGAAAATGTATCCATTTTAAAGAAAATCTGATTGGGTGATTTGAATCTGGCAACCCCAAGCACGAAAACTTGTGGTGGCTTGTCACCAGTGCAAGATAATGCAAATCTCCAGTGGAAAAAAAAAATCAGGACAAATAACCAGTGGCCAAATATCACAGCCAATTATGCTTAATCGATGGAAGCAATAATTTGCGATAACGATTAAAGTACAAATTATCATTCAGGCCTAGTTTCAAGATAACAAACCAATGTAAAAAAAAAAAAGTTAAAACAATAAAGACCCTCTTTGCACTTCTAAGCTATTCATATCAGATTCATTCATATTCCAAGTTCGAAACAAAGAGGGAAGTCATAACCATGTACCCAACAGCAAGGTTAGGCATCTCTCAATTGCTAGCTTTTGGCAAAGCCACATGGACTTCTGCAAAACTATCATTAGCATATCCACCGCTGCGCATGAGGGCATCAGGACAGATCATTTGAGCCTTATAAATAGTGCAGTAGGTCAGTGCGGCTCTATCTGTTATTTTTTATGAAAGAAGAAGTGAGGACTAACGAGGCTGTAGGGTTGGAAAGGGCTCAGGAGTGGAGCTCAGACGCTGTCAGGCCTGATGTTTTCATAAAGCTCATCTCAAAGCCTGCGAGCAGTTATTCCACCTCTTGAGATCATAAAAACAGGGATTATATTAATTTTCTGTCAGACTGGGTAAAGTCTTTGCACATCACAGATTGATTTTTGGTACATTCACGGCAGTCAAATAAGCTTCTGCGAACTTTAAAAGAGCACAATGTGTTTGTATTAACAGTTTTCAGCTAGATTCTCTTTCTCTGCTGAGGGAAGTTAAAGAAGAAGTGACCAGAATAGAACTGTCACCCACCTTCACAGAGAGGAACACAGATTTAGATATGTGTTGGTTTGACAACATGAAGACACCCAAAACACAAACAAGCAGGACAAATAAAAAGTGAATCACACTGCCTGGACTACAAGCTAAAAGAGAGATACAAACAAAAAACAAAAAAAATCAAACATATGAATGGAATATAAAAACAGTAACCTCCACACATACTTCCTGCCAGACAAACACACACTAACACACCAGGGAGAACTATAGTGAAAAAAAGTAAGATGCCTGAAAGAACTGTTTATATAAGAGGTAAAATAGAGCATTAGTAGATTATACAAGAATTTTAAATAATGCTCAGTGGATTTCTATGGAAAGGCTTTTCAAATAATAAAAGTATGAGTAACAGTAATTAAAAAATAATACAACCCACTTGAAAATAATGAAACCCATTTTTCTTTAGAGTAAAAAATAATGTAAATAAAAAAATTATTTTGCAATTACAAGAAATGAAGTTGCAATTATGAGAAAATCACGATTATCAAATTCTAATTAACAACTGTTAAGTAACAACTGTGCAGCTCTGAGATATAGTCTCATCTATGAGAAATAAAGTTGCAATTATACAAGATAAAAATCACAGTCATCTTTTTACTTGTTTACTCTGAGGCAACACATGGCTGATAATAATGTTTGCAGTAATGGTTTACAATAATGGTTAATGGTTTGAAGTACTGTAAAAGGAAGACCATGGCAAAAAAAAAAATGGATGATTTTGTCCAAGAAATGGGCAACATGGTGCAACACTGTAACTGATGGAGACTTTAAATGGCAATTTATTTGGACACACTGGTGCTAGTGAAAGTGTCTTTGCTCTGTAAGGAAGGACACACATCTCTGAAGGCCATCAAAGGGGATTTTTGCTTTGTAACATCATAAAATGGCAATTTCAGAGCTTTATCAGTGTTGTGTGACACTATTCAGCAAAAATTCAATAAATTCAATAACACTGCCATGTTGCAGCGAGTAGACTCTGCCACAAGAATGAGCTGATTTCAAGCCGCAGCCTGCCACAGATCGATCAGATTAACAGTTATATCAAGGCATACGGTGGAACAGTATTGTGCGTGTCATACCATATGACAAATGAGTCACGCTGGAACTGAAGACAAATAACAACAATGAAAAAATTATTATTCATCTCAAACAACTATGTCTTTTAAATTAAGATCTTCCACCCACCTTGTTTTCATCCAATATAAGACATTTCCCTGTAGAGTTTCCCTCCTACCAATGTAAAAGGGCATACACATTATCTCTCAGAAGAATCACAGTAATTAAATGTAATCTCTTTCATCATGAGACAGATACAATAAAGACGTCAAGTGCAAAACAATACAGTACAGGGACAGAATATAGGGCATGTCAACACAATGAAGAAAGTAATTAGTTTCGAACCATTTGTACAAGCAGCCCAGTCTCAGAAAATGTTCAAGAAGTCAAGTTTGTTATATTTAGCGCTGTCGATTTAATATGATAACTTGGTGTTAGTGTTTATGAAAAAAAGTATGTTTTAAAATCATTAACTCTGACATATAGCAGTGTTTCGATACTGAATGAATCCACGTATTGAACAAAACAAACGAGCAAATGACTCCGTACACATTCATAAAGTCACATGCTTCGTTTCTGAATGAAACAGCCATTTGAACAAATCAGTTGAATGAATGACTGAATGACTCTGTTATTAAAAGGGTGACTTGCCGCCACCTACTGGCGGTTTTAGTTTCATATGTAGCCTATCATTTCATTTAATAATAATAATAATATCATATTCATTTTTAAAACCCATTAATAGCATTATTTATGCAATTCTAATTACAATGTAAATGCATTCATGCCACCTCTGAACAGTGTGTAAATATACCTAAATGCCACTTCAAATGCAGCTCCTGGAAGCAATATTATGGCCACATTGTAGCGTTAAATGTTTATGTGTAATAAATTCTATGTGAAATCAAAATAATTTCTTTCTTATAGTTTTCTGTAATGTCTGTTCAATGTTTTTTGTAATGTCTGTTCAATGCTTTCATTTTTTTTTACTTTAAATTAGGCCGTCTTTAACTGATGCATGATAAATTTGCAATTAATTTTTAGTAATTTGCACATCATTAATTTATATTACATCATTGATATTATATAATGTTATATTATATATTATATTCATTTATTTATATTATATCAAGCAAATATCCAAAATGATACTGAGGATTTCTAGGCAAACTGATTCATTAATAATTGGCATTTAAATAATTAATAAATGTGAAAATGTAATGTCTTGCAGCTGTTTGCCTTTCTTCTTAACATCAGCTGCATACCGCAGTCTTGCACTCTAAAGAGACTCAATCTGGGGCGTTACAAACACACCCACGGACAAGAGTGACTAATCTAACATGAGGAGTCATACACTGTTGTGCTTATTAAAGCATCTCAACCGGGACAGGGTCAGAATATAATACTGAGTGCATTTTCTTCTGCTGTACTACATTAATGGAAACATCAACATACACCAAACAGCTGCACAAAGCAAGAGAGAACAGATTTCGTTTCATGGAGCATGAATTAGGAGGCTGTTTCCTTCTCTACTCTGAAATACACCGGCCCTTCTGGGTTTGGAGTGGCCCATGACCCATCAGGCCAGCGTGCAGCTCAGAGGGGCCATCCATCACTGGGCCACGGCTGCAGCCTGGGGATAGATTTGCTCTCCCCCAGCTGACTCATCCATCAGCACTGGCTCCCCTGCATACTCAAGCAACCTGGAGAGGCCCAGCAAGGCCAGGCAATGTCACACTCTTCCAAACCTGCCAAATGCCTTGAGATAAGCACAATGAAACCAGCGACCAGAGGCTGCTTTACTGCTTTCCTATAATGAGACCTGAGTGTTGGGAATATTCATACTCTATATTTGCATGATTTATTGCATGGCAGAACCGATGTTGCTGAAACGTGACAGGACAAATCTGCTAGCTAATATTTCTGAACTGCGCTATTTAAACATAATCCTCACTCAATTTTGTTTGATTTATAGTTTAAAAAAAAAAGATTATTTGAAAATAAATTATTTTAAAACATTTGGTAACACTTTAGTATAGGGAACCAATTCTCACTATTAACTAGAGGCTTATTAGCATCCATATTATTAACATATTGGCTGTTTATTAGTACTTATAAAGCACAACTACCTTACTATTAATAAGCAGCAAATTAAGAGTTTATTGAGGCAAAAGTCATAGTTAATGGTTGATTAATAGCGAGAATTGGACTTTAAAATAAAGCGTGACCACATATTTTTTTTATATTTTATAATCATAGTTAATGGTTGATATAAGCCATAAAGTTTTATATGCAAGCTCATTTATTTGTACATTTAGATGACCTTTGCCATCATCTAACACTCACTTAATCTTTAAAAACCCTTTTAATTTAATAACTGTTAAATGTTATCTTTAGCATATTTTAAAATAAATATTTTTTTTCATACTGTACATCCATAATAAAACAATTTATGCTTATTTCCAGCATTTTATTCTTAATTTATGTTAGCATTTTACAATAAGTTCCATTTGTTAACAATGTGTTAACAATGAAAGAATACTTATAAAGTTACATTCATACAATACAATATAATAACAGGTGTGTTTATATTGACTAACGTAAAGATTAATAAACACTGTAACAAATGTTTTGTTCATTATTAATTAATGTTATTTAATGCATTAACTATTGTTTACTAATGAACCTTATTGTGTCAGTTTATCTAGACAAAATTTAGTATTAGCAATTTATCGGTCATTAAGTGTATTATTAATTATTGGCTTATTAATATAACAAGAATTTAATCAGCCTACTTTTTCCCCTCTTTTCATCTCCAGTAAACTGGCCTTGTTTTAAGCATGTTTACATATTTTTACTGGAAACAATTCTGATTAAGAAAACTATTTTTGCAACCCTCTTTTATATGTTACCGTACTATTTCTGAAACACTACAGGAACTATCATTGCTCCAAGAGCTAACCAGAAGCGATCTCTGATGCAATCAGCCTGAAAGATGATGACGAGGAAGCAGAGAGCAGAATTTGCATGTGGCTTAACTCAAATCCAGCGCATAGCCGTTTAATGAAGGAACGGTATCGCAAGGTTAATGACGACGCAAAGCCATTATCACAGTGCTGCTCTGGGCTGCCATGGTGACAAAAGGTCTCGGAGTGTGTGTGGTGTGTGTGTGTGTATTTATAATGTTGGCACGACAATGTGTCCCCAAGTGTCAACAGAGCGGATGAGAAAAGTATACAGTTGTCACTGTCGGATGACACCTGTATACACCCCCCCCAGCACCCCACCCACCCCTTTGACTGACAGCAAGAGGCCAGCACCGCTAGCAATTAAAAACTTTAATTAATCAGAGCTATTTAAAGATGCTCATTCATCCCCCTCGGCAGGCGCACAGACGAGAAAGAAAGATAAACGGCAAAGCTCTCCCCCTTCCCCTCCCTCTTCTTCTTCCCTGCACCTCTCTCTCTCTCTCATGCCTCCATTCTGGTCTGCACGACCAGAGTGACACAATATCAGTGGCGTGAGATTTCTAAGGCTTAATAAAGTAACTATATTAATCTTTAAGAGCTCAGCTGGATCACTGGAGGTCTGTAATTTGTGGTGTTATTAAAGCAAGCATAACTATTACTATTGCTCATGCTTAGGGTGAGAGATTTGAGCAAATTGTTTTAGAACAGACGTGAACAATACTTCAAATGGTGCGGATTGTGGAGGAGAGGTGTGTTATTAGTTTTCCAATCGATCAAGCGTACAATTTTTACCTGGTGGAGGGTAAATCAGGTGAAAGAATTCTACATTGATGGGAAAAAAATGAGACATAACTAGAGACCATATCAAAGAGACTGTGGGTGGGATATTTTTACCACCTAGCAACCGTCCAGAACTCCCTAGCAACCACCTATCAGTCTGCACTGTAGCATGCAGCACTTATATTTTCTAAAGAAAATTTAGATGCTAACAGTTCAACAACTGGTGCATTGCAATTATGAATTGTAGAGCTATTTTTTTTTATGATAAACATGCATTTGTTCTTTTGGAATTAGGGTTTTGTCGCAAAGCAATGGTCTTGATTGAGAGGTCTCTTCAGCTTAAAGGAAAACACTCTCGGGTCAAAACACAGTATGTGGGTGGTTCATCGTTTACTGGCTGTCATGACTCTCAAATGGGACGTATAGTGACTGATGCGCTCAAAGGCTGATTTGTGCTGCCCTGTGCGTGGCACGGCTCACAGAGCATTGTCTTTTATCTCTGCTCTCTTTAAACAGGGACTTCATGATGAAACTACTTTTTAAACTTTAATCAGCATTGTTAGGCAGTGAATTAATTGCTTGTTTTGCCGCAACTTGCTAATGAAAATGAGTATTATATGACACAAACATGAAAACACTGGCACTGAAGAGACGGATGCATTAAAAACATTGTAAAAAACTCTGATTTTACCTAATCCATTAATTATATTTTACCTGCAAGCACATGGGATACATAAAAGCCTTTATGACACTTTCATACCAGCTGAAATGGAAATTAAAAACTCACAATTTGCCTAATTTAAATAAGACAGACAGACAGACAGACAGACAGACAGATAGACAGATAGATAGACAGACAGACAGACAGACAGACAGACAGACAGATAGACAGACAGATAGATAGATGAGACAGACAGACAGACAGACAGACAGACAGACAGACAGTGAGACAGACAGACAGATAGGTGAGACAGACAGACAGACAGACAGACAGACAGACAGACAGAGACAGACAGACAGACAGACAGACAGATGGTGAGACAGACAGACAGATAGATAGTGAGACAGTGAGACAGACAGACAGACAGTGAGACAGACAGACAGACAGACAGACAGATGGCGAGACAGACAGACAGACAGACGACAGACAGACAGACAGATAGATAGACAGACAGATAGACAGACAGACAGACAGACAGACAGACAGACAGACAGACAGACAGACAGACAGACAGACAGACAGACAGACAGATAGATAGATAGATAGATAGATAGATAGATAGATAGATAGATAGATAGATAGATAGATAGATAGATAGATCATTTACAATAGCTGTTTTGGTTGAACTGCAGTACTGAAGGATAATGTTTGTATAGTGCTGTTCATAAGTGCCTCATTCTCTAGTTAGGAAACTAATGTTGTGTGAAAACATTCAAGAGCTCTCTCAAATGTTCAGATAGGCAATTCCATGCCTGAAAATATTCAGCCGCTGTGATACAAACACAAAGCGGAAATTGGTCCTTTGATAAGCTGTAAACAAACCACTCAAGACATATATACATTTACCTTATGACAATACAAGCAGAAGCGCAGCCACGAGTGTGACATCAAATACATCATACATTTACACATAAAGAGCACACATGGACACATACACTTACACACCTCATCTCCATCAGCAGCTCACTCAGTGGAAATGGCCCAAAAAAATTGAAAGTGCCAAACAATTCATCATTGTCCCTTGGGAACGGCCTCCGTCATGCTCATATTTCTGCTCTTTAGTATATGTCATGTTAAATCAATATTTTGAGTGCTCATGTGCCATGTTTTATTGAAGTTAAAATCATTAGTCGTTTATAGATTATACACCAGAGTAATACATGAAACCTCCAGACTAGACGTATCAAAATTGTACAGCAAAAACATCATTAATCATTCCATTAACCGAATGCAGGTATTGCCTCCTAACAGATTTGGCTGCTATTCCATCTAAGCGCAAATAATTCTTGCTGCATGAGCTACATTCAATAAACACAAACCTTGGGGACATACATAATCTTATAGCACAAATAACCTTGCTGTAAAACCTACAAATATTATACTGTGGCATAGCACTCATCCTGACATCAACTGCACTGCAAAAAAAAAAAAAAACTGTTTCTTAATCAGGGTTTTTGTTTACCAGTAAAAGTTATTTATTTATTTATTATATATTTCTTAAATTAGGTTTATTTTTCCAACCCCATTAGGGAAATATTTTTTTCTTGTTTTATGCATAAATCTTGCAAAATGTTTCTGGATTTATGCGTAAAGCAAGCATAAAAAGCCAATTAAGGTGTTTAATGTTTTACATGTCATATTATATTTGTAAATTCATCTTTGATTTTTAGATATTTTTACTAGAGAACAAGACAAAATACTTATTAAGAAAATTGTTTTGCACTGTGCGAAGTCCCTGAATGATAAGAAAATCAAATCAGTTGTTATACGTATTTTTTGCTGAGTACAGAATAATCGTGAATGCTGGAGCTGATGTTTTATGTATCTGCTTTTATAAAGTGCTGGTCTTGCTCTTACCAGTGAAAGAGTGATGGTTCCAGTGGTGGGGTGGCTTATCTTTGTGAAGAGCCTGTTCCCCAGAAACCCCTTCTTTACCAGAGACCTATCAGTTTCAGCCAGGTTGGCACAGTGTTATGGTAAAACTGACCTTTAATGTGTTTTTGAGAGCAATGTCAAAGCATACAAATGAGGTAGTACACCGCCTGAGGAGCAAACAAAAGAGACACAATAAAAGCACAGCACAATGAAAAGAAATTCAAAAAGCGTGTCAAGCTGTAAGAATTGATGCTTTAAGATAATTGCAAATTAAACCACTGCACATATGACTCAAGAGCATAATACAGTATGAAGTCACAACCTTCTTGAAAGTGAAGTGTGCTATTTTTGAGCCATTAGCGTCAAACAGTTTCCACTGTTTTCAAACATGTTTCTAAGACACACAGCAGCCAATCGTGTTACAAAAGGGAAAAAACTCTCTAACGTGAGTGAAATCAGAACATCTGTGTTATTATAAAATATTATAAATTATCGCAATATTGTTGTGCATAAAATGAAATAATTGAATTATATAAAATGATACAATTATCCTAATTGCATGTTTCTCTGCTTTCACAGGAAATTCTCACAGAAGCATTTCTTTCGATCCGTAATTGTCTCCATTTTTTTTTATCCCTCATCAGCACAGTACCAAGGCAATTGCAACTTTTTATATATACATTTGTGAAATGTAAAAAAATAATAATACTTCATATAGGCCAGGGGTGGGGAACGTTGATTCTGGAGGGCCACTGTCCTGCAGAGTTTAGCTCCAACCCTGAAAAAAATACCTACCTGTATCCTGAAGACCTTGATTAGCTTGATCAGGTGTGTTTGATTAGGGTTGGAGCTAAACTCTGCAGGGACTCCGGCCCTCCAGGATCAATGTTCCACACCCCTGGTATAGGCTACAGATGTGTTTATTGCTTCTTTATGTAAGAGAGAGATGCATGCATACAGTAGGCTGGTGTCTGTTTATAGCAGATGAAAGTGAAACTACTTTGGAAGTCCTCCAACCTACTTAGCTTTACTTAACATGGGTTTTCATGTCAGCACAGTAACAACAGCTGCTTTATTGAATAGGCCAGCCATTATCTTCCTTTTCAAGCCTACAAAGTGGAGACAAATTCCATTTAAGTATGTGTTCTGACACAACACAGGGGACGAGGGAGAGGAACAGCCCGGATAATTGGGTTAATTGCAAAAAGTATGCAATTAGCTCTAATTGAAGTAACTATGGCTGTATTCAGAGGTACTGATTCACTGAAGAGAGTAGATAGAGTAGCCTATATCTTTAACAATGTCTTCTAAAAATTGGAAGCAAGATATGTGCTACAAAAATCATTTATAAAGGTCTATCAAATGTCATGTTTTGGGCAGATAATGAGATGTGATTTAAAAAAAAAAAAAAATCCTCAGGGCTCCAGACACAAGGGAATAAAAAAGAAATTGAGCCACATGTAGGCTGCTATCAAGAATCCAAGACATTATACCTCCGCTGTGTCCCAATTTGCATATCTGCCCCAAATAGTAGGCTATGCAAGATCAGGATGTTTCTGTCTCAAACATAGAATTTTGAAAACAGTATTCCAAATGTGAAATGGAAAAAGTGTATGTGATGGTGAAGTGATGAGGAGTGACACACACACACAAATCTATTTGAAGATGTTTCAACCTGAAAGTAACAGGCCTAATGAATTTAATGCTTTGAATGAATTTTCTTATTTGCAAACATAAACAGTGCGTGACATGGCAATTTTATGATGTATTAAGTACCAGTACCCTACTGGGACACTTTACTGATTTCAAGTCAGAATTTGTTCCTACTTGGAACAGAACACCAGTTTTACACAGTAAATTAGAAACAAACATTTTTAAACTAATAAAATGCCTAAATTAATTAATAATCTTACATGATAACAGAATCTGTTTAGAGACAGCGGTCTTTTTCCTCTTGATAAATAAATGTACACCTACAAAACAAATGCTAACGTTATCGTTTTCCGAGCATCAGACTGTCGAATGTCAGATATGATATCAAATATGAAAATCCCACATCTGGACTGAATGGAATGTGGTTTTTAGCTACTGACACACTATTCTTCTATCAGCAGCGTAATACATAGGCTATTTTGCCTAAAGGCTAACTAATTTAGTTGCCACTGTATAAGAGCATAAGAGCAGAGTTAAAATTTTAGCACTACCTATATTTAACAATATAAAACTCAGTTTCATATTTTCTATCCACATTTGATGAGCGAGAATCTTTTCCATAAATTCACATAAAATTATTTAAACAACTGTTCACTACAAAAAGTGTTAGGCACAAGATCACAGCATTTGAGAGAATTTGTAGCCTACTAGTACATAGGCTGTTTGCATATGTTTATATTTGGCGCCCTCTAGACAACTGATGCTGAACATGTGGAAGAAGCAGCTCAGTGATTCTGATTTCACAGCCGACAATCATTTCTATGAAGCGCATTATGTCCCTCTTTATTCAGTCACTACATGTATAGCGAACATAACCTGGCCTGTTGACTGATGCTGCTTCATCAATGAACGCTGTGTTTTGGACATTTGGTTATAGAGAGCAAAACAACATTGTTTTCGTTCATTCATACACGTATATTTTCGTTTTTGTGTGATAATGTTAAAATATTTAAGTAATTGAGTAGTATAGCAATGAGTCGTTCTTATTTTTTTGTTTGCTGTACGTTTGCGACGGAACATCTGGAGAAAGCTCGACTGCATCGAGTCTTCAGTCTTTCACAGGATATTAGGCTGAACTCTTGAGTAATATAAACACTGAAGGATTTATATTAATGTCACTGTTTTTTGTTTTGGACTGTTCATATATTATTTCAAGTCTGTTGCAAATGTATGAGCCAAAAGGACGAGTAGCAGTTATTTGCTGTGTTAATACTGCCACCTGTCGGAAGCCTTCCCTAAAAAAATCAATGAGCCACGAGAGGTCGTGATTTCACGACGCATATTTTGCACGAATGAAAAACATTAATGATCAAAGGTTCATTTAAGTAGAATAATGAGCAGCAGCATAAAATTAGCCGATTAATATAGTTCATTATGCATAACTTCGGGATGCGTACGATTGGGAAGCAATTGGCGTTTAATATAAAAGTCAACAAACGTGCGGTCACAATTGTGCTTATTTGGTTGTTTTACAGCTGAATAATGTCTGTGGCTAACAGTACTTGAGTTAAGTTTCATTTTAATAACCCATCATAAATTTCCCAAAGTGGCTAGAATTTCCCCCCTCAGGTTTTAGAACTGGAAACTGAGCAGATGTATTTAGCACTATTTATGAGTAAGTCTCGATGTTGCTGCATTATTAGTCAGTTGACATACCAGTATTTACTCCAGACAGAGGGGATGAAATCCTATTGACCAGAGCTGCCACTCTATATATGGCAAGTCCACTTAAAAACAACCTCCTATTACAGCAGGCGGCACTTGTTAGCTATGGGAAACAATGGTGTTATGATCATCAACATGTAAAACCAAGGTTTAGAGTTTAAGACCTAAAAGTAGTTTAACTACTGCTAAAGATAAACATTTCTTCTCAAAAAGGTATACACATTTCTTAAAAATCTATTTCAATTGAGAATTTCACCAAAAAGAAAACAACAGGACATCATGTGAACTTGGAAATGTGCTTGACATTTATAAAGACAATAAAATAGTGTATTTGGAGTATGGTACATACACAAAGTTGAAGGCACCTTGACTTAGCCAAACATTAACAGTTCTGCCATGGACTTGTTCAAAGACAAACAAAACAAATGCTGAACACAGAGGCTCGAACCCTTGCATTTAAAAATCTATTCTTAACTATACCATCTTTATTCATCAAGAATAAAAAGCTAATAAGACAATAGTGGTGTTGTGATGCCTAAAATATATTATTTCATATATTTATATATGAAACTCCTAAATTTGCTTTTGTCACCTAAAATAGTTTTTCTTAACTGTGAGTACACGGTGCATTGTTGATTTATCTGAAATAGCAAATGTGTGCAGTCAACTCTTATATAAATGTGATTGTTTATTCATTATGCAAACACTTATTTATATACTCAATAAATTATATACTTTTATTTCAACAAAATATTGTACTACAGATTTGAGAAGTGTGGCTTTTTTCTGCAGATTGAGACTTTGATTGTCATAATTTTGCGGAGTATTTCAACTTGTGTATTGTGTAACAAGTCTTAAGAAAATTAGAGGGAGTTACTTAATATTACTTGCGCGCTCAGTATTTTCTATACACAAAAATATTAGGTCTTATTGACTCATAGATGTGGTATTCATGTTACTGCACAAGGAAGCATATGCAAAACTTACTGCTGTAAAACATAATTTTTGGCCACTCGGATCATCAAAGCAAATACTTCAAGTTAAAAGGCTGCTGGATTTCTGCCAGCGGAGATAGTTACGCTTTTCGCTCCAGACGCAGAATCACATCATCAAGTTGCAGATGTTAGATCTTAGTGAGCCCTGCTGATAGACTGCTATCAAAAGTCACCATCCGAACACAGGAACTGATGTGTCTGTTGAGCAATAGCTGCATTTACATGGCACCCCGCTGCATTCTTTTTCATGCAAAATAAGGAGAAACATTATTCAAACCTTCTCTACCTCATTTACTCACATAATACACACCCTGAGATACTCATTCATCCTTAGAGGAGGAGTGTATTAGCCCAATGTGCAGTGATTCCCCCTTAAATTATCCCTCTGAGAGGAGCAGCAAGCCATGTTGGGACATAATGAGTGGTAATCTGAAGCTCCTCATAGCGTTTGGTATAGTGCATCTCTGCTGCAGCGGGTGGAAAGGGGATGAGGTCATTTATTAAGAGTGATGGTAGCATAAGAAGTTGGGATGTAGCCCTCGTCTCCGTTGTTCCGGCGCACTCTCGTCCATCCGTCGCCCTTATCCTCCTCCACTACAGACAGTACCTCCCCTTCCTGCATGGAGATGGTTCCCTCGCTGGAGCCTGTGGACAGATGGAGGAGAGTCTCAGAGGAAAAGAGGTGGGGACCATATTTGTAAGTGCTTGTTGCGAAGCTGTATAATCATACCTGGGAAATTGTAGAGTGCTGTGCATTGACCAATAGGTGCAGCGAGTTCCTCTTCCTCAAAGTCGTCATCAAATTCAGTGTAGATGGCCTGGGAAGAGTCGGTGTCATCTGAGATAGCTCCAGGACTAAAAAGAGCACAGGAAAATTCTGATTATGTAAACATAATTCAAGCGGCATAACCGGATTAAAGCTATACAATTTCTAGAATCCTGAATAAAACAGCTGGCATATGCCTGTATTTATCTGAATTATATATTTGTATCTGCGCATACCCACATTACTAAGTAATTTTACAAACATTTAAGGGGTCAAAACTATGAAGAATAAAATGTTCCTTTATCTTTTGAGAAAAAATAAGAACTAAAACTAAGACAAAAGAAAAAACCTTAACAAATCTAACGCTTCAGACTGTCAATTTAACAAATTTACAGATTTTTTTTATGTGCATAAGATCACTGACCTCTGTACAAAATCCCATAATAATTCCAACATTAAAAAATGATTGCAGACTAGATACTCTTCATCAGTTTGCACTGGCTGCTCACATCAAATTCAAGGTGCTGATGTTTGGCTACAAGACATCCACTGTCTCTGCACCAATATACCTAAACTCGCTAGTTCAGACTTCTGCAAGTGAACGATGCCTCGTGGTGCCATCCCAAAGAGGCACAAAATCACTCTTGCAGACCTTTTCCTGGACTGTTCCCGGCTGGTGGAATGGCCTGCCTTTCTTAATTCAAGCAGCTGAGTCTTTACCCATTTTCAAAAAAATATTTTTCATCAGCACATTACCAATTAATACTAGACCTACCGATTCTTATTTTTTTAAAGATATATTTTTGGCGTTTTTGCCTTTATTACGTTAGGACAGATCAGAACTGACAGGAAGAGAAGTGGGAGAGAGATGGGGGGCGGGATCGGGAAATGTCCTCGAGTCAGGATTCGAAGTTTGGATGCCGTAACACAAGGGCGCTGTATGTATCGGCGCCCACTAACACTTACCTATTCTATTCTATTCTATTCGTTTTTCTAATTTATTTAAAAAACTGGCTGTGTACTGTGCTAGACTAACTGAGACTTGTCAAAGCACTTCTTTACTGTTGCCCTCTTGTTGGTCTGCTTGCTTCTATTGTTCTCCTCATTTGTAAGTTGCTGTGGATAAAATCGTCTGCTAAATGATTAAATGTAAATGGATACAAGGTCTTATGCAAATGGCCCCCCGAGTCTAATTGTGAATTGTAAAATGAATTGTAGGACTGTAGGCTAGTGACAGGCTCATGTTCAATAACATGGAAATAAAACAAGGAACATATTGACTTCTAAAGCTTTTAAAGTTTGTCTGCTCCAGTTATGTAATGATTTATTATTTAGGGGATATTTCTTTAGATTTTTTCATTTAAAATCAGAGCATAAAATCAAGTCTCATGATCTACATTTTGCTGTTGTCAAGTACAAAAATGAAAACAAGTTGATTAAATTACTGTGTAGAATTACCAATAGTGAATAAAATGGTTGTCTATGGTATTTACACAAGAGAGCAGTAGGAAAACAACATGCAAGTCTTAGTTTATTGGAAACATGCTGATAACTCGTATATAAGAATATTCCAATAGCTGTGAAGCATGTAAACCTCTTATTCAGAATAAGCTTAATCAGAATACACACCATAATCAGAAAATCATGTTCGTTGAAATAAAACTGACCTGCTGGGGTTATGAGCACCGTTATTGTTCAGAGAGTGTGTTGAGTATCGTATCGAGTCTCCTCGGCCCCCTGCTTCTGCGAGCCAGGACTACAACAAACCAAGACACGAGTGTGTTTAAAAAAAAAAGTCTTTATGAAGCATATAAAGATTTACAGAGAGTATTAAACTGAAACCTCATATTTGTTGAGTTCTCCTCTCAGTCTTTCCATGTTTTGTGACGTCTGAGTGATCTGAGGTGCCAAACTGGCAGGATCTCCCATCTGAGGGTTCTTTTCATAGACATCTTTCATTTTACCCAGAGCCTCACTGCACAGAGACATAAATATATTTATTTAAGATAGCAAGAGCTATCTTGATCGTAACAGAGAAAGATAAAGAACAAACAGATACGGTTACTTGTGGCACTCAACACCACTGATTCCTCAGAGACCTGAAGAGCTTAGTAAACAAAGCCCAGACCTCGGCAACCCTGTGGATTCAGCTGTGGCCGGTTGTCATGGCGATAGTTGTCGAAGAGACGGAATGGCAGCCGACTCACCTCTGATCCATTTCCTTCTGCAGCTCCTTGCTGATGTCATCGATCTTCTTCTGCAAGCGTTTCCTGCGCTGCTCAGGAGGAAGATGGGTGAAGCCCTCTGAGTCCACAGGCTGAGGAGATGGGCAGGGAGACAGTGTCACTCACAGAGATGCACACAAACAAACAAACAGCCACCCCTCCAACACCACAAGCCAAGCAGTGACAGGCGTGAACCAGAGACCCCGCAGTGAATGTTCAGGTCTGCAGAAGGAAAAGCTGTACTGTAGCAATTCACCACCAGGGTAATTATACCGCCTGTCATAATTGTTGCACTTAAACACTACAGTCTGTGTGCTATAGCAAGATTTTGGCAACACATTTTTCATTTATGACAGGTAAGTCAAGGAGAAATGCTTAAATAAGTGATAAATAAACAGTTTACTCAAAGGAACAGTCTGGGTTAAATAAAATTGTACACAATCTGTGGCAAGTTGTCGATTACCAAAGACAGTCATTTTTTAATGGATCTATTTTGAAGAAGGAATGCAAAGCTAATATTTGTAACATGGAATATTCAGTAAAGTGTCAAAAAAAATCCTTTCAGATTAGGACTACTGTTCTAGGCGCATGAAGTTCTGGTTATGCTCGGTTATTGTAACTGACATGTCGCAGGGAGTTTGATTGACAGGCGATCTGACCAATCATAACGCCGAACCTGCCATTTTTGTCTGACAGGAGAGTAGATTAACATCTGTGGACTTGAACTTGAAAAATGGTGTGTACTGGCATCTTTCCGCGGTTGAAACAAGATACCTTCTGATGTTCATTCATGTTTATTTCATGCTATAACTAGTAAATATAAAAAGATGATCGGTTTATGTGACGCTTGACCTGAGGCGCTACAGCGATCTGTCACAACACATTAAAGAGCCACACAACGGCATTTATTGTTTGAATTTCTTTTAAATAAAAATGACAAAATTTGAAAGCTGAGACCTTGTTTCATACCAGAAGTAACCTGCTCTGTCTTGTCTGTCGGTGCGTTGTCAGTTTTCTGTTTGCTCCCCAATGTATTTTTCACTGCATGAGAACATGATGTGTGATGTGAGAGTGGCATGGCTTGTCACTCGGACTTAAGCCGCTTTTCCACCGAAATTACCAGGAATTGTTTTTCCCCCCAGACCTGTTGCTGTCTGCGTTTCCATCGCGGTCTAAATTACCAAGAAGATTAGGCAAATAGTCTGGTGACGTAGGTCTGCACACATTTCTCAATACCAAGTACGCAAATTTCGTACTTGCATCCTCGGTAGTTAGGACTTCGCAAGGACAGGACGACGCAAGTCCGGTAATTCTGCAAAGAGCAGCGTACTTGATAACATCAGTCAGCTCACCTTGGCTACTGCAATTTTCCTCACTGTATTTACAATAAGATGAAATATGATATCAAACACCACTGCTTCTTTTCGGTTTCATTTAAACATTAATAGCCGCAGAAATGAAGTTCAGGGAATGTACACATTACAATGAAACAAAATATTAGCCTCTTTTAATTTTCATTTTCACGTATTAATAGATTAATATAAAGACCAAAGATTACCTGTTAGATTTACCCAAAACGAATTACATCTTATGTTTAACCACTACAGAGACATCAGAGCCAGCGGCAAATGTCAGAAGGACTAGCAGAGTTGAGGCTGCTCTCGGCGGGATACATGAGCACTGAGCGCCCGGTGATCGCCTGGAGCTCACGTCTCCAAAATTGGCAAAGCACATTTTCAAATAGGCGCTGTCTTTATAAATAAACCGCAGATTTGAGTTTTAAACAATTACATTCTTGCCTGAAATACTTTTAAAACTACATTTCATGATATTTTCGTGAACTCAACCAATCAGCATGTTCAGCGCCCAAGTCCCGCCCCCGAAAGTTCCAGACCTTTGAAAAAGTACTACCTCGCGAGCAGGACTTTCTGAGGGAACTTTATTTAGATCCTGGTTCCTGTGGTGGAAACACACGGAGTACCAGCTTTCCCCAGTACTAGTTCCTGGGGAAACTTCCTGCGGTGGAAACGGGGCTATAGCAACAGTAACGAAGCGGAGTGGGTCTTTGCGATGGGTCAATTGATGTGTACAGAATTTGCTCCATGTAAATAGTGTGTGACATGGGTTACGTATCATTGCATAGAAGGTAAAGCCCTAAGTATAATTTAGTTTTGATGCAAGGGCTTGGCATATGTGTACAACCGAAATCACAGTCTTTTACTCCATTTGCTAGCATACCTGAAAACTGGTGATCAACACCAGCGCAATAGAAAGTTTGGGCCTAAAACCCAGTTTCTATCAGCATAGTACTCACGCAGCCAGATTTTTCTAACTGTGTGCATGAATTTTTCTGCACTAGTTAGTTTGTTCACAAAGTGGCAACATCAGCCCATTGTTTCATGGTTGAAAGAGAAACAGACGAGACGTTGACAAATCTTTGTGGTGTGAGGGGCTTAAGAGATACCTGAAACTCTAGTTAAACAAATACAAAGACTGGCAAATAGTGCAGACACTAGACTGGGATTAAACTTATGTCAAGAGCTTTTTTGTGCATGCGTTTGCTTCAAAACTGAAGTATACTTTGGACATTAATGTGTTTACTGGCTTTAGATTTTGAGGTTGGATATTACTTTGAGAAGCCGGGGTTGGTAACAACACTAGCCTAATGCTAATACGTGCTAACAATGTTAAAATAATGGCTATACTATCAAAAATGACAGTTTCATATTTTTAGCATTTATTCACATTGTTTTTACAAACCCGAGAGACAAATGAGGTCAATAGAGTTATAGGTCCATTTAACCTGGAATATTCCTTTGAGTAACCCTCAATTAATTTAAACCACATGCAAAGATTTATCAATGCAACTTTAAAACATGTTCAATACAGTACACCATAACAGCCTGGCTTCAGCATCAGTGCATAGATTCTTTGCTTTGCAGTGTCTCACCCTGGAATGGTTAGTCACTGTTTAAAAGCCATGATGGATAGTGCACTGTAAATTAACCCAGAGGCTGCAGTGCCTTACGTTGAAAATGGCCACCTCTACAATAGTGAATTATGTAGAAAATCTAGAAAAAATAGAAAATCTGTAATTTTCAGTGAAGATGTGGAGGTGGTCATATACAAAATCCTCAGGCAGAAAATGATCTGATAAAAACAGAGGGAGTGAAATATACATGTACACAGCACGTACAGCCCACACCACTTTAAAATGATTACCGTGAGCTTCTCTGGAGTAAACTGAGGAAGAGAGATATAAACAGACAGTGTTTTATAAGCTGGCATCACACTAGCCGATTTCTTAGGGTGTATTCACACCGGTCTTGTTTGGTTCAATTGAATCGAACTCAAGTTCGTTTCCCCCTTTGGTGCTGACCTTTTGGGCAGGTGTGAATACAGCAATCGCACTCAGGTGCGGACCAAACAACCGTACCGAGACCCAGCTGAAGAGGTGGTCTCGGTCCGCTTCCAAATGAACTCTGGTAGTGTTGAATGGATGAACCAATGAATGAATGACCTTAAGCACACGTGTGGTTTTGTTTACAGTTTCTGGTTCACTTGCAAAAAGGGCAGTGTGAAAGCGAACCGCACCAAAAAAAAAATAAAAAAAAATCAACATTGTATTTGGTCCGGACCGGACGGAAAACACCCTTAGTGTCTCTCATGCAGGTCACTTTGCTTTTGTCCAGTACCACATCTCACAAAAGCAGCTCTAACCACAGTTACAAACACTAGTTTCAGAGTTTCAGCTTTTTGGGTGACCTGCTTCTTCATTAATTCAACTGTAGGATCCTGAAGTATCAATGCAATATCATGGGGAAAAGAATCATGATACATAATTGTATTGGCACAGCCCTAGTTAGTCTGCAGGATCCATGTGTCAGTGACCATTAAGCTCTGATTCACTGAACTGATTCAATGACTTGCTATTGTCCTCCTCAAATCTCATCCAAACAGCACAAATGCTGACTGTCGACTGTGATTGTGTAGACATGCATTTTTCTGGGTTCGCCCTAAACTTACATGACTAATAAAATAAGAATGCAGAAGCAGAATACTCTATTTTTATTCAAAGTAAGTCATGTTTTTACAGAAGCTGACAAGCACTGCCGGCACACACGAGTATATTACAAGCCCCAGAGGGACAAACACACATCACACTGACTTAAAGGACAAAGTTACTGCATGCACTACATTCTAATTCAATCTGACAACTTCTTACATTTGCATGGTGCTCCTGTTCTTATTTCAGGAAGCTTTATGTTGATTTGCTACCAATATAAGACACTGAAATGCGTGGGAATGAGAGAGAAACGTAAGAGGCAGTCGTTTAGTTTGTCACCGAACTTCACTTCTCAATTGCTGAGCGTGACAGAATCACTGACAAAAGAGGGTGAGATTTCAGCAACAGGTGCGTTGGCTAGTTGTGACGCCAGCCTTAAATGTGTGGCAGGAATAGGTGAAGAGCTGGTGTTGTTGTGACTGAAGAATAGTAGTGAAAGAGCTGTGATTTCATTGTGACCACTACTCAGACCCAGATCAGTGCTGCTGAACGCCTTAAAGAGACAGCTGTGCACAGGTTTAATCAGTTTGCTTGATCCCTGACCTATCACACTCACCGTTCTCTTGAGGGTCCGGAAGGAAGAGATTCGGGGTTTGACTGTCTTATTGATTTCCTTCAAACAGTACGACAGGGGGTCCCGGCCAAACTTGGGGGAGGGGGGTCCGTTAGCGGGCGAGGGGGTGGGGGGTGTGGAGTAAAGACTGAGTGAAGACGAGGGCAGCTGGGACAGACACCAGGCACAAACCCAGAGGGACACAGGGACAGGATGGCAGGAGAGGGATGGTGGGAAGGATTGGGAAGGGTAAAAACAAACAAGAAACACAAATGACAAGGGAAAAGAAAGAGACACCATCAAACACCTCAAAGCAACATCAAAACAGCAACGAGGACAACACTAGACCAACCTCAGCAAGAGCCACGAGAAGCAAGACAAAGAATACCCAAACCCAAATCCACAAACCCCAACAACCAGCAATGCAATCAGCCAGATGAAGAAGCAAACAATGGCTCCATCAGAAAAAAAATTCTTGGCCTTGTTCAATGGATCATGTGGCATTCAAGTGATGTTGGAATGATCGCGAAAATGAGATGAATGTACATGAATGGCACCACAAAACTTTTCAAGTTAAGGTCATGCCAATTACACTACCATGGTGAAGCTAATTGTTAGTTGTCATAATTAAGTTTGTATAAACTTTGGGTATCCCTGATGAATACCAGTTATAAAGCTTTACAAAGAAAATTGAGGTGCCAGGATTGTGTGGTGGACTTCCCATCCTTTCCCAAACTACCCAAAAAAAATTACGTAAAATACACAAACTGCATAAATTACACACATATTGTGAATCCACTGATCTTCATCTCATTCATTCTCTTGTGCTAGATCTAATAAGGTTCTTGTGTTTGTCAGAAAAAAATTGCACAGAAATTACACTAAAATATCCATTTAATTCCAACCAATATCACTTGAATGCACATCACATAGAATTAACAATCGTTAATCGTGAAATGTAAACAATCTCCAAAACAGAGCTGCTATTGCGTTTTATTCCCCACCCCATTATGGATCTAATAAGTGGAGCCACTTTTTGCCCAATCAACATTCAGAGACTTCTGCTGAACTACATAGCAACAAAAATGCCTGAACATGAAAGGAGTCCTAATATTTCAGTGAATTCGCTATGCATACTAGCTCTTTTCCAGAACCAAGTGAGCTGTCTACAGAAATTAAAAAGGTAACATTAGCTAAATTACTAGTTATTCTAATAAGCACAAAGAGTATTTGAAGAATAATGTAATGCTCACAACTTGATACAAAGAATCTGCCATTAGCTGGCTGCTAAGCTAACAACTTCCTATCCTAACAAAAAAAACACTACACTAATACTGGATGAAATCATGCATTAATTAGATGGAATTATCTATTTTTAAATATATATATATATATACATATTTCATTCTGGGATTATTGTTGTAGGATAAATGTGATGCTTTCAATCATGACCAAAATTAGACATGTTACATGGCAGTATAATTATTGTTCCCTTCCTTATTAGGATAACTTTTACTTTGGGAATGCCTATGACACTGCAGCTTACTAAGTGGAACAGAGTAAATACATTTCACCCTGATACAAGAAAAAAAGCTTTAAATCTAAAATTGCGCCAAACAATCCACCACACATTTATGAGTAAACGAATGAAAGCTTGGCGCTAAAAATAAGCATTTCCCCATAATTTGGTTTTAGCTTCTCAACATTGTGACCGTCTCAGCCGGAAAGGAAACATGCACAGTGAGCAAAAAGTGAAGCAACAAGGAATGAAGGAAGATGTTTGATCTTAACTACTAAGAATAGAGGAAAAAGGAAGCAGATTTGCAGCACCAATTTGGTAAAAACAACAAAAACTCCATATTAACTAACACGCAAGACAAAAAAATGGATCTGTACAATGATTAGGACAGAAATTAAACAGAAGAAGACTAGACAGTTAAGCTGGCAAGCGCTGCGGCTCATGTGAAAAAGGCCTAATGTGTTGAAGAAGCAGGAAACTAAATTACTGGAGAAGCAGGAAATTGATGTTATTAATATGAAGGTGAAGTGTTCCTAGAAAACACTTTAGACCTACATAAGCCTCTGGGACAAAGAGAGATCCATTGAATCCTATGCAGAGCTCTGAATCATCACATGACTGAAGAGAATGTTTTAGTAATGCTTTGCCTCCAACCCTCATTTAAAGAGGATTTTTCTACTTAACAACTTAACCAGATGCAACCGAGCATCTATCCTGATGGCACACAGTGCACAAAGGTGTCATTGTGATGGGACTGAAGGATATATTATACAGCATATAATAGCAGTAGTGTATGCGTGTTAAGGCCCATGGCAGAGGGAGAAGTGTCCCAAAGAAAAGTACAGATGCAGCAGAATGAGCACTGGGTCACACGCTGAGCTAAACAACAGAGCTGGGGCCCTTTCCATCCCCACTCACAGCCAAATAGCCATGCAAAGGGTCCATACTGGAAAACCGTAAGGATCTGTGTTGGGTACGTCAGAGAGATTGAGAGTAAGGGGTGAGAAAGGGTGAAGGTGGATTGAACCATCATGCATCTTTCAACTGTGGCAGGGAGACAAAGGGTGCAAGAAACCACAGCTTTGGATCTAATAGCTTTTCTAGATAGACCTCTCAAAGACTTGCCCACAAATCAAACAATGTCTTGTCCTCAAATCTTCTCAAAGCCAGTCTATTACCTTTCAGGCTGTGACTCTCCTCTCTCATATTATAGTGCAGAAGTGTCCAATCCTGCTCCGGAAAGGCCACCATCCTGTAGACTTTAGCTTTATTAAACTTGAACCAATTATGCCGGAGCTAAACTTGGGATGGTGGTCCTACAGGAGCAGGATTGGACACCACTTCAGGTATAGGTACTGTAGAACCCTTCTGGAAAATCACATAAATAAATAAAAAAAACATTCTACGGATCTGATGGCTGGGTTTAAAATGGGTTCTAGCTGGTAAAATAATGGTAATGGCTCATTTAGATCAGGGGTGTCCAATCCTGCTCCTAGGGGGCCACCTTTCAGCAGAGTTTACCTCCAGCCCCAATTAAACACATTTGATCCAGCTAATCAAGCTCTTCAACATGCTTGTTTGCCAGTTTCTAGTGTTACTGGAGGTAAGCTCTGCAGGATGGAGCCCCCCCCGGGGGCAGAATTAGACAGACCTGATTTAGATCAGCATGGACAAGATGATGGGATCTGGTTGAGTTGAGTAAACTAAGCTTTGGCAACCTTTGGCAGGGCTTTTCCAGCAGGGTAAAAGAGAACATTCCATCTCCACACAAAACAAATCAATTTCATCAGAAGGAACTCTGCCTTCAGAGAGTAGTGAAGCCTACCTTGCTCTTCTTATTGAACAACCGGAATGTTTTATTCTTGTTCTTGCCCAGCAGCTCTAGAGGACCTTTAGGAGTGCTCAGGCTGCTGTCCGAAGAGGCCCGGTTGATGCCCTGACTGTAATCCTCAAACTCCACATCTCCTGGTCTCTCGAAGCCAGACTTGTGTTGCTCTATAAGAACCACAGAGTCCTGAAATAAGACAGAGAAGTGTTAGCTACTCCATGTGTCGGCTTGCAGAGGATTGACTGCTCTTTTAAAGTGGTTGGCTTAATGCAAGGTTGTTCGATCCTTCTCCCAGAGGGCCAATGTCCTGCTGAGATTAGCTCCAACCTGCCTGATCACATTTGCCTGGAAGTTGATTAAGCTGGTTCAGGTTTGTTTATTTAGAATTGGAGCTGAACTCTGCAGGATAGTGGCCCTCCCAGAGCAGGACTGGACACCTGTGGTTTATTGAGAGCAGGAAACGAAAGTGCTTTTCTTAAAAACACAACTGAGAACTCACATTCCTCTCGTTGACATTCGTGCCAGCTCTGGTTATGCCCTCCAGACACTTCCCAATGATGGGCATGACGTGACGCTCCGTGTCTGCAAACAGGATGTAACCCTGCGCCAACTTTTTGATACGCCGTTCATCCATGTCCTGCAGACTCTGCAGTGAACAAACATGCATACAGATATCAGTATGCACTCTGCAAAGGATCATTCCTACAGTAAGCTGAAAGGAACAAATGTGTCTCAACATGTTAGAACTGAGGCATGTTTCTTACATTGAAAATAAGAGGCATGTCCGTGAAGTAGAACTGATTCTGTTCTTTGTTGTACTTCTGAAGTTGTGAAGCGTAGTCGTTTTTACACTCCTCTGCTATGTGCGTTCGCATATGTGCCTGCTGTTTGGCCTACATTCACATGCAGAAGTAAAGATAAAAGTGAAATCAGACACCCATACATAAAGAGGAAGAAGGAAACAACAATAATGCATTTGGATATGATGGAAATGAGATGGTGGGATGGGAGATGTGCATGCAAGGGAGTGGCAAGACCTGTGAAACCTTTTGGGGCAACATAAATACCTTTTCCACGTCGGCTTTGGTGGCATTGAGGTCCTGATCTGTTTTCTCTGCATATTGAGTAGCCTTCTCTGCTTCTCTCCACTCCCTCTCAAATCGCTTTTTACTCTACCGTGAAAATAACATCCACCACATGAATCAAAGCATTTACGTACACAATGCTCTTATTTGCAGCCATTACAAGGGTATTTTACACCAAAATTAAGAGTATGTCAGCATTTCCTTTCATGTTTTTCCAAACCTATATCACTTTTTCTTTCTTCCACAGACATATCACTACTGGCTATGAGAAATAAAGCAAAGGCTTTTGGCGCCACTGAATTCAAGCTCGCTCCTTATCCCCTATATAGCGCACTATGTGCCATTCAACATATAGAAAATAGTAAAGGTGTAAACAAGTGACTGATTTTTAGACGCAGCTGCATTTGTAGAGGGCAGAAAGCTTCAGATTCAAGAGAGCATTTTTGGAGAGAAAATATAAAATAAAATCTCAAAATTGTTGGTCTATATTGGTGGTAAAGAGAAAATATTTTTCAAATCCATATTTGATTTTAAATTTACTATTTTAAATTTAGGTTCCCCACAGAACATTACTGTAAGGCTTCAGATAACTGAATATAACATCATATATAACTAACAGTGCTTTTTTATATTTTTTGGAGCTTGATTCTTTGATTTCATGGAAAAGATCAGAATGAATATTCTGTTTAACATCAGTTTGTGTTCCACAGAATAAAGTAAATCATATGGGTTTGTAACATGATGGTGGGGAAACAAATATACAGATATTTGAGGGTATTAAAAAAAGATTCACAACACATTTAAATTCTATTGTTATGTGCCATATTTCTGTGAAATAGAGCAGGATATTTCACCTGATAACAATACAGGATTTGACCTGATTTTATTCAGTAGGAGTGAAACATTTTAATATACAATATTATTGAATAACACTGTATTTCCCCACCATTGTATGACTGGTTACAACAGTGGAAAAGAGATTATCAAATTTGGATAAAACATGAAAAACTTTTTTCTTTAAAAAAACATGAACAATATTGTACCACTATGGACATTGCTAAATTAATATGATAAATTGCTAATACCTTATCTTTAAAGGGATAGTCCACCCAAAAATGAAATTTTGTGTCATTAATCGCTCACCCTCATGTCGTTCCAAACACATAAGACCTTTGTCCATTTTCGTTTCACAAATTAAGATATTAAGGACATTGTTAAAATAGTCCATGTGACATCAGTGATTCAATCATAAATTCAACCTTGTGTCAGTTGCGTTGTTGTCTATGCAGGGTTAGAAAGCTCTTGGATTTCATCAAAAATATTTTAATTTGTGTTCTGAAGATGAACGAAGGTGTTTGGGTTTGTAACGACATGAGGGTGAGAAATTAATGACAGAATTTTCATTTTTGGATGAACTATCCCTTTAAAGGTGTAAAATATCTGCTCATTGTTAACTGGAAAATATCAGCTGCTTCAAGAGTATTTGAATGTGTGTGTCTGTTTACACTCCTGACCCTCACCTGACCAAACACAATGGCCACAGAAACGATCAGTAAACAATCACTTTCAATCCCCCGATACAACCCCACACTGACCAGAAACAATAGAGACAAAAGAGCACTCTCCCCACAGGCAGCACTTACGCCACAAAGAGACGTAACGCAAGCCTTTGACAGGGATGTAAACTCAAACGCAGTCTGATCTGGTGGTTCAACGACACGCTCAAAGACACAGTGAGACACACCACCACAACAGAGTCTCCATCACAACCTGTCACAGAGAGAAACTTACATTGTCAAGCTGCTTGTAGGTGCCCTCCAGAGACTGTTGTGCTTTCTTGGCTTCTGACAGATGCTGCACATTACAGAGAAAGAGAGAGAGAGTGGAACCACGGTCAGTGTGCTTTGGGCTTTCAGAAATAAAATGAACATCCAGATTTTTATTTTTTTGAAGAAAAATATGAGTGCTGCTTGCCTCAACATGAAGTCTAAGTTTAAAGTATGCGCAAAATGTAAATTCACTTTTATAAATTTATGAAACTGTTCTAAATGTACGTTATAGATCTTACTGTGAACAATTCATCCATGCATAGGATTCGTTTTTTTCTGTGTGTGTCTTTGTCATTTTTAATTTAGGCCTGGGTGATAAAACGGTATCTGTATTTATCGATGGTACACTTTGATCGATAACGATAGAAAAAAAAGTTTGATATAGCGCACGATATAGGCCAAGCCAAATGTTTCCTGAAGACTTATTTAATCTGCATATAAAACATAAGGAAGGAGGTATTTGTTAAAATTTTATTTTGTGTTTGACTTAAAACAAAAAAATATTTGTTGTTTGTCTTAACAAATTGGGTAAATTAAAACTACAGTGGTTAAATAAAATAAAAAATTATATTGCTCTTTGTTTTAAAAAAAGGTTTTAAAAAAGTCAATGATTATCAATATCGAACGATATGAAACATTATATTGTTTATATATTTTGTAGATATATCGCCCAGCCCTTAAATGATAAATCCTTTTGTCTACTTAAACCCGCCTCTTTCTTACAATTGACTGCAAACTCGCATTTAGATATTCCTCCATCCAGTCAGACAGCAACCAATTCTTGGTTGCCGAGTCTACTCGAATGCTTGTCAGAATACAGATGAAAAGGTATACAAGTAGTTGCTAGGGTGTTTGTTTATTGGCCCACCTAAACGTTGTTGTTATTCTTAGCTCTAGATACTCAGGTCCCTCCTATGTACGTCTATGTGATTTTTTTTTCACCCATTTTATTATCATCTGCCAGGCAAAAATATGATCACTTACAAAAAAAATAGCACACCTCTCTTAAACAAAGCATATTTACCTCATAAATCTAATGTACCATTCATGTCTGCAGCAGAACCAGTATAATACTTAAGGTTAGTCATTTGTTCAAATCCCTAACTCTAAGTATGAGCAATGGTAATAGTGATATTTGCCTTAGGAAGCACTAACAATACAACAGTATCCCATAAATTCCAAGTGACAAACAAGAGGAGACAGCTGAGGTTATATGGCGAGCATCGCCTGTTCTTTATGAAGATCACCAAAGCATTCCTCTGACAGTGTGGCACAAATCAAAATGTGACTTCCACCCCAACAGACTCGAATGTTTCTTCTCAAACAAGCAGTGTGACATGTTCTCCACCTTCATAGACACAATCCCCCTCTCTGCATCCTTCCCGGCCCTCTGTCCCACAGCATGCTTTATTTTAAGCCTGGCCCAGTTTCTCCGTCTGCTTCTCTCATTCTCTCACCATCTTGCGCTCCTGTTTGAGCTCCTGCAGGTACTTTGTGAGCTCGATGCAGATATTGATCATCATGTTCTCAGCGATCAGCTCCCTCTGGCCCGCATAGTCGTTCATCTCATTCAGGATGTCCAGAAAGGCCTGGTGATTGGAGAACCTAAAGAAAAGTAACACGAATGAGATACAATGTGCATGGGTAGTAAACGTGACCGTCATTTGCGAGTACTGCAATTTTAAAAATCATGCTCATTTGGACCACTTAACTTATGAATCATTAATTTCAGAGCAATTTGGGAACTGGTATGACCAAAACACACACAAAAAAAATGCATGCAAGTTTTACTCTATGAATCAGATGTACACTGCCATTCAAAAGTTTGGGACCAGCAAGATTTTTAATGTTTTTTAATGGAGTCTCTTATGCTTATCAAGGCTGTATTTATTTGATCGAAAATACAGAAAAAAAAAAAAAAACAGTAATATTGTGAAATCTTATTGCAATTTCTAATATTGGTTTCCTATTTTAATATAATTTTAAATATATATTTTATTTCTGTGACGCAGTGCTGAATTTTCATCAGTCATTACTCCGGTCTTCAGTGCCACATGATCTTTCAGAAATCATTCTAATATACGGATATATTATCAGTGTTGAAACTGTTATGCTGCTTAATATCTTTTTGGAACCTGTGATAGTTTTTTCTTTGATTATCTGATGAATAAAAAGTTAAAAACAAGATTTACTCAAAATATTAATATTTAATCACTTTCTATCTATTTAACACATCCTTGCTGAATAAAACTATTAATATATATATATATATATATATATATATATACAAAAAAAGTTTGTTTACATAACACGTGTGTATATACATATACATATATACACACACATATATATATATATATATACACACAGTGCCCTCCACTAATATTGGCACCCTTGATAAATATGAGCAAAGGCGGCTGTGAAAATAAATCTGCATTGTTTATCCTTTTGATCTTTCACTCAAAAAATTCACAAAATTCTAACCTATCATTGAAGTAAAACAATTGAAAGTGGGGAGAAAATCTCATGATGAAATAAATGTTTTTCTCCAATGAATGTTGGCCACAATTATTGGCACCCCTAGAAATTCTTATGAGTAAAATATCTCTGAAGTATATTCCCATTCATATTTACATTTTTTAGCACACCAGGGTGACTAGGAGCATGAAATTGTCCAGCCATGACTTTCTGTTCCACAGGATTATAAATATGAGGAACACAAAGGTCAAATTCCCTTAATCATCCATCACAATGAGAAAAACCAAAAAATATATTTCTGATGTGAAGAACAAGATTGTTGAGCATCACAAAATAGAAAGTGGTTGTAAGAAAAGAGTTAAAACATTGAAAATCCCCATTTCCACCATCAGGGTAATAATTAAGAGGTTCCAATCAACTAAAGATGTTAAAAATCTGCCTGAAAGAGGATGTGTGTCTATATCGTCCTAATGCACGGTGAGGAGGAGAGTTTGAGTGGCCAAAGACTCTCCAAGGATCACAGCTGGAGAATTGTAGAGATTAGTTGAGTCTCGGGGTCAGAAACTTAAAAAAAATATATATATCAGACAGCACCTACATCACCACATGTTGTTCAGGAGGGTTTCAAGAAAAATTCTCCTCGCTCATCCAAAAACAAACTCCAGCAAATTCAGTTATCAGACACGACTGGAACTTCAAATGGCACTGGCTTCTATTGTCAGATGAAACTGAAAAAAAAGCTTTTTGGCAGCAAACCCACCAGATGAGTTTAGTACAAACAGGGATAAAAAAAAAAAAAGTCCACGATTAAATATACTGCTGGATCATGAACTTTTCCACGACATTTAATTTATTGAGATGCACCTGTACTGTAAATACATGTAAATATCTTTAATGTTGTGTGTGTGTATATATATATAATATATATATATATATATATATATATATATATATATATATATATATATATATATATATATAAACACTATGATTTTTATAACAGGAAAACAATAACCAATAATATCATAGCCCGCTTTCACAATCCAATCAGACCCTGATGAATAAAAACTATTTTCAGTTTGACTTTGAAATACGCCAAATGGTTCAACGTGTTGCAAATGTAGTTTCTTCACCTGTGGCTGATTTAAATAGTACTGATTTCCATGAGTGACTTCATCAGTTTTGCTCTGTGGGAGCATACGTTAAGTCAATTACAGGTGTACGCATTTGTTTGTTGAGTTCATGTGCTTTTGTTTGGAGACAGCAACAGTCCCATAGGTACTGCTGCTCAGGCACCGTGGCAACATCAGACATAGCTCAGCGTACCACAGTGATCTGATTATAGTGACTGGGGATTTGTCAGCTTTCTTCTCTGATATCACATTGTTAAGGTTGGATAGTTCACTTGTCATCACAATTGTGAGGAAAAATAAGTCAATCATACAGCTTTGGAAGCATGCAAAATTACCTGCATTCCTGCTCTTCTTTGCTGCCTCGTTTAGGGCTGTATTTCTTGGTTAAATTCCTAGCAACCAGAAAAAAAAAAAAGAGAACAACTACATCATCATAATGTCATTTGCAAGTACTCAGGTTTCAGATAGCAAAAGGTTGCATAACATGCCACGCTGGAGTCTGAAAACTGCAAAAGTCCTGCTGGAGCAGGTGGCTGTGAAGCATTTGCATGGGACATTGTGTGCAGAGCATTTGGTCTTTCAAAAACACAGACATCAGGGTATTTTGGGTATCACAGGGACATTTTCTTACATTTTTTCTTCCCATAACACTAATCAGGCACAAAGGGAGTTTCCAGTGAGAAACTGAATATGAAAACATTGTGTGATGTGGCACGATCACAATCAGATGAATGTAGAATGTTTATATTTACTTATATTTGCAGTCATCCTGGAGCAAGATTTTGGACCAGTGAAGGTTCAGTGTGGACAAGCACACCAATGTAGAAATACTGCAGGAATATAAGGGTCAATGACAAGACAATAGTTTTTTGTCTGGCCCAAATCAATGTATTTAAAAATACATTAGAAATGGTATTCATACCTACAATGACTAACATGCAACTAGGGCTGGGCGATAAAATGATAACAATAATTATCGCAATAAAATTTTCCTTGATAAACCGATAACAAGGGTTCGATAAATGTTCGATATAATGTTTATGCATTTTATTAATATTAATAAAATGACTGTGCCATTAAAGCAACACAAACCCGTTTCATGATTTGAAACTATCACTCAGTATAACATGCAGAAACTAAGAAATTAATTTCTATATTAAGTTTACTTTAAGGAAAAATGACTGCAAAGTGTAAAGAATTCAAGAATGTGAAGTTTTTGTCATGTTCTGACCATAAATATTAATTTAAAACCACATCACTTAGGAGCAAAAATCTTCATTTAAACTTTAAAGAAATAAAAATTTGAAATGTATTGTGATAATTATCTCCTATATCAAATGATATGAAAAAAAATTTCGTGATAATTTTTCTAGCCATATCACCCAGCTCTACATTTTGGTGTCTTGATGTCATAATGAAGATAAAATACTCATTAAAAAATACATAGAAAAGCTTATCAAGTAGTTTGGCATAATCTTTTGATTATTGTTCAAGAAAAAAACTGCTTATTAAATATTTGAGGGAAAAAATAACATGCCGTACAATCAACGAAGTGATGCAACCAACATACAGGAGTAAAAAAATTAAACAAAAAAAGGAAATTATAATCGCAAAGAGCACCCCTGCAGACTCTCATAACCAAAAAAAAGTATGAACACTGCCGCTCAAAAGTTTGGGATCAGTAAGATTTTTAATGTTTTTTAAAGAAGTTTCTTCTGCTCATCAAGGCTGTATGTATTTGATCAAAAATACAGAAAAAAAAAAAAAACTTATTTTGTGAAATATTATTGCAATTTAAAATAACAGTTTTCTATTTTAATATACTTTAAAATAGAATTTATTTCTGTGATCAAAGCTGAATTTTCAGCATCATTACTCCAGTCACATGATCCTTCAGAAATCATAATAATATGCTGATTTATAATTAATGTTGGAAACCGTTGTGCTGCTTCATATTTATTTTGGGACCTGTGATTTTTTTTTAGGATTCTCTGATTAATAAAAAGTTAAAAAGAACAGCATTTATTTAAAAAAGAAATTTTGTGTTACAATATACAATGCTATTCAAAAGTTTGGGGTCAGTAATTTTTTTATTTTTAAAGAAATTAATACTTTTATTCAGGAGGGATGTGTTAAATGAATAAAAAGTCATAATAAAGACTTATATTGTTAGAAAAGATTTCTATTTTGAACTAATTCTGCTCTTTTTAACTTTGTATTCATCAATGAAAAAAAGTATCACAGGTTCCAAAAAACAATATGAAGCAGCACAACAGTTTCAACACCCATAATATATCAGCATATTAGAATGATTTCTGAAGGATCATGTGACACTGAAGACTGGAGTAATGATGCTGAAAATTCAGCGCTGCATCACAGAAATAAATTATATTTGAAAGTATATTAAAATAGGAAGCCAATATTAGAAATTGCAATAAGATTTCACAATATTACTGTTTTTTCTGTATTTTTGATCGAATAAATACAGCCTTGGTGAGCAGAAGAGACTCCCTTAAAAAACATTTAGGCCCGGTTTCACAGACAGGGCTTAGACTAAGCCAGGATTAGGCCATAGTTCAATTAGGACATTTAAGTAATTTTTATAAACATGCCTTTTATAAACATGAAAAAAACATTACTGGTGTCCATCTTGAGACAAAACAAAGGCATTTATATATTTTAAGATCAGTCAGTGCAAGTTTCTTTCAGTTGAAACAGTTCAGACTTACATTTTAGTCTGGGACTAGTCTTAAGCCTTGTCTGTGAAACCTGGGGTAAAAATCTTACTGATCCCAAACGTTTGAGCGGCAGTGTATGCATGTATGTATGTATGTATGTATATCGTCATGACAAAAACAACACTTGTGTGATATTGCGCTCGCTGCTGGTGTGATATCGCTTATCATATGATATAAATGAGACAAAAACTCATACAGGGGTTAACCGGTGCATTAACTGCATTAAAATATTTTAATCACGTAATTTTTTCATAACTAATTAAGTTGATGTGTTAAACTGGCAGCCCTAATATTTTATTTATTAATATATATATTAAGGTTATTTATGTGGTGTGTGGTTTTATGACTTAATAATTGAGGATATTTGTAAGAAAAAAAATAAAGAAATATATTATATATATGTGTGTGTATGTGTATGTGTATATATTCAAATATTTGAAAATACAGTTTTTATTCAAGGTGTAAGGATATTATTATTATTAATTATTCATCATTATTATTTTCACTGAACTGTTATATAGCTACCACGTGACATTTTTGGAGTCCTTGGCTTAAAGTGATAGTTCTTCACTCAAAAAAGAAATCATTGACCCAGATGTCATCATTTACTCACTCCTATGTCATTACAAACCAGTATGACTGACTTTTGTGTTCCACAGAAGAAAGAAGAGATTTTGAAGAATGTGGATAACCAAAAAGTTTTGGTTCATTTTGAATTTCATTGTATTTTTTGTCCATACAGTGGAAGTAAATGGGAACCAAAACTGTATGGTTTTGGTTTACTTTCCCTTTAAATGTAAACTTTAATTGAAAAAGGTAAATACCGTTATTCCAAAACCAAGCCAACATAAATTCAAATTGTAAATCTTTACTGTCATTGACCCATAAACCAAGCGATTGACAAAATGCAAAAATGTCCTGCCATTTATCACGGTCATTAAAGACAGAAGCTTGGACTTACACGGAATACCGTGGCGTGTTTCAATTTCGATTAACCAATCACAATGGCTTGACTACAAAACGAAAGTAATGAAACGTGTTAAAAAAAGGAAGGCCATCGTACTCAAAACCAGGCTGCATTTCTTTCCTTTGTCTGCACATGAGAAGTAGAGGCAGACGCCAATGTTAAGCTGCTTTCCACACTTTCACTATCCATCCACATCCCCTCAGTCATATGCTCGTCTGCTCCCACTTCCTCTCTTCTCTCACAGGGAGGAAAAAGAGAGGTAGCGGGTGGAACTCCGAATAGTCTGGCAGAGATCAAGCGAGTGTCAAGGCCTAGTCATGAATGAGAAGGGGTGCAGGCACGGATATACTTATCCTCTGGGCTGAGGCTAACGCTACAGCTCAGAGGTGCCAACAAGTTCAGTTCTGCCCCAAATAAGTCATAAGACACGAATATTTCACAATCAGACACAGCTCTGGAAAAACACACACCAGCATGCATACACATGTACACGCTAACTATATCCAGAACAAACTGGATATCCTAGATATTAAAATCTCTTACCTTAGCTGCTTGGCATAATTCTGTTCGATTTCTGTTCGCTCCTTTACAAACTTCACGTATTTCTCCACCAGGTCCAGCCCAGATTGTGTGTGTTTATCAATGATGTCACATTGGTCCTGCAATACAAAATCAAGACTAAGCCCTCGAATAAACATGTCAAAAATGTAACTTATTTTCATTTGTCAGACACTGATCCAGATCCATTTGAATGTGGTGGTCTGACTCCACTCTTCATACTTTTACAGGTAGCTGTTGCTCCTCTCACAATGGTTAACATTTATGAAATGTGACCCTGGACCACAAAACCAGTCATAAGGGTCATTTTTTTGAAATTGAGATGTATATATCATTTGAAAGCTGAATAAATAAGCTTTCCATTGATGTATGGTTTGTTAGGACAGGACATTAGGCCGAGATACAACTATTTGAAAATCTGGAATCTGAGGGTGCAAAACAATCGAAATATTGAGAAAATCGCCTTTAACGCTGTCCAAATGAAGTTCTTAGCAATGCATATTACTAATCAAAAATTAAGTTTTGATATATTTACGGTAGGAAATTTACAAAATATCTTCATGGAACTTGATCTTTACTTAATATCCTAATGATTTTTGGCATAAAAGGAAAAATGGATCATTTTGACCCATACAATGTATTGTTGGTTATTGCTACAAATATACCTGTGTGACTTATGACTGGTTTTGTGCTCCAGGGTCACAAATTATTATAGGGAGGCATAACACTTTCATTGTATTGATTTTCACCATGCCATACCCTACTCTAAAACTGAGCATTTTCCACTATATTTGTAAGAAACATGAATTGAGTGTGGAAAAAGTATGTGAAAAATATGAGAAATGTACCACTAAACAATAAAACAAGAATCTCTGGATAAAGAGTCCTGTCATGACCTGGCGAATCAGCTCAGCATCATAGGACACACAGTCTGATGAATAATTATGACACATGACGTGTCATCGATGTATAGCGCTTAGCTATGCCACATCCTGTAATGTTGAAACACTGTAGATTTTAAACCTGGAAGATAAAAATTGTGCAAAATAAATCCAAAATTAATCTTTTTAAACGAATGCTAACAATGTTCTCTATGATGTGTTCAATGTTCTCTAAACTCTGGACTCTTGGTAGTACCTAGGGTAGCAAAGTCCACTAAAGGAGGTAAAGCTTTTTCGTATTTGGCTCCCAAACTCTGGAATAGCCTTCCTGATAAATTTAATCTAGATTAAAGATACATCTCTTTAGCCAAGTATTCACATAATGTATCTCATAACCATGTATTTCAGTTATATCTGATCAAATGCACATTATCATTTGTTACTTGGGTTGAACATAATTTTTTGCTTGGTTGGAAGAGCTAGGCTAATTTTTCTCTATTTCCTTCTCGGTTTCTGCTAGGAGATTGGCATCTAGGGCTGGTCCGAATACCATTTTTTGAGCTTCGAAGCTTCGGTATAAATCAACATCAAATATTCGAAGCTTCGGAGAGAGGGGCTGAACATATTTTTCTCTCTAACAAAGGCAGGAATCTCTGTGCGTCTGTCTGTCCTGTCTGCTTGCATTTTTATTATGTCGAGAACCAATGACTTCACGCGTGGCGGGTGTGTTGCTGCGACGCAGTGTCGCATTTTGGTGCAATATGGACACGTGATGTGTTCAGAATTAATAAACTTTTAATAAACTACAGAACAGCGCGAGCCGGAAGCGGCGCGCTTCACGCGGGCAGGGTTTATATGCTCCGAGAACGGACACTGCACTAGTGATACAAAACACACAGGTCTGTTAAGAGCAATACTTTTAATAAAGTAGCCCAGTGCTTACTTTGTAAATTGAGAGGTGCCGGAATAAAGCGGGGTAACGGATCCGGCATGTGATTAGAGGGGGGAGAGGACCAATCTTTAGTGATTGAAAGCGTGCATCAGTTGCTTTTATAGGGGTTCGTATACGGTCATGAAAAACCTGGAAAAGCTATGAAACTTTAAAACAGCGATTTCCAGGCCTGGAAAAGTTTTGTTAAAGTCATGGAATTTTATTTCACAAATTTCTGTATAATAGTTATATTTATTTCTGTATAATAGAGTTATATTTAATCAGGTCCTCAATTTATGTGTATATCGCATAGTTTTACTCATTCCCGCAGCTTTCGAGTTTATAATGAGTGAAATTCCTGCAAACATTTATTGAAAATAGCATGTAGGTTAGATGAGTAAATAAATCCACACAAACTGTCAGATTAAATCAGTCATTTGAAAACAGCGTGAGTGATTCAGCTGGACCGCGTCTTCTCTCTTTCACTCTCTCAAAGCGGCTTCACATCAGCACATCTCGTCTGCAAAACGAGCTGCTGCACGCTGTCGATGATCCAAGACTCACTCAAGATAAGACTTTCGCTCGCATCTCGGGATAGTTGACAGATAGAAAACACATGCATCACATTCGGTTTTGTGGTAGCAGAAGGTCCGTTCACATGTCGCGTCTTTTGCGCGCTTAAGTTCATTATTTCAAATGTAGATGTGCGGCAAGCGCGCTTATAGCTAATAGAAGATTTTTCATGAAATATATGCATGCTATAGGTCAGCACGAACGTCTTTCATTGGCGAACGGTCTGTTGCTGGTGCAGATGTTCAGCTAGGCGGACAAGTAGAGGCCTATTCGAAATTCGAATCTCAAAATTGAAAATCGAATGCCAACCCACCGAACGAATATTCGAATATTCTGGTCCAGCCCTGTTGGCATCCTGAAGTAACTAGGAATTACACAAGCTTCAGTCTGGATCCAACCCTTACAAAGATCTGAGATGACCAAACACAACAGAAGAGATTATGCCAACCCCTCAGAGGACTTGATGATGCCAACCCTGAACCAGCTTACAAAACTACCAAGTTTTGGTAGTCTGATCGCAACATATAAATTGCTGTTAATAGTTGTTCACCATCTGTTTGATTACTTGTCATTAACTAACTGCATGATTTTTACTGTACATTTCTGCCATATATACACATCACCTTGACATAGTCACCACCGATAAGATACTTCTATATATAATGTAGAACCCTTCATTTTCTGGGAAGCTGCTTTGCAACGACTTGAAAAGCGCTTCATTGTGGAATACACCCGTTAGGTGCTTTCCTCAGTTACTCCAGGTGTATTCCACAATGTAGAAAACGTTAAACAATGCTTATTTGTATACAAATAAATGTGAATTGAATTGAACATGGATTGAATGTGCAGAAAATCTCTGTTAATGTCACAGAAAATGTAGTATAGTATTTAATAACCCTTTAAAAAAGCTGGTCTAAATAGATACATGGCTGACAAGAAAGGGAAAAAAACACTCCTCAGATGTTGAAACACTGCACAACAGCTAATATGAACCAGAAAACACCAGAAAATGGGCAAACCACAGAGATTTGGTCAGTTAGAGGCATAAAGATTAATCAGAATTTTGAGCTTTTTGGTTCCAGGTAGTTGATTTATAACATCTTCCTGATACTTATTTTTAAAGAAACACCAAGAAATTATTTGAGGTCCACATTTTTCACCATTTTTAATACCTTCACTAGTCACAAATGATTCTACAGAAATGAATGAGTAAAAATACAAATTTATATTATATGTAGTCTCTCATTTACTATGAGCCAGCAAAATTCTAAAATAGAACTAGTAAAATGCTGTTTAAAATAGCTTTAGATTAAATATACCACATGACATTTCAACATCCGAAAAGGTTTTCATTAGTAACAATGAGCATGCATTCATACAGTGCTTTTGAGGGTTGAGCTGTAGGGGATCTTGTCCAAATTCATGTTATCACGAAGATGTTGCATCAAGATTCATGCAGGGCAAGTAGTTTCAAGTTTGACTAACCTCAAACACTGGTCAGTGCTCCACATTACATATTTAGAGCAGAAAGCTTGCATCAGATTATGTAAAGTGATGGCCTGGCCATACCAGCTTCCTCACTGGAATCAATCAAACTAATTTGAGAACAGAGAAAGTGAAAAAGAGGAAGAGCAGACAGCCCATGGAAGAGTATGCAGTTTCTACAGAGACTACTAGACTTAATGCCCATAAACTGTCAAATTGTAACATTAAATGCTTTTATGTGCACATAAATTATAAAATACCTTAATATAAAATATAATATAAAATAAAATGTGTGTATATATAAATATATATTAGTGGTGTCAAAATTAGCGCGTTTACGCAGGAAAATTTTTTCAGATTAACGCGTTAAAAATATTTAACGCAATTAACGCAGGGGCGGGGCTAGGGCTGGCCACCCCATTCACAACTGCTGCCTCCGTCTCGTTTTTCTTGAAAAGGATTGCGTTTATTTAGATGCAGAACGTCTTTATGACCACATCAAACGGGAGACGTTTCAGACGAGCACTCTAACGTCGCCTCCACACCAGGCGCGGAAAAGATACTGTGCTCGTAGTGTGCACTCTTCAAATACACGCACAAAGGTGCCGGTGGCGTGCCGAATTCTGCACCCTGCCAGATTATGCATCCCCTAGTGTTGGTAGGTTTAGGAGTAGGTGTGGGGGAGGGGTTAGGATTAGGGGTGGGGTTGGGATTAGGCAATCAGGTAGCGATTTCAATGAGGGGATGCATAATCTGGCAGGGGTGCAGATTTCAGCACAACACCGGCGCGCACTGTAGCCTGTATCATTTCATATCAAACAGCGAAAGAAACTATGTGCATGCAATGTCCTAGTTATAGACCAATTTCATGTTAGTAAACATTGTGACGTTTTTCTGTGGGCGGAGCTTAGGTGGTGGCAGAAAGATTCCACTGACCGCTTCACTAACGCTAGCTATGAAGTCTCTTAGCTTGTTTTTTTAACAATAACTTGAGAAATTCCGATTTTACCTGCATATGTAAGGGCTGCATACCTGCATTATTTTAAAAGGTTAACGGACCTTTAACGGACGAAATTGGCCGACCTGTACTCACTCAAAGGATGGATGATCTGACAGGATTATCTCCGGTTGAGTGACTCACATCTAACGTCTATAGTAAAGACAAACTCACCGTGTATCTAGTCATGAAAATGTAATATATATTTTCAATTTCAGCAGGCAACTATTTTTACAGCTACATTATCATTCCAGCCACAATTACTCATAACAATGTATATACAATTACACATGATTAAGCATATAAATCGTCAGTTTGTTGTTTTACAGACATGCACACAGACATTAGTTCATACACAACATAGTGAGATGCATAAGAAATCTTCAGACGCGCCCATAACAACAAAAGACAATACTTTATTGAACCTTTTCTGATAAGAAGTGTGCGCAGCCTGCAAACGCGAGCTTTTGACGATGGTTTCTGTCCAGTCCGCTCGTTTTATCTCGTTTAACCACAGCTGTCGTCGTGTTTTTTTTTTGTCTGGCAGTGGCAGCAGCGTTAAAATTTCATGTTTAAATTAATCTGTTATGAAACATGCTATGACAGCAAGTGTGTTATATTTTAACAAATAGCCTAGAAATTTTATTATTTATAAGTTAATTAAAAACTGCATTACGTGCAATTTTCATGTTTGCATACAATTTTCTTTTAAAGTTGAGTGTTGATCATCTATTTAAAAATAAATTGTAATTAAATTTAAGTTTGGATTAAGTTGTTAGGCCTAATTGTAACCTTATAATGTAAAAGGGCTCCCTATCTACCTTTTTCTTGCCGTAAAAATGGGCGTGGCCATTTGTAAATTCTATGGGTCTAGCTTCCGGTCTCATCCACGTCCAGCTATTTTTAGCTGTACAAAACAGTTCGTTTTGTTTCTTGATATAGAAAATTGGTGTGTCTTACCATATTATTTTAATGTATTATCTTAATTATGATCACACTGGTTTGTAGTGCAAACAGTTTTACCATTTACTGCTCGTTGTTATTCTTCTCGTTAATTACCTATAGCGGCAAGTGAACCGGAAGTCTCACCCATAGGCTTACTTCTGCATTGAAGAAAAAGGTGATAGTTTTAAGCATAAGCTGAGGTAGATTTTTTATCACTAAGAAAATTTTAACTATAACTGAATGTATTTAAAGAAAGAGCAACTTGTTCAGTAAACCACTGTTTATTAAAAAAAAATTAAAAAAAGTTTTTCCCCCTGCTGTACCGAAATCATACCGAACCGTGATGTTAAAGGGGTCATCGGATGCCCATTTTGCACAAGTTGATATGATTCTTTAGGGTCTTAATGAAAAGTCTATAACATACTTTGGTTAAAATTTCTCAATTGTAGTGTAAAAAAACACCTTTTTTAACCTGTCAAAATCAGCTCTGTTTTCAGCAAGCCGTTTTTTAGGCCATGTTGCTTTAAATGCTAATGAGCATCTGCTGACCCCGCCCCTCTCTTCCGTGGAGTGACAAGCAGACTGTAAACTCCAGCTGCGAAATTCGCTAACTAGCACATTATTAGGAAAGGCAATTTGCAAAGATTCATAAAAATATAAAAAATAAATAAATAATAAAAAAAATATATATCGTGGGAGCGGTCTGTGTAGAACTACGTCATTCTGACAGGAACCTCAGAACAGCCTGATTTGAGGAAGGGGATTTTAAAAAAAAAAACACTGGGTGGATTTTTATCATTATAGGATTGATGTACACCCCAACACACATTTATGTTCAAACAACTTGTAAAGTGAATTTTGCATCCAATGACCCCTTTAAAACCGAGGTACGTAACGAACCATCATATTTGTGTACCGTTACATCCCTACTAAGGACTTAATTTGGACAACTTTAAAGGCGATTTTCTCAATTTTTTTTTTTTTTTTTGCACTCTCAGAATCCAGATTTTCAAATAGTTGTATCTCGGCCAAATATTGTCCTATCCTAACAAACAATACATCAATGGAAAGCTTATTTATTCAGCTTTCAAATATCCTTTATGACTGGTTTTGTGGTCCAGGGTCACTAATACTAATATCATGCCATCTGCAATGCTGATGTGAGTTACATGAAAGGGCCATTAATGAGCTGTCCTGCATCTGCCCACACAGAGAACATCCCAGAGATTCCCTGCCTGTTCACAACCCTTGACCCTATAAAGCTATCTGTGGGAGGCAGGGGGCTCCTCAGGGCTTTAAACTCATCCTGCCACAAGCGTTTGAGCAGACAGGACACAGGAAGTGGAAGTCTTCTCTACTTCCTGCTGTATTTCAGTGGTGCTCAACAAAAATATGAATATCACATGCTATTTCCTACAGCACGCCCAAAACAACACAAAAACAGTCCTAGGGACTAATTTGTCAAACATTTGTCAGCATTTTCCCAAAGAACAAAAATATTTGAAACGGTCCAGTTTGGCTGTATTTTCCCTTTTCCCAGTTCCTTATTTGGTGGGGCAGTGTGTTACATTTCAAGTACGGGCCTGACCATTTGAGAGTGCGGATATCTTAAAACATCCCCCACCCCCTCAGTGCTACCTCCATCGGCCTGGACCTAGATATGGGTTTTGAAGTGGGAAGGAGGGAGGTGCCTTTGGGATGACATTCCTAACAAGCCAAGCCATGTCCTGAATCCACCTACTCCTCCTCTCTCCTCAAAATGGAGTCCATTAATATAGAACAAGAGAAGAATTCCCTACCCCCTCACAACCCACTCACTTGCAAACATAGAGTGCTTTTCAACTCATTCAAAACAAAGCCTCAAGAGGCAGTTGATTATGTCGATGATAATCACAAGCTAAGCTTCTGTTTGTATGCAAATATTTATACGATTAGGGTTGGGTACCGTTCACATTTGAACCGGTACGGTAACGGTTTCGGTACTTTACTCTCTGTGTAATAACAAAAACATTTATTTCAGTGAAAAAAATAAGTCCAAAACTCTCAATTTCAACATTTTGAACAATAAGGCCCTACAATTTTTTTATTTTTTTTTCTTCCAGAAATTCTTGTTTTATTTTTTCTGATAATCAAATGAAGGCATGAAACATTTATTTATTTTTAATCAAATAAAAATGAAACCCTTTTATTTTTTGGCAAACAAACAGAGGTTTAAATTAATAAATGGTAGAAAAATTGTGTGAATATTCCTTTAAAAATTTATATTTTTTCTACAATTAAGTGGTTTTCTCAAATGAAACGGTAAAATTCTCATGAAGTGACTCTCACAGTCTGTAATTCACGTGTGCTTCAGTATTTGTGTAAGTTAGTAAACAAAACCGCGTCTCCACCATTCATACATAAGTTACAGGCTAGTGGAACATGCAGGATTCATATTTAAACTGTCTTTTTGCGTTTTAATATTTACATACACTAGTTCATATCGCGATTCGAATTAAGTGACAGACCTTTTATTCATCCAAAAATTTCGAATTCCATGGCATTCCGCGCTTTAGAGTAAATTCCGTTTTTATGAATGGACTCCGCAATCCTGTCCGCGATTTCGCAGAAACCATATGACCCTAGAAATGTAAGCACACTTCAGAACATTTCGGTTTGCCCTGTGTGCTGTGTTTTAAAGAGTTGCAGTGGTGACATCATGTCACAGGGTCTCTCTCTCTCTCTGTCTCTGTCTCTGTCTCTCACGCACCCAAATGGTAAATCTCAGGTACCGAAATTTGGTACCGAATGATTTAATGTGAATCGGTACTCGGTAGTACCGACGCAATTCAGTATGTACCCTTAAAAGTACCGAGTTCGGTACCCAACCCTAGGCACGATAAAATGCGACGCGTAAAAAAGACAGTATAAGTCATTATAATCACTAATTATGTCCCCACTGGATGCAACAAATGCCTCGTTTATAATGGGTTTTATTGTTTTTGTCTTGTAGCGCCAGGACACGCCATCACAATATGGTAAGGGCATAACATTTCCATCACATGCTTGAGGTATTCGGCCAATCACAATGCACTGGATAGCAGGCCAATCAGAGCATGCCTAGCTTCTCAGAACGATGAGCTTTGTAAAAATCGATGTGTTTCAGAAAGGCGGAGCATAGAGAAGCAACAATAATGTACAGTATGTGGAAAATAATGTGTTTTTTAACCTTAAACCACAAACACATTGCATTACACCAAATACACAAAATAATGTTCTTTTTAGCAACATCATATGACCCCTTTCAGGGCTCTAGACTCATTCTTCCCACTGGTCGCTCTTTTGCAGTTTCTCAGTTGGTCGCACAAGCACATAATTAGGTCGCAATTTTTTTTGCTACAACATTTGATTAATCAATGCATGCTGATGAACTTTTATCATAGTTTATAGTTATATGGTAACGAAAGTGTTCAACATTCAACCCGTTCTTTTTCATCAGTATTATTTGTGATTTAAATGTTGTGACAGGAATTCCTCTTTTCGTGCTGCTTTCACTTTCACTTTCAAATTCGCGATCTTGGTGTCACATTTTACAAGAAAAGATTTTCTCAATTTTTTTTTTTTTTTGCACTCTCAGAATCAAACAGATTGACGAGGTATGGCATAGGACACATCACATGCTGTATTGACTAATACATAACAGAATGTTTAGCAAACACTGAGGAATCAAATAAATAATAATAAAAAAATTAAGGAAAGCCTCCATACCGTAACGTGAGGTAAACAGTAAAGATAACAAGCTTTTCAAAACGAAAACAAAAAGAAAAGTAAAACTAAACTGGCTGTCGCTGATAGGACTTGCATGTTTTTTTCTACAAGAATACCAACATGTTCACCTTCTCTGGTTTAAGAAGCGGTCTTTTACTTTAGTTTGAAAACCAAATCCTCCGTCGCGCTCCAGTCCGCGGCGCGCACCTTCGCGCTCGTGCTGATGCGGTGAGTATAAACCAGGCTCTACACCCGAAGCGCTCGTGCTGAAAGCGCCTCTCTTCACGTGATCAGTGAAATCGGACTCCTGCTACAATGTGCCGCGGCTCTGCAGAGCGCACTATATGAAGCAGATGCTTTGGAGCAGCTTATAGACCATGCACTCGCACAAGTGCGACGAAAAATGGTCGCAGTCTAGAGCCCTGCCTTTAAAATATATAAGGCTTTAAATGGATGGACAAAAATGATGAGAGAACACTAAAAATGTCTATATTTTTGTTCAAAGATGAGCAAAAAACTAACTGGTTTGTAATGTTTTTTTGGTTGAACTAAAACTTTAATGTAGTTTATTCACTAAAAGAACTCCCTTAGATTTGAATCAGCGGTGGCTTCAATCAAACTTCACACCAACTGCTATCATCACAATCTTAAAACCAAAAGAGATCCCCTTTGAAAACATCCATTGAAGCTATGAAAACAGTCCTGGGCATAATTTACACCAGGGTTCCTCTTATCTGTAGCATTGTATTCAGCCCAGTCTTGACCCCTCCCTTGTACTTTTCCGCCATCATTAACTCCTCCTTCCCCTAATGCAAAGCTATTCTCCCAGCCTGAGCAGAGAGTACCAGTCTACAACCTCCCCAATACGGGAGTCCACAGCGAAATGCCACTGTCCTTCGTCATGCTCTAATGACTTAATAAGGAGCCTGATGTGCAGCATTTCTCAAGACATGCCGAAAGAATTCAAACAAACACTAAAACCAACAAAAATTAGCCACTATCTCATCAGTAAACGGAAATCTTGAGCTGCCAAAAATAGCTAGTGGACTAACAGCAAAGGAGTGGACAGATGCCATAGTGTAGCCATGGGAATGCCACTTAATGACTAACCCGAACAAAACCAATTAGGTTAGACATTGTTTAGAGTGACGGTAAACCAATGCTAGACTTATGAGTAACATTGCACGCACTTCCCACCAGGAATGCCTGAAGCAGCTACACCTGAGAAACAAGTCCTCACCAACCCCAGCTTTCACTTCTGTTTACTACCAAGCTGAAACTACTGTAACTTCCCTGGCTATCAGTGGTGTCCCTCAGAAAGCACGGAAAACGGAAACTTTCTAGTGAAGCAGAACACCAAAATAAACAGTTATGTGGACTGTGGATGCATTTTTATAAAATTAGGGCAAAACTAATTAGGCTGATGCAGTAGAAGATGGAAAGGGGACAGCGGACAGAGGCCTAGGGGGAGCGAAAGCAACGAGGTCAAACAATCCCCACCCACTTCAGTGCAACGCTCCATTTACACACTGCAGGCATGTGGAAAGGTCTGACGGTGTAAAATCTGCCTTTAGTCAAAAGAGGTGGGAACCTCTGTGTGCAGATGGGACGTTATGGGATGGCGGTCAGGGAAATGGGACAACCTAAACAGGCAGGATGAAGTACAGGTGATGATGATGCAATGAGAAACTTGGGCTGACTCGATTTCTCTAACCCAGTTCTACATTTGACAAAGTGCTTCGAGTCAAACAAAACCAATGCTTCAAGTAAACCCAGTTCGGTGTCACTAAATAAAGATCACCAATTCTTTGTCAGGTGTCACTGATAAGCAGGGTTTGCTTATTAAACTCCTCTAAATCATCTATAAAATAAAAAAAAACACTGAAACCAAACAACAGGCTTTGTAGCATCAATTCTTAAACAAGCAGCTAGCACTTCTCATTAGCAATACACTATTAAGCCTGTCTGAGAAGTAAACAAAGCCAAAACACCTTTCCAAAGCAGCCTGAGAATTAAAAAAAAGAAACACTAAACATAAAATAGTGATATTAATGTCAATACCTTGGTTATACCTTACCTATGCGTAATTAAACAAACTAACAAGTCCTTCAAAATGAAAAAAATAATAATTAGCTAATGCTGCAGCAAAATGATAGATAGATAGATAGATAGATAGATAGATATAGATAGATAGATAGATAGATAGATAGATAGATAGATAGATAGATTTTCATTAACAGTTCAGTATTCAACATTGAGTTTAGACGGATACAATGATTACGGTTAACGGTGATACTGCTGCTGCTGTTGTTGTTGTTGTTGCTATGATTCTGCTCAACTTTTGAGTTTAAGCGGATGTTCACATTAAACGTGGCAATTAATCGAATTAAATGGTGACAACTTCGACAAAAAAAAAGGTCATAAAAACGTTTAACAATCTGCCAGATAGTCTTTTGATGCATTTATCCGCTTCCTTCCAGGTTGGTCATAAATCACGTTACTTTACGCACATGTATTCAGTTGAGAAGATCTTGGATCGCACTGCATTGAACATATTTCTGGGAACAGAAGGATGAAAGATAAACCATAAAAGTCTATGCTCCGAACTTACCCAAAGCTCAGTGCCCCAGTCCATGTTCAGCTCTCCTAGCACTCCACTCTATTAGGCTGAAAAGTTATCCCAACTTACAAGAGTAACAGATGTTCAAAATAGGATCAAAGAAAGCGCGTCATTTATTTTCCCACATTCACGCGCAACGCTGAACAAATCGCGACGGATCTCCAGCGCCAGCTACTTCGCGGTGGCACAAATACTTTTCGTCGCAAAGCGAGAGAAGGATCAACTGGATTTCATTGCCGCGTCACTCCCAGATCCCTAATTCTTAAAGGAGCCGCCGGATCCAGTTTCCAGCTTTCAGATCTGCCTGCCTGCAGGAGTGAGAGAACTTCAAGACAGAGAGGAAGGACATGACCTTTATTAAATTATTAACACCATAATCATTAACAATGCTTCTAAAAACATAAGTCCTGAAAACATTTTGTACATTGATTAACATGCATTTTGTTAATAAGGAAAATACAAAGCATTTTGCAGTTTTATACACAAGATATTATACAAAGGTCAGTGAGATACCGTGTTTGAATCTATTAAACCATTCAAAAACACATTAAAAAATACATAATATTTTAATATCTCTATACAATGAATTTTCTGAATTTTTTAGAGGTCTCTTTTTTTCTGGGTCTTAAGAAGGTCTAAGTGCTGTCCAGTTGAATTAAGAGTTTATTTTTTTCTTTATTTTTATTTTTTTGTGGGGTTTAAAAAAGACTGAAAAATGAAAGAAAAAAAAAGATCTTATTAAAAGGCTCCAAAAAGAAAAGAAACATCTATAATCTTTCATTATTTTGTTTTAAAATAGGCCTATTTTATTTCAAAAACTTCTGTACAGCATTATTGCATCATTATTATAAAATTGTAAAACAGGCACTTTACTTATAATCTCCCAATATAGCCTAAAGGGGACAAAAATGCATATGAAGTGTTGTCAAACCTGTATTATAGAAAACAAACTTCTGGCCTGGAGATTGTCCATTATCATCATTAAAAAAACAAAAAAACATTAAATGTGTAAAAATCTAACAAAAGAAAAATGCTATTTAACACAAACTTTTTTCTTTTCACATATTTAACTAAATTTGATAATCTCTCAAGACATACTGTATGTAACACTTTTATACAGCAAACAACCATGACCGACATACAGAAAACATTTTGTTGTCATGTGACAAGATAACTTGATACGTTTTAAACATTTCTTTATTACTCATCTAAAACATTCTTCCTTGTCACTGAAATATCATCCATATCATATAGGCCTATAGTCACAAAAGTGAAAAGTGCATGCTGTACAGTATTAGCTTTCACACGTTACACCGCAGATATTTATAGAATCTATTGATTTATTGTAACCTCGGTGATGTTCAGTATGTTGTCTTTTTCAAGCATATTTCAACTTATTAAAACAAGGTAAAACTCACTTAGGACCCCCATTGCTTAACGGCTGCATTTCATGCTGGTTCTCTGACTGTATTTCATAATGTCCTCTTGATTTTCTCACTCTCCACATTACGACCACTAAAAGGATGATTAAAACAAGCAGTACCAATATCACTACAACAATTACAATGTAGTTGGGAAAGTGATCTAAAAAGGAAAAAGCAAAAAAAAAAAGAATGTCAGTAATGTATCACGCAATTAAAAACCTATCATTTAATATCATATCATATTGCTTTCACACTCAAAGCCCAAACCTCTTATCTCCACTATGAAGGTCTTGTCACTGCGTCCAAATTTATTTGTGGCGCTGCATGTATAAACTCCAGCATCGGTAGACGAGGCTCTCTCGATGTTTACGTGGCGCCTCCCAGTGGAGATGTTCTTGTTGTTGAAGCTCCACCACACCTCAGGTTCTGGGTTACCAGTCGAGTTGCACTCTAGCTTTATGTTGCTGTCTTCTCCCACTACAAATTTTTCTTGGCTGTCATAAAACACTGGGGCATCTGTGTTAAAAGTAGAAGTTGTCTTTGTTAATTCATTGGCAAAGGTTGTTAAAGAAATATACATTGTAGACCATTTTCTCTTACGTAGGATGTTGATGGTGAATGTAGAATTAATAGTTCCGCGATTGTTATGTGCCGTTAACTGATACCAGCCACTATCATTCCAGTTGGGATAAAAGTCACGCTGGATAATTTTTCCATTTTTGTAGAGGGAGAATTCAGGCTTTGGTAATCCATCGGTTTTGCAAGGAGGATGGAAGAGTATTTTTTCTTTTATTTCGTAGTTCTCGTTGCAGTTCAGTTCTGGAGGATCTATTTTAGGGAGAAAATAATCAACACAATCAGAGACACAAAACATCTTAATGCAGAAGTTCCTGAAGAACTCTCACACTTACACTCGACTGTTATGTTCATGAAACAACTGAAAACATCAAGGCCATTCCAGGCAATGATTTCATATCGGCCAGAATTATATTTGGTAAGAGGCATAGAGGAATTGACTGATGATGATTTGTGTCTCCAGGTGATGTCTGGACGAGGGTTACCCACAAAAGAATATAAATTTAAAGGATATGAATCCAATGAGGTCTCTGTCAATGGTGACCAGTCGCTACAAAATTTAATTTGAGGAGCAACTGGAAAAGAAGAACATAGAAAGATAAGAACAACATACTTATGTGTTTGTATTTTGCTTCTTCACATGTGTGGAGACATTAAACAATATTTTGTTCACTAACAATGTACAGTAATGCTGAGAGGTTTTGATGAATTTGTAGGATGAGGTTGAGGTCCTTCTTCTCCCAGATTCAGCTCTGCTTCACATCTGTATTGAGCTCCATCATCATCTCTGTCTGGACGGATCAGGAGTCTGACAGTTTCACTCACTGGAGTCTTGATGGTGTCAGTGAAGGTGGTTTGATTCAGCAGAGTCTGTCCTTTGTACCATTTGACAGTGAGATTCTGAACAGGAGCCACATTGTGAACGTCACACTGGAGCTCATACTGCTCTCCCTCCATCATTGGTCCGCTGTGATCCACAGTGCTGATGAACACACTGTCTGGAGTCTCTGTGGAGGAAGATTTACACACTCTGAAATCTGCTGTGATGAATGTACATTTATTAGATATTTCTGAGAATGAACAGAAAAAAATATCAGTAACAGAGAAACTCACTGTAAACAGTGACTGGGAGCACTACATCACACTGATCACGATGAATTTGATTTATGTAGCAGAATGGCTTTATGTCCCATTCTTTCAGTTCTGACACTCTCCATGTGATCAGATTCTGGGTTTTGGTTCATGGGCACTGCTCCCTCACTGGCTTCCCATCCCATCCCATTATGCAGGACTGAAGTTTTGCAGTCAGCAGAAACATCGTCGCCGTACCTCACAACAGCTCTCCGTGGGATGATTTGAACAGGACATTGACTGTCTACAGAACAGGATGTGATTGAAAACCAATGAAGCTCTATCATAGAATAACAGCATCATTTACAAATCAGTTTGGGCATTCATCTCTCCATACAGTACTGTGCAACAGTCCTTCATATATATGGCAATGCAAAGCATAAATTAAATTGCTTTTCACAGGTATGAGCAATAAAACTAGTAATGCCTTAGTGGCTTTTCTCACAGAACGTGTTTCTAAGTTTGAAATCTTGAGACGCAGGGCAGTGGAATGAAAAGAAATAATAATAATTAACATTGTGGTATTCCTCTCTCAGGGGTCATACTTGTGATCATCGGCGGTGATCTATCTATCCCTACAAAAATATATTATTACTGCAGCACTCTTTTGAACAGTAAGAATGTAAAAATTAGAAACTGTAACTTAACACTGCTTGAGGGCAAAGAGGCAGATTAGTGTTTACTCAAAACTGACCTTCGACGATGAACACTTTGCTGTCTCTTCCCAGAGTGTTTGTGGCGGTGCACGTGTAGTTTCCTGGACTGAGTGTGGAGGACTGGAGCACCGAGGAGCTGTTCTTCTCTTTCAGATGATCCCATGTGTATGTAGGAGCCGGGTTTGCCTTCACTGTACAATCTAGTGTGACCTTATCATCTTTAATGATGGTCTCTGTTGAACTGGAGTGTTGTGGTTTATCTGAGGAGGACAGAGATACATTTCTCAGAACAACAGCATCATGATGAGCAGCTGTTATTAACAGATCACTAAACATATTGTACCTTTTTATTTACATTAATGCAATTCATAATATGTAATATTTGGTCAAATTATCTGTTAAAGGGGTCCTATTATGCTCTTTTACAAAGTCTTTTTGATTTTTTTATGGGGTGTACTTGAACATGCTCTCATGCTTGGTGGTACGAAAATCGCATTATTTTTCAAATAATTTTCATTATTACAATACCTCTCTCCCCAGCCTGACACAAACAGCTCAATTAGTTCCGGGTTTGATGAAGGCGCACCTTCCGAAAAACGAAATGTGTTGTGATTGGTTAGCTGTCCCAGTGCGTTGTGATTGGCGGAGAGCTTAGACAGCGTTTCAGTACTGCCCCGCCCCTTGCCAAAGCAGCAAGCCATATCAATTCACATAGGCTGCGTTTACACTGACAGAAAAAATCCGATCTTTTGCCCATATCTGACACAGATCGGAATTTGATGCACGCGTGTAAACACAAAAACCCGCACTAGATCCAATTTTTTCGTATCCGATCTGAGCCGTTTCCAAATGTGGTTTTAAATCAGATACATATCCAGAGGTGGGTAGTAACGAGTTACATTTACTTCGTTACATTTACTTGAGTACATTTTTTGGGTAACTAATACTTTTAGAGTATATTTTAAAATGGGTACTTTTACTCTTACTCAAGTATATTTTTAGAGAAAAAACGGTACTTTTACTTCGTTACTGTGGGCGACTCTCCTCTCGTTATCTTAATGAAATACTAGTTAAAAATGCTTCAGTTTATTCCAAACGCGCCGTCTCCTTTTCTCTGGGCAATGAACGATGCCTATTCGCGAATGGTTCATTCTTTCGATTCGAATGAGTCGATTCTGTTTAAAGGCTGTATCAAACCAGTGAATCGTTTCGCGAATCAGTTTGAATGATTCGTTCAGTTCCCTGCCGCACGCGCTGACTGAGTCGTCTGGTTCACTCAGATAACATCAAGAGCGATGAAGACGTGGCTTTGGATCTACAGTCAATTGAAAGCAAATCTGCAAAGGCTTGTTAGCTAGAGCTATATGAAGATCTTTTATTAGATGAACACCGCGTGTGCTGTCTACTGTTCCACAGGTATAGGCCACGATACCACTATGGCATTACCAGTTTGTTGTACATGTACCTTATACATTAAATATAATGTATAATTTATACATCAAATAAGCTGTCACAGAGTATGAACACCCGCCAAACCCGCGTTAGCTCTGTGCAGCGGCGCGCGACCTGTTCTAGACACAATTAATATTCATATTTTTACAATATTTACGCTTGCAAAAATATAGGCTAAGTTACATTTGTTTACATTTTGCAGAACAGAAGATCCGTCAATGTGCATCTGTTTCGTTATGTTCAGAGCAGTCATGTGAGGAGTTTTCAGAGATGTCAGTGTCAGAGGTTACATTCATGCATTTAGCAGACGCTTTTATCCAAAGCGACTTACAGTGCATTCAGGCTATACATGATTTTATCACTATGTGTGTTCCCTGGGAATCGAACCCACAATCTTCTGCGCTGCTAACGCAATGCTCTACCACTGAGCCACAGGAACACTATATAGAATACTATATAGAGGTTATAGAATAATACATAATTAATTTACTTTAAAATATAATTTAATTCAGTGATGCACATCAGAATTTTCATCAGCTGTTACTCTGAGTTTTCGGAGTCATATGATCCTTCAGAAATTAATAATATATTGATTATTACCAGTGTTGGAAACAGTTTTGCTGTTTAATACTTTTTGGAACCTGTGACATTTTGTTCAGGATTCTTTGATGAATAGAAAGCTAAAAAGAGCAGCATTGATAATAAATTAACATATTGGAATGATTTCTGAAGGATTATGTGACACTGAAGACTGGCGAAAAAGGCTGATGAAAATTCTGATTTGCATCACTGAAATAAATTACATTAAAAAATAAAAAAATAAAAATCATTTGAACGGCAGTGTGTGTGTGTGTGTATATACTGTATATATATATACACACACACATACACATTACTTAAATGTAATCTATATATCTAAATAAAAATAGACTATATTAAGTGTATGATCCAAAGTAACTAACTACTTGAGTAGTTTTTTTATCCGATACTTTTTTACTCTTACTTAAGTAACTATTCAGACGATTACTTTTACTTTTACTTGAGTAAATATTTCTAGAAGTACTTTTACTTTTACTTGAGTACAGTTTTTGAGTACTCTACCCACCTCTGTACATATCCGATATCTGGACATCCGACCTACGTCTAAACACACATATCCGATTCTCCACAGAACTCCCATATTGCAAGACATATTAAAGTGGTAACGTTATTGTTGTTGTTTTTTGGCTAAATCACGTTTTAGATAGGATGTAAACAACAGCTTAAAAATAACTGCATTGACTATGTACAGATAAGTGCAACGGTAATATTATGTTTATTGTTCTTTAATTCTAACATTATAACAAGAATTGCAGTGAAACTGTTGTACAGTTGAATTTATTTATACCATATTTATACACAGACTTACTCTATTTGTGGAGGCATATATATTCAAATTATTCTCTGCCAGCAGGAAGTGCTGTTGGAGTTGGAGAGCTCGAGGTTTCCCCGGTAACGCTGTACACAAAGCAGAGCTCCGCTCACAAACGCTGCTTTATCAGACATTACATGCAAAATGAAATGAAAATGACATCCACAATTTTCTGAAAACATTCGGTTTCCATCAGAAATACAGTGATATAAAACACCCGCACCGGGTTTCGATTTTGAAACGTGCAGTGCTCAACCAAGCCCCCCCCACCATTCGAATTTCCATACTCACAACCGGCGCAGCGTCATAGAATGTCTCTGAATAGATTCACGCCCACTTTTAGGGGAAAACAAACCGCCATACAGCACAGACAGGCTAAACATTATTGAACAATATTATCTCAATAATAATGTATTGCATGACATCTCAAGCTTGATTAGAAAGCAGGACACTAGCAACCGTAAACATACAGTTTAAGTTATGTAAGCTTCCCACAACTCCAATATTTTACAACCTATCATGATCATCGTGTTATTTTAGATAGATAACTGCTGGGCTGTCTTATTAGTGTATGTCCGTTATCAACTAGCCCAGGCTACCTGCCATCATCATCCATATCTTGCTGTTATGGAAATATCATGAATTACGGATGTTGCTATCGAAAGCTAAGCCAAGGCTAGTTGTCTGGTTTGACAGAAAAGTGCACTCAGTACTCTAAATATAAAGACATAATATATACATTTAAAGACACCTCTGGACACTGGGTGGGGTTGTTACACCAATTGACCAAATTAAGTTTGTGGATGTGTCTTTCACGCTCTATGGCAGGCAGGGTGGACATACAATTACTTGACATGTTTAATCTTAGTGATTTCTTAAGTTATTCACGCCTGCCGGCTGTGTGCGGATGTTGCTTTGTGCCGCTATTTTGTATTGAAGTCTATGGGAAGTCTTGTTTATTTTCCCCTAAAAAGGGGCGGTGACGAATTTGACAGTTAAGTTCCCGGATGTGCCGGTTGTACATATAGGGGGGATTTATTTTTGTGATGTCACAAATACAGGAAAACAACTTTGTAGTCCAAATGAGCCGTTCGTTGTAGTTCTTGAAAAGGGATTTTTAAAAAACGAAATATCTCCCTTTGGAGTGGACTTTGAGATTTGTAACTTTGTAGTTCTTTTTATGCCCAAACATACACACTACACACCGACTAAAATTAAAAAAGTGAAAAAGCATAATAGGACCCCTTTAAGATGCATATCTCTGCATGTGATGAAATATGACAGTTCCTTCACACTAGAAGGCCTTCGGAAAATATGAACTGAATTAAATGGCAATCTTGGAAATAATAAACTTACAGTAAACTTTAGCACTGAGAGCTGATTCTGTAGGATATTGAGCTTCTTCTTCTCCCAGATCCAGCTCTGCTTCACATCTGTATTGAGCTCCATCATCATCTCTGTCTGGACGGATCAGGAGTCTGACAGTTTCATTCACTGGAGTCTTGATGGTGTCAGTGAAGGTGGTTTGATTCAGCAGAGTCTGTCCTTTGTACCATTTGACAGTGAGATTCTGAACAGGAGCCACATTGTGAACGTCACACTGGAGCTCATACTGCTCTCCCTCCAGTCATTGGTCCGCTGTGATCCACAGTGCTGATGGACACACTGTCTGGAGTCTCTGTAAATAGATTTCAGAGACATTGAAATTCACAGTTGTGAGTTAATTCAAGAAAATAATTTGTTTTAGGAAAAAAAGCTCACTGTAAATAGTAATTGGAAGATCCTGTGAACACTGTGTTTCATTTGAGTACATGTAACACGTTAGATTCATCTCCCAGTCTGTCACTTTATCCACAATTCTGGAGATCTCTTTCCTGTACTCCATTGTGTTATTAAAGCCCTTCCAGCTCAAGCCAAATTGATGTGTGGTGATGCTGAAGGAGCAGTTCACTGAAAATGAAGCTCCATATTCAACCACCACATCAAGAGGACTGAACAAAATGGGGCAGTAGTCTGCAAAGGGAACAAACAAAGACAATGCATTATGATAAAAATAATCTATGTGCAAGGTAGTATTATGAGAGTTCATAAAACTTAGTCATGATATAAACATGTCATGTAAACTGAACTTCTGCCTGACTTTCACCAAATGACTTTGCTACAGACTCAAATCTTGGTGCTTGATGTAACAAATTCTGATAATCATCTACAATTTAGCATTTATATTTTTTGAATTGTGTGCCTTGTATTTACCCAGAAAGTAATAGCACTATTCCTTAAAGGAACAGTTCATCCAGAAATGAAAATGTGCTGAAAATGTACTCACCCTTAGGCCATCCAAGATGTAAATGAGTTTATTTCTTCATCAGAACCAATTTGGATAAATTTATCATTACGTCACTTGCTCATCAGTGGATCCTCTGCAGTGAATGGGTGCCGTCAGAATGAGAGTCCAAACAGCTTATAGAAACATCACAATAATACACAAGTAATTCACGTGACTCCAAAGCAAAAAGCTGAGTATTTGTAATAAGTAAATCCATCATTAAGATGTTTTGAACTTCAAACTGTTGTTTACAGGAAAACTATGAGTCCATAATATTTCTTTCTCCATTAATGAAGTTGTCCTGTCTGAATCAGGAGAGAAATATGCATAGATCAAGCACTGATTACATGCCAAACAGTCCAAAACCATTCAAAACAAATATGTCGGTGCACTTCTTCGCTGGAGGAAGCGTTATTATGGATTATGGACTTGTATTTTGGCCAGAATTTAGCGTTTAAACTTAAAATGCCTTAATGATGGAATTGTCGATTACAAACACACAGCTTTTTGTTTCACAAGACATTAATTGATGGACTGGAGTTGTGTGGATTATTAGTGGATTATTGTCTCTATCAGCTGTTTGGACTCTCATTCTGACGGCACCCATTCACTGCAGAGGATCCTCTGGTGAGCAAGTGATGTAATGCTGAATTTCTTCAAATCTGTTCTGATGAAGAAACAAACTTATCCACATCTTGGATGGCCTGAGGGTGAGTACATTTTTAGCAATTTAATTAATTAATTTATTAAAAATTAAACAGGAAATGCTGTCTTAACTCGCAGTAAGATAGAGGGAAACCACATGTGAGGCAATAAGAAAATGACGCAAAACGAGTACAAAATATTAATAAAAGTTTTTTAAATGAATGCTGTTGTAGTTTAAAGAAATAAAGTAAAAATATATATATATATTTTAAACAACACTCTGATAGTGACAAAAAATATGTACAGTATATATGCAATTTTCCAAAATAGCTTAATTTTTTTATTTCATACTTGAAAAACAAAATACGATCAAATGTAAATATTCCAAAATACAAAAATCATGTCTTTGTTCGAACAATATTAATAAAACTTCAAGACTAGATCTCTAACAAAATAACCTGAAGCTGCTCAAAAACATTTATTGCTCATTGTCACATCTTTGTGTAGAAAAGATGGCAAAAGTGGCACTCAATCTAAATACTCTCAACTCTCTGGGTGCTCTGCTGGTAAAACGTTTTCATACATGAAATTATGTCATTCATATGTTCTCACCCTGTGTACAGAAGAGAAACAAAGGTCAACATGTCCTAAACATTTGGGCGTTAGAAGTGTGAAAGCTATTTGAAGGACTGCCTACATGTGCTCTAGTTTCTGTTCAGACACTAACACTTACCACACCCTCTAATAACTTTTGAAAAGTCACAACTTTTGACAAATAAAAAGTTAATGGTCTTATATAAAAGTTAATTTGTCAAAATAAAACCAGAAGGAACACTTTGCAAACTGTGATAGCTTTAACACACGTATTATTTGTAAATGAACATGGAGGTCTAACCACATCACCTTCGACACCATCAAAACAGCTTCAGTGTTAGTAGAAATAGGGCTAAGAAAGAAAGAAAAATATCTAAAAACAAAATAAATAAACTGAACTGAAATGACGAACTCCCTCCCTAGATGATTTGGTAGGCTTCTAGCTGTCAAAATAATTTAAAAGTTGAAAGGATCCACAGAAAGACACACTGAAAAGACAGAATGGTGAGAACTTACCGCCATGAGCAAGGCTGATCAGCAAGAGACCTATCAATGGCTGAAGCAGAAGCATTGTCAAGCAAGTGATAAGCAATGATGCCGGTAATGCCTGAGATGGATGATAGATGCAGAGTCTCCTTTGGTGTTGTTTGTGAAAAGGATTTATTTTCTATTAATTGTGATAAGCATGGTATGAAGTGTCTGAGAACAGGAAATGCTGTCTTAACGCGCAGTAAGATAGAGGGAAACCACATGTGAGGCAATAAGAAAATGACGCAAAACGAGTACAAAATATTAATAAAAGTTTTTTAAATGAATGCTGTTGTAGTTTAAAGAAATAAAGTTATATATATATATATATATATATTTTTTTTTTAAACAACACTCTGATAGTGACTAAAAATATGTACAGTATATATGCAATTTTCCAAAATACCTTATTTTTTTTTATTTCATACTTGAAAAACAAAATACGATCAAATGTAAATATTCCAAAATACAATAATGCATCTGAATAAAAATATTAAAATCATGTCTTTGTTCGAACAATATTAATAAAACGTCAAGACTAGATCTCTAACAAAATAACCTGAAGCTCCTCAAAAACATTTATTGCTCATTGTCACATCTTTGTGTAGAAAAGGTGGCAAAAGTGTCACTCAATCTAAGTACTCTCAACTCTCTGGGTGCTCTGCTGGTTTGTTTCTGTGGCTGTTAAGCAGGTTTGATCATCATGGACACTTTCTTTAGGGAGTACGAGCCTCCGTGGAGCTCTGCCCAGTAAACACCATCCTGGTATCGACTTCTGTAATGGCCTCCTCTATACCACACCCCATTCAAGTTGGAGTGGGCACACATGTGGTACCACCAGCCGCCCTTCTGGTAATGAGCACAGTTACCTTTGGAGGACAAACAACAGATTGTTTTAAAAAAAAAATGTTTTTAATGACAGACCATACAAATGATGTGAAATACAATAGCCTGAACACCTGAATAAGCATCCTTATCGCGGTCCAGAGTGGTGAACGCTTTATTATTGTGCCATGAGAGGGAGTCTCCTGCATTGCCTTGATAACTGCCTAACCGTAGACGATACCAGTCACTCTCTGGTTCCACCTGAAAGCTGTCATACTCCGCAAACGCCTGTCGTCCTTGCCAGTCTTCCATGGCTACTCGCAGCTTGTAGGTGGCCTGAGAGGTGAGCCAGTACAAATGCTCCAAACCCAGCCAATATTCTCCATCCAGATTCCCAAAGCCTTGCTGTATATAGACAATAGTTATGTCATTAATTAAAGAAGGTGCATTTTGTGCATTAAAATGTGCTTAATATTCATAAGGGTACTCATGGCCCCATGGACCCTACTTTGCAGCTTATATGGCTTATGTTTGCTCTTATGTGAAGGGCCATGGACTAAACCTGGACAACACTGCTACCCATGGTTATAGGTGTGAGATCAAAGATGGAATACACTACATGACTGAACAGATAACCTGAACCGATTTTAAAACATTGGGTATCATATACTTGCCAACTTTGTAAATGGTAACAGAGGAGAAATCTTGGCACAAGTCATGTAGTGTGTTCTCACCTTTAGTGGTTGGTATATTCCAGTGACTCTTTCTACACAATACACAAGTAGATGGTGACAAGTGACCGTCTTTATGAGCGAGTCATTGCATTATTCACTCAAACGATTTGTTCAAACACATTGATTAATCCATATTGCTGTCAAATGATTAATCACGATTAATCACATCCAAAATAAATGTTTTTGTTTACATTAGTATATGTGTGTGTGTACTGTGTACTGTATACACTGTGGCTGCATCTGAATAGACACTACTCTACTATATATTAGGCGAAAGACAATATGTGAAATGAGTAGTAGGCCTATGTCGGAATTAATAGTAACAAAGAAAAAAAGAAACAACTGATGCAGATAGGTCACATGACAATGATAACATGTCAATTTAGCACAGATTACATTCATACTATTAAGTACATACTTTTTAGCTGTCACAAAGTACTGTCACTAAGTACTGTCACTAACATGTGCAATGTTTTTTCTGAGTTGAATTTGTTTAGAACTCGTTGCTTTGGTGGAAATGTTACGCCAAGTTCACTTAGCACAGATGCTACATAGGCTTATTTACAGGCCTACTATATCAATTTTACCACAAAAGTAACGTTTTGTTTCGTGCACCTTGTACTGTTCCCAGGTCCTGAAGAAGTTGACAGAGCCATCCTGTCTCCTCTGGATAACAGTCCAGCCACCCTGAGCTCTGCTCTGGTCACACCAGGCCTGCAGAAGCTTGTTAGTATTGCGCGGTCGCAGCAGGTAGATGCCGCTGGACTTCTCTCCTGACTCCAGCACATGATGACAGTCATTCCACGGCCCTTTAAAATAGACCGTATACTATTCAGTACATTTTCATGCCCCAAATACATTTTTTTAAGGTGGCAATTGAGTATTAAATGACAAAAGCCAATGAATAAATGACATTACCATTCCAGAAAGTAACATAATTTGTGGTGGGAAAACAACCCGATGTTTTGTGGTATTAGTTGGCTTGTCTCACTGGTCTGATATCATTAAATTTCAAAAGACAGTTTTTACAAAAGTTCTTCAACAGATCTGAAGCTTTCAGAGAAGCTAGTTTCTATGTTCATAATTTTAGATTTAGCATTTGAGTTGAGTACATGAGCTGTGTGGCAGCACTCTCTAGTGAACAGTGGAGGAGCTGGATGGATGGTAAGGAAGGGCTGCGGTTCTGTTGGTTCAGAAAGCAGCAAGGTCATGACCTGTATACTGTATACAACCATCTCTCAGCCTTTACTTATCAGTTCAACATGGAGGAATTCACACTCCTACAAACCACCAGAAGAATTTGACCTACTGCACTCACTGGCACGTTACATACATCTGTACCAAGACAGACTATGGTATCTCTATTATACAGACTAAAACCTAAAAAAAAAATATTTGCACTGTTAGATTTGAAGAACATTATCAGATTTATTAAAGAAGCTAAAAAACAAAAAACAAACATACAAATATCAACATTGAATCACTGTATTCACATGTTGGTATCTGCAAACAATTAAAAAAAAATTATTTTATTTTATTTCAAAATTATGTTTTATTTCGATTTTATTTTTTATTTTTTTACCCTTTTTAATGTTATAAGAATTATTTTACAATTCATTTAAATTCACTCTGTAAATGCTTTTCTTTTAAAGGAACAGTTCACCCAAAAATGAAAGAAAACGCTGAAAATGTACTCACCCTCACCCGCATTTTAGCCAGAAGCCATTGTTTGAAGTTAAAAATGTCTTCATGGATTTATTATAAACAGACAAACATCTTTATGCTTCTCAAGACATTAACAAATGGACTTGAGTTGTGTGGATTACTTGTGGATTATTGTGACGTTTTCATCATCTGCTTGGACTCTCATTCTGACGGCACCCATTCACTGCAGAGGATCCACTTGTGAGCAAGTGATATAATGCTACATTTCTCTAGATCTGTTCTGCTGAAGAAACAAATTATCAACATCTTGGATGGCCTGAGTACATTTTTTAGCAACTTTTCATTTTTGGGGTGAACTGTTCGTTTAATACAAAGATTTTTATCTACACAAATATCTAACTCGAAACCCTTCTTCAATTGTAAATGTCAGCATGAGTGTGCTTTAAAACAGTTTAGTGGCTGCCATAACAGTGGCTGTAATTTGGGTCTGTTAAATGGAGTGGACGTGTCTTGTAATCTCACACCCGAGATGGTGGAATCAAAAGCATTGCATTGTAATTCAAGGGTTGTGTCACAAAGCTTTTATAAAGGTGGTGATTAACTTGCCTCTGCTATGTGCATGTGTGTGTGTGCTTATGCTAATACACAGCTTTCAGCCTGAGCGCAGCTCTCACAGTCCTGTGAAGAGTAATGAGGGTCACCATCTCTGATAAGACACTGTTTGGAATTCTCAGAGATAAAGCTTCCTGACTACAGGTCACTGACACCCAGGGCTTCTGAACTCCTACGTGGGAAACACGGACACGACTTGTATCTGGGATTTTTTTTTGCTAAGACAAGGATCATCATTACTCTTTAGGTTAAGGATTTAAACAAACTCCTAATTCTAAATATTAAACTTTGGTGCATAACTCATCTTGCACCATTTGTGCTGCAGACATAAATTACACTTCAAATGTGGTGGCTTGTTGAAGCAGGGTGACCATATCCTAAGATTTTCACTTGGAGGATGATAAAACAGGCAAAAAAAGATGCGTCCACATCAAAGGAGGGATAACACTGGGTCATTTAAGTAATTATTAGGTCATTCAGTACAATGAAAATCCTAGAAAACACGGTAGCAACACGCTAAAAACCACTCAAAACAGCAGTGGCAGCTACACCCTAGCCTTCAGGGGTTTTAGGCTACCTGGAGATTTAGTCACGGGGTAACTGGTGAAAGGTGTGTCTGTTGGCAGACTGGGCAAGCCATCAAAGGTCTCCAGCAGTTCTGGAGGACTCTGTTCCTGGTGCAAAGGGGCACTTTGGTCTCTTTGGACATTGCTGGCAACTTCTTTAGGCGCCGTGTTCACATTCACCAACCTACTTGACTGTTGAACCGGAAGTGATGTGGTTTCCTGCAAAGAAATTCATAAGAAATGTCACTTGGTTTTGGGGGGGATGCACCTGCTGTTTGTTTGTGGAATATCCAAAGTGAAACCTGAAAGCTCAGACTGTGTCTCAGAGAACTTAGAGTTGAGGGACAGTTGGATCCAAATGCAGACAGTGTTTATTAAAACGATAACAAAACCCGAAAACCAAGAAACAAGACACAAGCCAATGGCTGAGATCACTGACGTCACATCCAGGGCTCGAATTGAGGGATGGCATCCCCCTGGTCGAAAAAAAAAAATAACAAAAAGCATCCCCTCTGTAAAACCACCATCCCCCCTTACCATCCCCTTTGGATTATTAATTTTGTGTATTACGTAAAACTTATCATGCACATGAAATGTTAAAATTCTCTACTTATGATCATTTACGAACTAAATAATGGCGATTGGCCAATCAGAACTTACTGTAACAAGCTGCGCACAAACGGAAGCAATTTCGTAATTTTTCGTGCAAAATGGTTCAAGTGCAACTTTTGAAGTTCTTTTAAAAGAAAAAAAATGTTTTTCCTTAATTAGAATTTAAAGTCATTCTCCTGACATAATGTATGTGTGACTGTGAGGGACGATAGGAGAGCTGACATTATCCAACTTTGAGAAAGAAAAAAACAAACACATCTTGAGAGTCCAAAAGCATTCACTGCGCGATGAAGCCCATTAGAATACAGTTAGAATGCCCTTATAATTCCAGCAATGAAACAAAAAATACCCATGTATTTACCCATATAGTTTTTATGTTTTTATATTCATTGCACAAGCAATGTACTTTTCTGTATATCAGCACATGTGCGCGAGACCGCAAGCACAAATGTGCTATTAGTTTTATACAACAGTGCATAGCAACACGGATTCCATGAATGAATCAGTTTTTGAACGAATCAAGTGAGCCAGTGATTCAACGGTCCATTCAGATGGTCTCACTTGTTTCGTTTCTATTGAATCAGCCGTTTTGAACAAATCGTTTGATATGAATGATTCTATGGAAGAATATTCAGGACTTTTTTCAAAAGGAATTGCAAATTGTATTTTCAATTGCGTATTCCACATGTGGGCGCATAAATTGTGACATAATCCAAATGCAATTGCAAATTTTGCATTACCGTTTGCATTTTCGCTTTCGCGAACGCACAGTGACTGCCACATTTCAAATGAAAAAGCAAAGTCCATTTGCAACTGTATTTCCCATGTTTTACGAGCTATGAGCCTGTCATATTTAAATAGCAATATTAATTACCACATTTGTTTTTTCACTTTCTCTGCGTCGTAAATGTAACCTGCCAAAACGCAAATGGAATCGCAATTCCTTTTGCATTTGAATTTCCTATGTCTACACGGACAGCTGTCAATCAATGTGAGGGGGCGGGACTATACTATGGGGTGTGTTTGTATCAGGAGGTGACGTCACTCATAGACGACCGTGCCAAATGCTTTAATCAATGCAGGTAATCGGTAAAGGCTTTGCTAAAGGCAGCTGCCAATCAGTTCTAATGACAAGTGGAAACAGGAACAGGAAACAAGTAAAACTACAACATAAAAGTCCACATTACAAAGTAAAAGCACAAAGGCACAGAATACATAAGAGATGGCTCTTACCTGCGGTGCTTTAGTGGGGTTCTTGAGCTGGCACTGTTTCTCCAGATGTGTGATTAGTTGGCTCTGGTTGCTCACTAGAAAAGAGAGTGCATCATACTTCTTTTCCAGATCTCTGTAACTGCTGGACACCTGAAGCACCTGTCAGGATTTGCGGAAAAAAAAAATTATAATAATATTATCACGATATTTGAAAAGTAGAAAATTTAATGAGTGGTCCAAGTAATGTTCCATAAAATTAATGCATCAATACATTCCTTGTGAAAAACAAGTGTGCTTAATAGTATTTAATGTGCACTTGTAGTGTACTTCAAATTTTAAGAGTATTTGCAAAAAAATATGCGCAGATAATTCACCATAAATGCTTGTCAAAAGATGTGCTTAAGTCCAACATAAGTGGGTCAAAAAAATCACTCAAAAGTTCATCAAATTGCTTCACTTAAGTCACCTAAGTATATATTTTTCCATAGAAAAATACTCTTATTAAAAGTATGCTAAAATGCACTTTTTCTTTTAGTTTATATTGAAATCTATGGCTTTTCATTGCACATTTTGGTATTGTTGCAAATGTGTACACAGTTTGAGACATTCCCAGTGAAAAATCTGAGAAGCAGGACACTCAGATTGTTCTCCATTTAATCTCACTTGCACCTAGGAGAAACAACTGAGGTAATAATGATGTTTCTTTACAGTAGGGAACGCTTTGAGCTACCTGGGCTGTTGTATTAAGCACCAAACTCTCGAGCCTCCGTTGCTCCAAAGCCTGATCCTTCTTCTGGATGATCTCATTCAGCAGTTGGGCGTAGAGTTGGGTGATGCGAGCGTTCATGTTGACGCTCTCCCTGCGCAGAACTCTCATCTCATTGGCCAGTGCGCCCTCCTGCTCCAGCTGCCCACGCATTGTGTCCAGCTGTTCCTGCTGCCGGTCCAGCAGCGCGCGCAGGGATGCCGTCTCAGAGCGGTTGACACGAGCCATCTCAGTGCTCACGCAAAGCGCCCCCGTTAACTTCTGTTGAGGTACGATGAAAGTGTAGGAACAGCGGCTCGGCTTATTCTCTGTTGCTCTAGACGGCCTTTTCTGACCTGCATCACCCTTGGAGGTGTCTGCATTAGAGGCTTCCTGGCGGCTGTCCACACAGCAGGCCCCACCAAAAACCAGCAGGAAGACCAAGGCACAAGTCACTGGAATTTCCATAAGTGTTGCGACTGAGCCAATAAACTGTCCGATATGATCCTAACAAACAAATAATACAAAATCTTAGCATTTTACAGACTGTACAAATTCATATGAATTAGCCTCCAATTCACCTAAAAAAAATAGTTGCAAACTGCCATGAGATTGTGTTGTTCAGACTTGATCTGACATGTGAAAAAGTAATAAACAATGGTGACCACAAAACCAGTAGGGTCAATTTTTTGAAATTGAGATTTTTTTCATCATCTGAAATCTGAATAAATACCTAAGCATTCCCTTGATGTATGGTTTGTTTTGTTATGACAGGACAATATTTGGCCGAGATACAACTATTTGAAAATCTGGAATCTGAGGGTGCAAAAAAATCTAATTATTGAGAAAATCGCCTTTAAAGTTGTCCAAATGAAGTCTTTAGCAATGCATATTACTAATCAAAAATTACGTTTTGATATATTTACGATAGTAAATTTACAAAATATCTTCATGGAACTTGATCTTTATTTACTATCCTAATGATTTTTGGCATAAAATTGATCACTTTGACCCATACAATGATTTGCTGGCTATTGCTACAAATATACCTGTGCTACTTAAGACTGGTTGTGTGGTCCAGGGTCACAAATAATTTAAAATTTTCCAGTGAGCTAAAACCTGCCTAAATTTTAACGTTATAACCACCCACTCAGTCAGTCATGAACTGAAGAGTCCTGCAGTTTTGATGCAGGCCAGATGTTCATGTGGGAGGTAAAACACAGTTTTGCCTTTTCTTGGGTTAATTAGCATGTCAACAGAAACAGAGCCTGAGTCAACCTATCATTTCATCAGATTGTCAAAATCAATAGCTAAAGTCAATACTGATGAAAACTACAGCTTTGGTACACATCATAAATGTCATAAGCAATTAACAAATCTAAACATTGACTGAGGCGACTACTGAACACAGCTAAACAAAGGCACTAAAAAGAACAGTGATGCCTATTAATACCTATTAATACCAAAGTTAACAAAAGTAATAGCGGTTTGTTGAAATTTTAAGCAAATGTATCTAAAGTAATTGTGAGCTATCAATTAATAATAATAATAATAATAATAATGTATATATATATATATAAAATATTTGGAGGCTCATTAAAATACCAAAGTAATGCTTATGGGATATTTCAACAGAAGGATACATAATTGATACGCTTATTTAAATTTACAGTAGTTATTTTTTTAGTTTTTATTTGTTTAAAAGAAAACATGTGGAATATAACCATGATTCTGAGAAAACAAATAACATTATGAACAGATATTTCTCTTACCTCCTTATATCACCAGATGATCTTCTCTTTTTGGATTCGGTCTCTTTTTAAGTTAATGCCTTGTCCTCCGACTGATGCAAACAAGATATTAAGCTTCGAGCTTCTGATCCGTGCTCTTTATATCTAAAAGATTATAATATCAATGAAAAATCACTGTCATAAAGGGAAACACGCCTTTGCCATTAATAATTGAACATAATGACTGCAGCAGTGGATGTCTGGTCAGTGCTCCGGCTGGTCTTCAGTGGAGATGTTCAAAGACAGTGGGCAGTGGGAGACACCCAGACTGACAGTAAACTTTTAAAGCAGGAAGATCAGCTCCTGTCAGAGGATCTCTAAACAAAGAAGAGTGTAATTACAAACCATCCTAATGAGACCAACCCCCTCCTTTCTGGTCCTACACAGGCCTGTCCCCCACACACAAGCACACCCACCACCCTCTCCTTCACTCCCAGTCATCGTGCAGACTGACCATGACTGTGCAATATGTGACCCTGGACCACAAAACCTTAAGTAGCACGGGTATATTTGTAGCAATAGCCAACAATACATTGTATGGGTCAAAATTATCCATTTTTCTTTTATGCCAAAAATCATTAGGATATTAAGTAAAGATCGTGTTCCATGAAGATATTTTGTAAATTTCCTACCGTAAATATATCGAAACTTAATTTTTGATTAGTAATATGCAATGCTAAGAACTTAAAGGCGATTTTCTCCATATTTAGATTTGTTTTGCACCCTCAGATTCCAGATTTTAAAATAGTTGTATCTCGGCCAAATATTGTCCTATCATAACAAAGCATACATGAAAGCTTATTTATTCAGCCTTCAGATGATGTATAATTACTTTTTTAAATGGACCCTTATGACTGGTTTTGTGGTCCATGTCAAAATATGAGCAATTATAAGCTAATGATATTTACATCCTCTAACGTTACCAACACATCTAATTATTGAAGCTAAAATAAGATGATGTTTACAAGATAAAGTGTGATAACTAAATAATTAGGAATAAAGAAAAACCTTAACAAGGAAGAGAAAGAAAGCCGACAATACTTTAATGATTTACTCACATCGAATTCTGAATCAGATCATAGAGTAATTAAAGAGAAAGAATGAGAGTAGTCAGAGTTCAGCAGTGGATATTTGCTTTAAATTGGGTTTAAGGCTAGTGGGACATTCAAAACTTAATCTAAAGTTTAAAACCTGACTAAAATGTGTATGTGCTGAATTAAACCTACCAATGCAGCTACATGTAGTAATTCATCCCATCCAAAAGACGGCGCGTGTAAAATCAAACATCCAGCGTGTGTGTAGTACCCTGCTTCTGCGCATGCGCAGCCACGCCACATGGTTAGCAGCAGGGTTTTCAAGATGGGTGCTGTGGTTAACTAGACATGTGAAATATTTTAGCTCAGATATAATCGTGTTAAAATCAAGTCAAGTTCAGCTTTGCGCTCTCGGCTTGGATAAGTTGTAAGTTACTGTCCTTTAAAAAAAATGGGGAAAACAAAGGTACGTGTTTAACTTGCATCCAGAGTTAAGTGCGGACGAAGTAACGTTAACTTATCTTTGTAAAATCTGTTAATTTCGTTATTTGGAATGAGATTCGGTGATGTATATATATGTGTGTGTATAGGTACATGTGTTAGTGTTCTAACGTTTGGCAAAATAATTTATAAGATCTTTTCGGCTTGAACAGTTATGACGATACAAATTGAAGGTAAAATAATTAAATAAGCTACATTTCTGTTTTTGTCTCATAGACTAAGAACCAGAAGAAATCCCGCGAGGCCGCCAGTCATGTGGCCGAGGAGACCTTCTCCACTGTGCCGCACACCTTCGTGTTTCACCGCGGACAGATCGGCATGAACGTCGCTCAGCTGGTGGCAGACATGAGACGAGTCATGGAGCCCTTCACTGCCAGATCTCTGAAGGTGCTCCTCACGACTGCTGCTGCTCAACTCTGCTGTCGAGTCCTGTGTTTACACACTGACACTGTTGTCTTGGTTTGCAGGTGCGGAAGAATAACGTCTTGAAAGATTTTGTTGCAGTGGCAGGACCATTAGGAATCACGCACTTCTCAATATTTACCAAAACAGAAAATACTATAAACATGGTGAGTGTATTTGTATTGTATAAAACGGATAGGGTGGTTCCTGGATGCTTATTGGTCAATACAATAGTAACAGCTACTTTGATTCTTTCTCTGTTGTATATTTAGTGTTCTGTGTTTTTTAGGAACTATACTGAAGTGTGACACTTATAGGGATAGTTCACCCAAAAATGAAAATTCTGTAATCTATCCACTCTCAAGTTGTTCTAAACCTGTATGAGATTCCCTCATTTGTTGATCACAAAAGAAGATATTTTGAAGAATGTTGGTAACAAAACAGTTGATTGTAGCCATCGATGTCCATAGTTGGAATGGCTACCTTCAACTGTTTGGTTACCAACACTCATTAAAATGTCTTTTTGTGTGTTCAACAGAGAAAATAAACTCATACAGGTTTGGAACAAGGGATGGGAGAGTAAATGATAACATAATTTTTATTTATGTGTGAGCTGTCCCTTTAAATGTGACATGAAATGAACAACAACCCTGTCTGTTTGAATGCATTTTTTTTTTGGCATAGTTGCAATTTTTTGACCTTATAATTTTTAATCAGTCATAACTCAATCTTCCGATGAAAACGGCAGTCTTCTCTCTGAAATATGCCAGACTTCACTTAAACTCTTAGTCAACTGCAAGCTCAAGCAAGTTTACACATGCCTCTACCCAATCAGCTAACTGATGCACAGAACCAAGTCCCTGCCAAGCTTTTTTTTTTGTTTTTTTCTTCATAATCTGTTTCACTTGAATGTATGTCACAATACAGAAGAAAAAAATGTTGCTACTGCCATTGTATCGTGAATTTAATTACATTTTGGAAACACATTTATCTAAAGCATTTTCATCACTTCTTGCTTTCTAAGATGGGAATCAAACCCATGACCTTGGTATTTCCTAGTACCATGCTGTAATGTTTGAGCTACAGGAATGTTATTGTGTGCTAACAATTAGATAAAACCGATATGACACTCAAGACTATGACTTTGTATTATGTAGTACATAGTATGTCTTCCTACATTAAGCAGTAACGTAAATATAATCTTTATCTATTGAAATTCATGAATTAATCATCATCATCTCATTCTTTTTGAGATCAAATACAATATTGCCTGAAATTACTTGTTTTGTTTTTTTCTCCACAGAGGCTTGCACGTCTTCCCAAAGGTCCAACGTTATTTTTCCGTGTTGCGAAGGTATATAACTGCACTATTTTTGACCTGTCTTTGGTTTGAGTTCTGATATCCGATGGCACAAATGATGACATTTTAGTATTTTGACTGTTGAGTGATGTCTTTTCAAAGTAAACGCACTGATGTGTCTAGTCTCACACTGATTATATTATGAACATTCTTGTAATTTGTAAAAAAAAAAAAAAAAGTAAATTGTCTCTGTTCCAGTACACCCTCATCAAAGATGTAGTTTCGTCTTTAAAGAGGCACAGGATGCATGAACAGCAGTTTTCCCATCATCCTTTGCTAGTGCTGAATAATTTTGGCATTGAGGGCATGCACGTCAAGCTGATGGCCACCATGTTCCAGAACATGTTCCCCTCGATCAACGTACACAAGGTAATCCACTCGCTCTGAACTATGAAATGTTTCTCCACATGTGATGCAAGTATAGTCTTCTGAGATTTGTGATGTGTACAACCAGCTGATGTTGTTGTCCTCTTGGTGGTGAGAAGATATGAAGGTTCATGCATGTTTTGATCATTTAACTCTCGTTTCCCAGCTCAACCTCAACAGCATAAAAAGATGTGTGCTGTTAAATTATGATCCCGTGTCCCAAGAGGTGGAGTTTCGTCATTAGTAAGTAGCTTGGCTTTTTCTTGTCTCCAATTTAAAGGTGCATATGATGCAACTTCTAAACATGACTTTCCTATGATTGTTTTCAAAGTAAACGCACTGATGCATCTTCAAACAAATGCTAGTTTGTAAGGTTTCTTACAGTATCCGCTAACCCTCTCCATGTCCTCCTGCAGTAGCTTGAAGGTGGTGCCCGTTGGCATGAGTCGAGGGGTGAAGAAGCTCATGCAGGAGAAGTTCCCCAACATGAGCAAGCTGGAGGACATCAGCGAGCTCCTCATGAAGTTAGTCTTCCACAAGCTGGAGATCATTCACAGAATTTGATGCATATGATGAAATGTATTATAATTGATGGAACAGTGATGTTTAAAAGTAAACGCTCTGATGCACCAGCTTCATACTTGTTTGTAATGTACGTAAGTGATTTTACAAGTCACACTGCACTTTCTGCAGAGGTGTCAATCTTTCAGAGAGCGAGGCAGAGCAGGACGGAGACCACAACATTACAGAGTTACCACAGGTGTACTCGGGTCGTGGAAACATGGCTTCGCAGCAGAGCGCAGTTCGGCTGACTGAGGTGAGGAAACCCATCATGCTGCGCTGTTTTTTAAACTCAAGCTATTGTTTAAAGTGATAGTTCACCCAAAAATGAAAATTCTGTCATTAATTACCCTCATGAGTAAGACCTTCATTCATCTTAAGAACACAAATTAAGATATTTTTGATGAAATACGAGAGCTTTCTGACCCTCCATAGACAGCAACACAACTGGGCCAAGTTCAAGGCACAGAAAGGTAGTAAGGAAGGACATCGTTAAAATAGTCCATGTGACATCAGTGGTCCTGCCTTAATTTTATGAAGACACGAGAATAAGTTTTTGTGTGCAGAGAAAACAAAAATAACGACTCTATTCAACAATTTCTTCTCTTCCGTGTTGGTCACGGAATTCACACACATTCACGAGAGTAACACGACGCATGTGTGTGATGGTACTGTCGTGAACACGCGTCATGGACTGACACGGAAGAAAAGAAGAAATTGTTGAATAAAGTTACTTTTGTTTCCTTTGTGCTGTATTCTCGTAGCTTCATAACGTTACGGTTGAAACCCTGATGTCACTTGGACTATTTTAAAGATGTCCTTACTACCTTTCTGGGCCTTGAACGTTTCAGTTGTTGCTGTCTATGCAGGGTCAGAAAGATCTCGGATTTCATCAGAAATATCGTAATTTGTGTTCTGAAGATGACAAATGTCTTATGGGTTTGGAACAACATGAGGGTGAGTAATTAATGACAGAATTTTCATTTTTGGGTGAACTATCCCTTTAAATATTACTGGCTGGATTCTCAATTCACATTAGTATGTTGCTATGCTAACAGCACATGCTCAAGCACAAAAAACACATCGGATGCATAACGGTTTGTCTACTAAAAAATGATGGGTGTCTGTTCCGTTACAGATTGGCCCCAGAATGACTCTGCAGCTGGTGAAGATATCAGAAGGCATGGGGGAAGGAAAAGTGCTTTATCATTCCTTCAGTAAGTATAGTTTTGTGTAAAAGACCATTTAGACACCCAAACTAGTTATTAATGAGCGTATCGCTAAACTAGTCCAAAATGTGCTCCGTCTGCAGTCTCGAAAACAGAAGAAGAACTTCAGGAGATGCTGAAGAGGAAGGAGGCCCGTCTGAAAGAGAAAGAAGAACGGAAGAGAAAACAAGAACAGAACATTGCCCTAAAAAAAGAAAAACGAGACCAGAACAAGTGAGTAGATCTGCTGCTCTGGTGGTGATGAAGAGCTGGATGTGGTACAGGCTATTGGTTTGAAAAGCAGACCCAAAGACACATGTGTTAACCGTGGAGATCCTTTGTTTCTGCAGAAGTAAATATTACAGCATTTGGTTAAGGTGTTTTGAAATGGGTATTCTGTATTTCTGCTACATGGTTGCTGCCCATTACTTCAAAAACATCTCCAATAAAAAGCTTTAAAACATCCCATGCTAAATAAATTGTACATTTTATTTGTATTTTTTTGTTGTTGTTTTTTCAAATTAAAAATAAATCAGAATTCCATAGCAATGCACTCAAAGCATCTTTTTAAATGTAAGTTCTATTGTATTTGTTCCAAAAATGTTTTAATTTCTTAAAGGCAAAAGAGCTTGGAGGGCATCAAGAGAAAGCGTCAGCAGGACGGGCAGGTGTCAGATGATGAAGTTGAGGATCCTGGGAACCCGGAGGACAAGGCTCCAGCCGAGTCTGAGGACGAAGCAGAGTATTACAGACAGGCTGTGGGGGAGGAACCAGATGAAGGTATCGTGTCGTACCAAAATTATTTGTGAAATTTTACCGCTACAGTTTGCATTGGTTCTAACTTCTTCTTTAACTCCACAGACATGTTTCCTGGTGCAAAAAGGAAGCGTGGTCCTGGAAATCCTCCAAGACACTTTAAAAAGAGGAAGCTGTCACCGGGGAAGGGCCCTCCTCATGACAAAAAGAGTTTTAAGTCATCTGACAGGGGAAATAAAGATGGCAGAAAGCGGTTTGGGGATAGAAAACCGCTAGAGGGGAGAAACAGGTTTAGGAAGAGCGAAGGTGGCAAAAAGTTTGGCCAAAAAGGGGGAAAAGGCAATAGATTTGCAGGGCAGAAAAAAGGAGATACCGGTAAGAAGTTTGGCGGACAGAAAACGTTTAGAGGACGTGCTGTTATGAAACGACAGAAAGGTGCCGGAGGAAAAAAGGACTTTAAACACAAGAAAGGGAAAAGCTGAAGGAACTGAAAGCAAGGTTGCACGCATCTAAACTGTTTAACCACAAGATGGGACTGTTGCTTCACTGATGCGCCATGTACTATATGACTGATGTATCAATGCAAAAACATCAGCAGATCAATGCTGCTTTACGTCAGACTTGTGCCTTGTATAAATGTTCATAGATTTGGATACATTTTACCAATAAATCCTTTCAAACCATCAAGTGGCTTGTTGAAATCATCAGATGCTTTAAATGTCACGTGTGCTTGCCTGTGTGATTTCACTCATTGGTTTGTTTTTTGAAAAAGTGCACTTCTTGCATGAGACAGGAAGTCTGATACTATTTCACGGGTGACTGTCGGAGCATTTAGTCAAGCAGACTTACTTGGTAAGTTTTATCAACTTGTTTGACTTTTGTTTGGCACTTTTTAAAAATACAAGAGTGAGAGTTTATAAACTATACTATACAATTAAAAAAACAACATGGTTTTGTTATGGTCATTGTGTATATACAATGCTGGGAATAGGTATGTCAAGGTGTATTAACATAGTATAAAATATATATTTTGAGTAAAATGTACTGTAATTGATAAATAGCTGTATTTGATGTGGACTTCTTGGGTTGAATACATTAAGGTATTTGTGTTTGGATCTTATTTGGTGAAATATCAGTGTTTTGTTGTTTTTATAAAATTTGTGAGTGTTTAGCACTTAAGTTTCAAAACATGATGACAGATTGTTTATAAAATTGCTGCAAATTCTGAAACCCATTAACTTGTATTAAAATAAATGACATTACCATTAGCAAAAAAGGTAAATACATTTTTCACCTGAATATCATGAACAGCCTTGGATGTAAAATTGTTTATTAGTGCTGAAAAGTTTATAAACAACTTATTTTACAGTGTACTGGTCTAGCTATACTTACTGTTTCCAGACATAACACTCTTAAACAATGCAGGTGTGATTTCCTGCAGGCAGAACTGAAAGATGTGTGTGCTCTGTGAAACCCCTGAGTTACAGTACGTGACATCTGAGCAGAAGACAGTTCATTGTATTGATGAAGTATTTTGCAAGCTACTGTTTTTTAATGTTGTCAGCAACTACTTAAAACTGTTTTTTAGGATGCATGGTATAAAAAAATAAAAACAGGTAAAGAGCTGAATCACAAACGAGGTAATTTATAAACTAGTTAATTCATAATAGTAACTTATACAACTTTAAATTTCAAAAATAGATGCTGTAAGAGTATTAGGCTATTCCTTGCTAGTTCACAGTAGAACCTAAAACAAACGTTCCAAAAGGGAACCTTTTTTTCTTAGTGTGAAGAACATTTTTTGTTACCTGAAGAACCTTCTGTGGAATAGAAAAGTTTCATGGGTGTTAAAGGTTCTTCATGGAACCATGGATGCCAATAAACCTTTATTACTTATACGAGTGTTGAGTCATATTAGCAATACTGCACAAGTTGTGCAGTTTACCAAGCCACAAAACAAAATCAAACTTCAACTATGAAATTACCACATTCCAACTGTAGGTTACAGTATATAAAAAGCTTCTCAGCATCTGTAGCAGTATTACACAAGACGCTAAGATGAGAAGCCTGAGATAAGCTGCGATGTGGTTGTGGTATATTTATTTTCTGATTGCTAAACAGTTTATGTTTTGGTGAAAAAAAAGATACAAATGTTTTCACATCATCATCTTGGATTCACAAGTTTTTTCCAAAAATGTGATTTAAGATTGATGCTACCAACTCTTGTTTGTATTTTTCAGGGGTCAGAGAACACCAGGGACAATGAACAGCAGTTCTCTCTGCAATGTTACGTTTCAAATCGGACTCCTCCCCCCAATGTATGGCATTGAGATGTGTGTGGCTCTGGTAGGGAATATATTTGCCCTGTGGCTCCTGGTGACCAAAGAGAGGCAGAACTGGCACACCGGAGTAGTGTTCTCCTGTAACCTGGTCATCTGTGACATTCTTTATGTCCTGACCTTGCCTTTGCTCATCATTTACTATGCCAATGACAAGCAATGGCGCTTTGGAGATGCTACATGCAAAATTGAACGCTTCCTCTTCAGCTGCAACCTCTATGGCAGCATTTTCTTCATCATGTGCATCAGCGTCAACAGATATCTCGCCATAGTTTTCCCCTTCTTCACCCGGAGCTACGTGCGCCCTAAACATGCAAAGATCGCAAGCGTGCTGACGTGGTTCATCGTGATCATCGCTTCATCGCCAGTCCTCAAATTTGCTGGAACTGAAGTTAAACAAACCCACACTCTTTGTGTCTCAAGTCATGATGAAACCCTGAGAAAACCCCATTTTAAGTACACCCTATTTCTTACGGTTGTAGGATGCATGATTCCTTTGTTAGTGACCTTTGCATCATATTTGGGTGTGATTTGGGCTGTTCTGAAAAATAAAAATATAACCTTGCTAGAAAAGAGGAAGGTGGCTCTGATGGTTGCTCTGGTCTGCATCCTTTATGCCACGTCATTTGTGCCCTATCACGTTCTGCAGACGTACCATGTGTTTCTGAAGTCGATTAAGATGATGAAGTGTGATGTGTATAACTCATATCAAGTGTCAAAAGGCCTGGCCACCCTGAACATGTGCTTGCATCCGCTTCTATACATGGCTGTGTTTGACAGCATACGGACAGCTTGCTGTGGAAAGAGCTCAGATGACTAACCTTCATACATACAGTATCTTGGCCAAAACCTCACGCTGTGGCTTCCTGGATGTAAATTAAGTGTAGCATTTCTGTTGATGGCTGTGCTCTTTTCTTGTACGTCTGCAAACCACAAACCAACTGAAAATGATTTTCTTTGTGTCATTTTTGTGTTCAAAAGCAAACAAGAACATATCTGACAGTAAAAACTGACCATTAAAATGCTTCTACTCTAGCTGCAAAGAATACCAATTAAAGATATTTAAGACAAGACTGGCTCAGTTTTATTTATTTAACAAAGTTCTTCTTTTTCAAAATGGTGGCTTTGAGGTACAGTGCCGTAAAAAGGTTTTTGCCCCTTCCTGTTTTTTACATTTTTTTGCATATTTGTCACACTTAAAAGATTCAGATCATCAAACAAATTTTAATATTACACAAAGATTTTTTTTTTTTTTTTTAGTTGACAGGGACATTGTACATTAATAAAACATTCCTGTAAATGTACCAGAATTAGGCTATTTTTCGGAAAAAAAAAATGCTATTTTTCATCCGTAGGCCCTGGACAAGATGTTACAAGTCACCCTAAATAAAATTTAATTAAAAATACATACTAGAAAATTTTATAATTACACAATACAAATCATACAGTAGTCTATTGAAAACAATATAAGATCAATTAAAAACAATGCAAACAAAATACAAACAATAATAGGATAGCTAGCAGATATAAGATTCTAGTGTTGACAAATCTGAGTACTAATTAACCAATTCTTCAACTGAACCCTAAATAAAGCATATGCGTATTGATCTCTTATAGTTGTCGGAATAGTATTCCATTCTCGTGCAGCTTTGACAGAAAAAGCAGACTGACTAAATTTACTTCGTCTAAGCGTTTTGATACAGTCTCCTCTTAATGCCCCTCTTGTAGAGCGATAATCAGTTGTTCTAATACGAACTAACTGACCAAGAGGGGGAGAAGATAAACCATAAATCATTTTATACATCAAGCATACATTTGCATACTTAATCATGTTTTCCCAACTTAACAAATTATATTTTTTCAGTATTGGACAATGATGATAATGTACCGATTTCTTATCGAAGACTTTAAGTGTACGTTTGTAAAAGGACTCTAATAGTTTTAGTCACTGAACTCGCCTGAGGCCAGGTGGTTAAACAGTAAGTCATATTAGAAATAACCATAGAATACATATACATCTTAGCTGCCTCTAATGACATGTCATCTCTAATAAACTTAAAATTATAGAGATTAAACTTAACCTGCTTACAAACCTTTTTAACTTGAGCCTTAAATGTAAGCTTAGAATCGATCAGTATTCCCAGATATTTATATTGAGGCACTACCTGCAGCCTCACCCCTGACACGTAAACATCTGGCTCTTTAATAATACTGTTAGACTTAGAGAAAAACCTACATAGTGTTTTGGACACATTTAGCTGTAAGCAATTCTCTTTTAGCCATGCCGACACATTAACCATAGAATTCGTAAGTTCATTTGCAACCTGTGTCAGACTATTACCATGTATATAAATTATGTATCGTCCGCATACATTTGTATATTAATGCCAGGACATGAAAGATGAAAATCATTTATATACATAGCAAAAAGCATTGGACCCAATATAGATCCTTGCGGAACACCAGTTGATGTACCTAAATCATTGGATAGGTGATTTTGTACTCTAACACACTGAAATCTATCTGATAGATATGACTCTATCCAGTTAAGTGTATGTGATGAGAAATTAAAACAAGATAACTTAGACATAAGGATTCTATGATTAACAGTGTCAAAGGCTTTCTTTAAATCAAGGAACACTGCTCCAACTACACCACCTTTATCTAAGAAAGTTTTAATATTTTCTATAAAAAAATTATTTGCGGTTTCCGTTGAGTATTTTGCTCTAAAACCAAACTGCATTGGATGCAAGTTGTCATTGTCGTTAATTAGATAATGCAAGTAAATACAAAAATTGCCAATGTCAGATAATTATTGTTATTCAGATAATGCAAGTAAATACAAAATGCAGTTTTTAAATGATGATTTCATTTATTAAGGGAAAAAAGCTGTCCAAACTTACCTGGCCCTAAGTGAAAAAATAATTGCCCCCTCCTGTTAAATCACGAAAGAACTGTGATTAAACACATTATTTTAGAAAGCGGAGTTAAATTTCACTAGCCAAACCCAGGCCTGATTACTACCAGACCTGTTGAATCAAGAAATCACTTAAATAGAACCTGTCTGACAAAGTGAAGCATGCTTAAAGAGCAACGCATCATGCCACGATCTAAAGAAATTCAAAAACAGGTGAGAAAAAAAAATAGGTGATATGTATCAGTCTGGAGAGGGTTATAAAGCTATTTCTAAGGCTTTGGGACTCCAGCAAACCACGGTCAGAGCCATTATCCACAAATGGAGAAAACTTGTAACAGTGGTGAACCTTCCCAGGAGTGGCTGTCCTACCAAAATTACTCCAAGAGTGCAACAACAACTCATCCAGGAGGTCATAAAAGAACCCGGAACAACATCTAAAGAACTGCAGACTTCACTTGACTCAATTAAGTGTTCATGATTCAACAATGAGAAAGAGACTGGGCAAAAACACCATCCATGGGAGAGTTTCAAGGCAAAAGCTACAGCTGACCAAAAAGAACACAAAGGCTCGTCTCACATTTGCCAAAAAATATCTTGATTATCCCCAAGAATTTTGGGCAAATATTCTGTGGACTGATGAGACAAAAGTTGAACTTTTTGGAAAGTGCGTGTCCCGTTACATCTGGTGTAAAAGTAACACAGCATTTCATAAAAAGAACATCATATCAACAGTCAAACATGGTGGTGGTAATGTGATGGTCTGGGGCTGCTTTGCAGCTTCAGGACATGGACGATTTGCCATAATTGATGGAACCATGAATTCTGCACTCTATCAAAAAATCCTGAAGGAGAATGTCCGGCCATCAGTTTGTGACCTCAAGCTTAAGCGCACTTGGGTTATGAAGCAGGACAATGATCCCAAACACACCAGCAAGTCCACCTCTGAATGGCTCAAGAAAAACAAAATTAAGGTTTTGGAGTGGCTAAAACAAAGTCCGGACTTAAATCCGATTGAGACGCTGTGGCATGACCTTAAAACAGTTCATTCATCCTCAAAAACCCTCCAATGTGGCTGAATTATTAAAACAATTCTGCAAAGAAGAGTGGGCCAAAATTCCTCCACAGCGATGTGAAAGACTCATTGCCAGTTATGGCAAATCCTTGATTGCAGTTGTTGCTGCAAAGGGTGGCACAACCAGTTATTAGATTAGGCAATTACTTTTTCACGTAGTGCCAGGCAGGTTTGGACAGCTTTTTTCCCTTAATAAATGAAGTCATTATTTCAAAACTGCATTTTGTATTTACTCGGGTTATCTTTGTGTAATATTAAAATTAGTTTGAAGATCTGAATCATTCAAGTGTGACAATTATGCAAAAAATAAAAAAATAAAAACAGGAAGGGGGTAAAAACTTTCACACCACTGTAAATCGGTCTCCAATATTATTTTAGTCATTTGTGATATAAAATATTACTTTCGTTGTACTTCACAACTGATATTTTTTAACATTGTTCAGAAGTACAATAAACCACAAGAGAAATCTAGACACTTAAAAGTTTAAGAACACAGAGGCAGAGACAAATGATCCAGAGAACTGAGACCTAGCCTAAACTTCCTAATTAAATAACATTAGTGTCATAAAGGTGTAATGCATTACTCAAATCAAGCAAAATTTGTTTGTAGCCTATAGCCAATTTCACAATAGATCTTGGTTTAAAGCAGCTTTAGTGAAAATCATCCCTTAAAATCTACTGTTTGTAAGCTCCTGCTCAGCCAAGACAAGTAAATATTAGTTACTAGTGTAATACTAATGTCCAATGAATAAATTATTTATTAATTTAATGAAAGCCTGTTTTAAGTTGTAAGTATTTACTTAAAGACTACATAAACTACTAAACTGAAAAGTTATGTTCAATACATAAGTGCATTAAATAGCTCAAAAATGAACCTTTGTATCCACAGTTAAGGCCAAAACATTGCAACAGTTATTACTGCAAAAAAAAAAAAAAATTATTAACATAGATAATCTCAAAATCGTGGTTTACAATTTGCATGTCATGGAAGAAGCTGTGGTTACTTTGACATTTTTGTGTGCACATATTTATGAAGGCATTTTAATATGTTCCAACGTTCTAGATGCTTTTGGAAGCCGTTCTTGAACGAACTCTGGCTTTTTAGCTTTATCTCTATCGTGTTCCTTGTCTAGAAGTCAATACTATCTAATTTCACAACACTTTTCCCTCTCTTCATATCGTTTTCCTCGCTGCAGTCCTCCGCTCGCACAGAGGCGCTGTAGCGGCGCGTCCTCTCACCAAAACCAGCCCCGGGAGACGCTTCCTCTCGAGCCGCAAGACAACCGTAAAGATGCCGTCGATCGAATTCGACGAGTAAGTTCTTCATATGAATGAAACCATATAGTTTTACTTATGCTTATTCCAACTTAACAGGCATCTGATATCGTGTTTTCCACAGCTCAAAGCCTAGCTGGGCCGATCAGGTGGAGGAAGAGGGAGATGAAGGTAACTTACGAGGCCGCAGCGCAGCCTCACGCACGTGTTTAAACACTCATTAATTAAACTATACTCACTACATTAAGCGATGTGAGAACATACTTTAAAGTTATAAAAAATACTCTACCTATAGTGAAAGTTACAGTCAGTGAGCAGGATGTCTGACTGACTGAAAAAGGCAGCTGGTGCTTTGTGCTCTGGCTAACGTTACTGTTCTGTGTTGTGTTATATTGTACTATATTATATGCTATATATACACATGTACTATACTATGCTACTTTGTTTTACTACATCCAGCTGTAATATATTTTTCATCGTGCTGTGTTGTGCAGCGTATACTATTATGCTAAATTGCACCATACTGTATGTCAGTAGTGACAACAGTTAAGTTAGAGTAAAAAAATAATGTTTTTTATATTGTTGTAAAGAGTTAGGGCTGCAAAAACCACTTACAACGGGGTGCATATGTTTTTTTGTTTGATTGTTTGTTTTTTAATTCATTAAATTAATTTGTGTATGTGACAACAGTAAACATACTAATATTCAGTTAATGTGAGGTCATAAAAACCTTGTATAAATGATTAAATAAAATAATAAAAAAGTAAATTAAATAAATAAAAGATAAATGCTTTTTAAAGTAGTTTGTATACATTCATACTGTGACTGCTTAACATGTCATATAAATTAACTATAGTTATTAATTTATAACCGATCTATTTACTTACAATTTTCTTCAACAGGTACACTCCCTTCACCAAAAGAGACGGTCAAAGGTAACATCAAGACTGTCACAGAATACAAGATTGATGAAGATGGCCAGAAGTGTAAGGTCAGCAGAGTTTTTCTTAATATTATATACTACTTGTCAAAAGGTTTCAGAAGAATCAGGTTTCATATTTGTCCTTTGCTCCTCTATGGTCAGATTGTCAGGACGTTCAAAATTGAGACACGGAAGGCCTCCAAAGCAGTTGCCAGGAGAAAGGTATGTCTTAATTTTCTTTAGTATATTGATTTCTCCATTAAACATATTGTTATGGGGGATTAATTGATACTTCATCTAACAGAACTGGAAAAAATTTGGCAACTCAGAATTCGATCCGCCAGGTCCCAATGTTGCCACCACCACAGTGAGTGATGACGTCTTCATGACCTTCATCTCCAGTAAAGAGGTACGATGATGAGAACCTGAAGTTTTTGCACTGATCCATATTAAAGAAATAGTTCACCCAGACATGAAAATTAGCTGAAAACTTACTCGCCCTCAGGCCATCAGAGATTGTAGATGAGTTTGTTTCTTCATGGGAACAGATATTTAGCGTTACATCACTTGCTCACCGATGAATCCTCTGCAGTCAATGGGTGCCGTCAGAATGAGAGTCCAAACAGCAGTCGTGTTTGTGAAGCGAAAAGCTGCATGTTTGTGATAAATCCATCATTAAGATGTTTTTAAAATTCAAACTGTTGCTTCTGGCAAAAATCATCTATCCTTTATATTGCTTTATCCACTGAAAAAGTAGTCCTGTCTGAATCAGGAGAGAAATATGCATAGATCAAGCATGGTGTACAATACAAAACAGTTCTAAAAAAATTGGTGGGTTTTAATGCGAGATGACAACATTATGGACTTTTTTTCACTAGAGGAAGAGTAATTATGGATTATAGACTCGTATTTTGGTCAGAAGCAATGATTTAAAGATGAAATGCCTTAATGATGGATTTCCACTTCATGAAACGTTTATTGATGGACTGGAGTCATGTGGATTATTTGTGATGTATTTATCAGCTGTTTGAACTCTCTTTCTGACGGCACCCATTCACTAAAAAGGATTAATTGGTGAGCAAGTGATGTAACGCTAAACTTCTCCAACTCTGTTCCAGTAAAGTTAGAAACTCATCTACATTTTGGATGGCCTGAAGATGAGTACATTTTCAACCTTTTTTTTTTTGGTGAACTATTCTTAAAAAAACAAACAAAAAAAAAAACTGTTTTATCATTGTGTTGCCAAATGAGTGATACACTGGGCAACTTTTTGAGCAATGTTGCTGTCAACGGGCATCCAGATGAGACCGAGCCCACGACCGCTCTAATATATCCAGATAGAAATTTGTTACCCATTCTCAATTGGAAAGGGCCAAAGCAACATTGCTCAAAAAAAAGTTGCTGGGCAAAATTGCTCAAAAAGTTGCCCCGTGTATCATCAGCCTAAGTATTTTTAAACTGTTCAGTTCTAACTTGATACTTCAGTCCTAAAAGTGTTTCACTTCTCTGTTGTACTGATACCAACTTGAAGTGATTCTCCTGCTTGTTTTACAGGACTTGAATGCTCAAGACCAAGATGAAGATCCCATGAACAAGCTGAAAGGACAGAAGATCGTGTCCTGCCGTATCTGTAAAGGGGATCACTGGACCACTCGCTGTCCGTACAAGGACACGCTTGGTCCTATGCAGAAGGAGCTGGCCGAGCAGCTGGGTCTGTCCACGGGAGAAAAAGAGAAGACAGCAGGTACGAAAGCTTCATGTTGTCCTGTTAAGCATATTTGGTGTCAATTGTTTTTTTTTGTTTGTTTGTTTTTTTTAATCAAAATTATTTTGCTTTGATATCTAGAGCCCGAGCCTGCCCAACCGGTCCAAAACAAGACAGGGAAGTATGTTCCCCCCAGCCTGCGGGACGGTAGTACGCGCAGAGGAGAGTCCATGCAGCCTAACCGCAGAGGTACGTGTTTGACATTCAGATCTCAAACAATGATGTTCTCAATCAAGAGCCTAATGGTAATGTGGTGATATTTTCTCTGCAGCTGATGATAATGCTACAATCCGTGTGACCAACTTGTCCGAGGACACCAGGGAGACAGATCTGCAGGAGCTTTTCAGGCCTTTTGGCTCCATCTCTAGGATCTACCTGGCCAAGGACAAGAACACAGGCCAGTCTAAGGTGAGAGATGTGAAACACGGCCGAAAGGGATTCATGAGCATATGACAAATAAAGCAATGAGAAGTTACCAAGATTCACGTTGACTCATGTACTCTGTTTAAGAACTAAACAGGAACATTAGTGACAATTGTTAATCTAAAAATAAACTTGCTTACATTAGTTTTAATAATATGACAGCATGAACCATATGAGTAATGAATGTTTTCAGAAGAATAGCACATATGACTTCTTTCCCCATTACTCCAGGGCTTTGCCTTCATCAGCTTCCACCGGCGTGAGGACGCTGCCAGAGCCATCGCTGGTGTGTCTGGCTTCGGATACGATCATCTCATTCTCAACGTGGAATGGGCCAAGTGAGTCCTCCTGAAACTGAGTCTAAAACGAGCAACAGCTATGCTTTCTCTGATCTAATCATGTTTTCTTTGTCTTTCCAGACCCTCCAACAACTGAGAGAGCTCCATAAATATTCCAGGAGGTCTAGATTTGTTCTACCAATTGTATCAGGCAGTGATCTAAATAAATACAAATGATAAAACATCCAGTTGTCTAATGTGTTTCACTCTGTGGTTTTGTTCTGTATTCTGTCTTTAATTAGCTGGTTTTCTAAGTACTTGCATTTAAGTATACTAGTAAAGCTGCAAGTAACTCTAAAGCTTACCAATGCTTTACTTAGAAATAATGGGGAACTAATGAAGAAATCTTGAGGAAAATGCAGATATTCCTTCGCTAAAAGTTCTTAGAAATGATCTGAGGTATCCTGTAAACCTTATTTTGCTATGTAGAAGTTATTTTCTGTCAATGTGCAAAGCTTCTGATTCATTAACCACTGTAGGTAAATAACTAGAGGAATAACGGTGCAAGACAGAGTAACAAATACCAGTCTGCCAGTCAGGTGGATAGAGGCAGCCGTAAGATAGACAAACATCACTAAAAGGGCAAGACCATAGACGCGTCCCCTCAATATGGTCAAACTGTCCCCCTAGTATTTGATATGATTGATGCTGCAGGTCACTACACATCGCTTGCTGTTAGGATAAGTAAAAAATGTTTTTAGGATGGTCTTCCTCAGCAGTATGATGGCACTGGTCAATGGCCAATCAAATAAAAAGGCAAGTTTTCTGTTCACCGAACCAGAACGTTCCAGCACACAGAGTCTTGATTTAACGGTGACGAGTGTAAGGTAATATATAAAGCAGCTAAACATGTATTATTTGATAAGTGTTTCATGATAGAAATGTTAAATGACTGACAGTAATATCCGAATATTTTGACAGATTGTGCCATTTTAAATGTAAAATACAGACTACCTTTTAGTGATTCATAATGAAATGTGACAAGACAATATATTTTAACAGAAGTTTTCAATGCATTACACAAAAAATACAGTCCCTACCCCACATCCAAAAAGTTTTGCCTAGTGCAGTAAGTAGGAAACATTAGAAGCTCAAACAGTGCTTATGATTGGCATGTTCATTATTTTTTTTATCAGTGTATCAGCATTTTTAACAAGCATTCATTTAGCACAGAACATAATTTAAACATTGAAAATGTGCATGGCATAAAGAGTAAAGGCACTGCATGTTACATGGAGTAAATTTTACATCTCAAAATATTTTTTTGGTTACACTTATAAGCTGTCCTTGTCTCACAGTGTAATTATACATTTAAGTACCAAATTATATTAACTACATGTACTTACTATATGGTTAGGTAGGTTTACTTGCATTAAATTATACATAATTTTTATATTAGTAAGCATGTGTAACGTGTAACAAGTACACATTAAAAATAGTGTCATTGTTTTTTTTCCCCCAGACTCAAGATTTTTAACTGAAGAACCCATGTGCTTCAAAAACAAATTACACATTCTCCTCTCGCCCACTTGTCTGTTAGTGTGCTATTGCAAGTGTAACTTCCTTTTCGTTACACAGTAAGGAATGAGCTCACATTACAGTAATTGACGGCATGCCAAGAAAGTTAACCGCCCCCCTCAAACCCTCCCCCAAATTTCACAACCAATCGCAGCCTACACTAAAGTTCACTAAAGGTCTCAGATCTCTAATTATGTGCAACGAGTCAGCATCACTCGGTCATTTAAGCTACAATACAGTCAAACACACATTGTTCAGAATCAAAGAAAAAACACTTCCCTTGGGACCATTTACCAGATTTCAGACATAAAAAAAAATCCATTTAAACCATTGAATAAGAGCTTTATTTGAAATATTACAACATATAAAAACTACATAGAATTTAATACCACTGTCTCAAGTGGATAATTGCAAATACACAGATAAAATCACATTTAGAAATTGATAAAACATCACATAATGGCACTGCACAGACTGTCCATTGAAATGCCACTCAAGTGGCCAGCTCCGGATCAGCTTATGGATAAATGGAATGAGTTTAGTGGGCTTATGCGTCAAGACGTTCCCAAACACGATGTAAATGTGCGGCGGTTTTATGGAGAGATGGCTTTAGTTGCAAACCTCCATCTTCTCCTGCTTCACAGGCTCTGAGGAAGTTGAACAACAGATTAAACTTCATTCTAATAGCGATATCAACAAGGACTTGATTTAAAAATTAAAAATAAAATAAAAAAGTACCTGTAGCATTCTCCTTCAACTTTCCTTGCACACACTTCTTAATTTCCAGGCCGATGGCTTTGGAGAGGGGTGGAGGCACAGCATTACCAACCTGAGAAACACAAGGTCATGGATTAGTGATACTACTCCCCCCGCCCCCACCAAAAAAATAAGAAACCAAACCCATTTTAGCACATGCATCATACCTGTCGGTGTTTGTCCAAGACGTTACCAAAAAAGCGGTAGGTGTCTGGGAATCCCTGGGAGCGTGCACATTCCCTGACACTCACCACACGGTGCTGCTCAGGGTGGAGGACACGTCCCTGTAAACAGTTACCAGCATAATTGCAACAGGGTACAACTTTTACCAATTAGTATCGTTACAATTCATATTGTGACTGGTTAGCATATGGCAGGTTGGCAATACCTGCTTGCCCATGGGCTCAGGATTGGTAACTGTAGTGCTGAAGAACCCGTCCCATTCCAGACGGCCATACAGACCGGCCCAGTGATTGTGGCGGTTACCCGTGTGAGGCAGACACCAGGGAATCAGTGTGTTGAACTGCCTATCTGCAGGGTCACATGGTTTTCCTAGTGCAATGAGAGACAACAAGTCAGGATTTCTATCATTTAGAAAAAAAAAAAAAAAAACTCAATCTCATATTGAATTGGGAAGGACCAACCCTCAGCACAGGAACACACTCCTTTCAGGGCACCAGTGCCATTGCGGGCATTCTTTTTGTCGAAGTGGGTATAGCGAAGCTTTTTTGTGGTGGTGCCATCCCGCAACCGCACCTCAATATTGGGCAGATCCCTCCAGTCAGAGCCAGGAGCCAGAGGAATGTGGCGCATACGGGCCGCCACCAGGGCGCTCATGTCCTACAACACAAAACCAACTATTTAAAACTGCTACACTTGTGGTTTAAGGCAAGGTGCCTTTTCTCTTCACAAGACTTAATTTGACATTCACAAGGCAGAAACATGCTCTTCATCTAATCCAGTGGTTCTCAACAGATTGTTTTCAAGTGGAAAAAAAAAAAAAACACGTTCCTCTGCATTTTCTTGTCGGTGGGGAGAGGCGGAGCTTATTAGCCTGCCTTTTATGCAGCTGTCAGTGCAGACACGTTTCAGAATGTCAGTGATTGGCAGCAGAATGGATTTTGGGAAGAAGTTTATGGATAAGTTCATCACACGTACGAAAAGGAGTTGTGACAACGATGCGTCGTCAGCTCCTACCCCTAAGAAATGTAAAACACGAAAGTATGACATTAGCTATCTTCAGTGTGGCTTTACGGTGGCTGGGACAGATGCTGAACCGCTGCCCCAGTGTGTCATATGTGCAGATCTGCTGGCAAATGATAGCATGAAGCCATGCAAGCTGAAGCGCCATTTAGAAACGAAACACCCGACACTCAAAGACAAACCCTTAGATTCTCAAATTAAAGTTATCTGGCCTTGAACAGCAGAAACGCAACCTCAGCAAACACATCAGTGTCCAACAGGTGTCTAGAAGCATCCTACTACGTCTCCAAACGAGTTGCTAAAGTAGGAAAACCTCACAATTGCCGAGGCGCTAATCTTACCTGCTGCCAAAGATCTGTCAGGTCATGTTTGGAGATAATTTCGCTCAGCAGATTAGTGACATCCCCCTTTCTAACGACACCGTTAGCCGCCGCATATCTGACATGGCAAGTGACGTTAAAGAGCAATTGCTAGCTAACATCATGCAAAGCCAGTACTATGCCCTACAGCTCGAGACAACTGATGTTGCAGGGCTAGCACAGTTGCTTACCCATGTCAGATATGTAAAAAAATGGTAATATTGAGGAGGACATTCTTTGCTGTCGGTCTCTTCCAGAGCACACAACCGGCAAGGCATTGTTTGAAGTTCTGGATGGATATATACGGGATGCAGGCATGTCATGGGATAAATGTGTTGGGATTTGCACGGACGGGGCCCGTTCAATGACTGGGAGGCTTAGCGGTCTTGTCACTCGTGTCCAGAATTTAGCCCCTTTAGCCAAATGGACCCACTGTATGATTCATCGTGAATCTCTCGCATCAAAGAAAATGCCTGAGTGTCTTGAGACAGTTTTAAAGCAGGCAGTGCAAATGATCAATTTCATTAAAGCACGGCCATTAAATGCACGCTCGTTTTCCTTGCTTTGTCAGGAATTGGGAGCCGAACATGAGCAGCTCCTTTTTCACACTGAGGTTTGCTGGCTCTCCAGAGGTCGGGTTTTACATCGCCTCTACGAATTGCGTTCAAAGGTGATGACATTTCTTGTTAATGTGAATTCCGACCTTGCGCAGTACCTGGATGACCCCCTGTGGTTAGCGCAGTTGTCATACCTTGTAGACAGTTTCGACAGGTTGAATTCGCTGAACACATCGATGCAAGGGAGAGATGCCAACATCTTGCTCCTTTCAGACAAAGTCAATGCATTCGTTGGCAAACTGGATCTTTGGCGTGATCGGCTGATTAATAAAAATGTTGACATGTTTCCCAACTTCACTGACTGTGTGCAAGAGACCGTGATAAATATCTCTCCTTTGATTAACAGTCGCTCAGCATGTTGAGGGACTAAAACAACAATTCGGCCGTTATTTCACTGAGGATTTCAGTTAATTTGCTTGGGTCAGAGATCCCTTCAGCTGCCCAGGAAAAGACCTTCCAGTTGACATGGGGGAGCAGTTAGTAGAATTAAAGAGCGACACCAGACTGCGACACATCTACAGCTCTTCCTCTCTGCCGTCATTTTGGTTGAACGTGATGCCTGAATATCCTCAGTTATCTGATGCCGCTGTAAAATTACTTCCATTCGCCTCAATTGACTGCTTTGATAAAGTACCGAAATCGGCTCCAGGTGGAAGATGACCTGAGGCTTGCACTGTCCAACATCAAAACGCGAATTGTGCTTCTTTGTAAAAGGAAGCAAGCGCAGGTGTCCCACTGATTGATTTAACGATGCCATGGCTTAGACGCAGATGCGGCCTGCGTCCTAATTCGCATAATATCTGCCCTAAATAGTACTGAATATTATTTTAGGGCGGATAGTATGCGAATGCTTGTAGAATGCAACGAGCCAATGAAATTCAACATGTTTTACACCTAAAATACTTACAATTTTCTGAAACATTGATAATTTTTGGCCATGTTCCATAACTATCTAGCTATCGGTCCTTTTATATAGTTTTATTAAACTAAAGTTATTTTAAAAATCATAAAAGTATAAAAAAAAATTCTATCTGGTCCAAGTCCAAAATAAATAAATAAAATAAAAAAAAGTGTGGGGGGGGGGGGGACTTTAGTTCCAAAAGGTTGAGAACCTCTGATCTAACCCTTTAAAATGACACATTAAGGGTTAGATAAGAATTTTAACCTGCTGACTAACTTCCTGTAGGTCTCACAGGAAATTTCTAACAGAAAAACAACTGCAGCTTTGATACAAGTACAACCTGCAAGTCAAATGGAAAAATAACACTGGGTTTATGAAAGCCACTGATGAGTCACGCAACTCTTTTCCATATGCCAAAACACCTTCAAGGTGAAGGAACTGACCTTACAGATGTGATCCCTGAGGATGGGCTGGTACTGAGAGCCACGAATGTGCCTCTGGAACCAGGACTGTGGCTCGCCGTTATAGGAGATTTCCAGAGACGCGGCCCCGTTACGGATCTCTGGGAGGTCAGACATTGTGTCCCGCACTGTGATGGTGCGATAAATGCCTCCATTTCCACTGGACAAAAAAAAAAAAAATAAAATAAAATGGTGTGATAAGATTAGAGCAGTAACCAGAATTTGCTCAAGTGACAACACAATTGGGGTAACACCAAATGCTTACCGAGTGACATTGCTGACATATTTCTTTTCATCAACCACCACACTAAGAGAACAAGCACGTGGGGCGAACACATGAAGGGGTTCAGGGAAGCGGGGCAGCTTTTCACCTGGGGCTGCAGCCAGGATGATCGCCCTGCGTCTGGTCTGGGCCACCCCATATTGCCCTGCCTGCAGAAGTCAGACATTAAAATAGACAAATTAAAGTGATTAAAAAGGGGGGGGAAAGAAAAAGATAGATGATAATAATAATAATAATGCACAGTCCTTTGCTTGGTGTTTTTTTTAACACCAATAAAACTGTTGAGATCACAACCACTTCATTACTACTTAAATTAGTCTAACTTACCTGTAGCACACCAAAGGTGCACTGGTAGCCCATGCGAACAAGACAGCGCAGCGTGAGCTTCAGGACCATGGAGCGCTTGAATGACACAAAGTTCCTCACGTTCTCCAGCAGGAAGAACTTGGGTCTGTAGTAGTCACAGTAACTGGAAGAAAAAAAAAAAACAAACAAACACAATGGTAAATGCATTCAACAGCATGTTTCCAAAGCAAATGTTTCACAGCAAGACTCAGTCTGCTAACCTCAGATACGAGACCACCAACGAGTTCTTGAACGTGGAGTACGTGCGCGAGTTAAAGCGGTTCATTCCACTGAAGCCTTGGCAGGGCGGCCCACCGCAGAGCATCTCCACGTCCCCCTTCTGCGGCAGCTTCTGTCCAAGAGAGTTGTTCTTCTCTCCAGACATCACCAGCTTCAACAGGACGTTACAGTCCTCTGTGAAGACTGTGGTGCCAGGGTTGTTCAACCTGAACGCCTGAGCAGCAGGATCCCACATCTCTATGGCCCAATTCGTCTCTGTGATACCTGGTGTTTGGGAAAAGAAATGTATAAAATACAACACAACAGGGGTCCTCAGAGTGGACTGCGGTCTGGTTCTGGACTCCAGCTTACAGTTTCTACATTCATTCAAGCCCTTTCCGCTCAGTGTGCGCTGCTTCTCTCAGCTGCTAAAGATGTAAAGCACTAAAGTTACTGATTGTTTTTCCAGGTTTGTGACGAAACCCCCCCCCCATCTACATAAAGCACTATTAATCAGCCCGTTAAGAGCATTTCATAATGCTATAATTGGAAAAAATTGTAGAGGGCAAGGAAATACAACAAACTTTGAAGTTACAAAAAATTCTCTACTCATGATCAGAGCATTTTACAAACATTGGAACATTTGTATTTTGCTTAGCATCTATTAAAAACAGACTTCAAGAGGAAAACCCTGAACAACCATATTTTTCCTCAGTCTTTTTAAAAATTACAGCTGATTAAATTATTTTTGATGACTATTTTGACAGTTAAGGATCTTCTTTTACAAAGTACTTCACTGGGAAGGAAACTTTAACTGAAAACCCCTGCAACACAATATAGTTCCAGAAACGGGTTTGTATGGAGGACCAACCTGCTTGATGGAAACCCTCAGACAGACCACCACAGCCAGAGAACACATCCAGTGTGCGCAGTTTGGGGACTGTCGTCTCTTGCGGCTCCTGATCCTGCGATTCCTGTGAGGCTGCTTTACCCTTCCCTTTACCTGCAGAAAACCACAATACACAGACATTTTTGGTCCCCCACAGGCAGTCATGATTTTTAAACAATATTGCATTCATGAGCAATCTCAAGCCAAATAAACAGTTCAGAGAACTACAAGTAAATAAGTGACCATGACTTGTCATCTCAAAGTTATAAATCAAATGTTACCTTTCCCCTTTCCTTTCCCTTTGCCCTTATGCACTGCTGACCGGGCATGATTGGGAGGATCCTCAAAGCTCTTATTCCTGGCATTGTATGCCTAAAGAAAACACAAAAACCTTGAACAAAAAAACTCTAATGCTTTAGTGAAAGTTTGCCAGGTCAGCTGGGAAGAAAAATAGGTGCACCATGGCTCATTGGATCAATGCCACCATCTTTTTGCTCTTTAACATCCTATCCTTCATCCTCACCTCTAGGAAATAAAAGTGATCAGGTCCTCTGCTCGAATAGTCCTGCACACTTTCCACCAGGTCCTCTGCATACTCTACTTGACAGCGGCCCAGCACTTCTGCCATGTTTACAGTCACCTCTTCATCACTCCAGTAGAGCTGGTTTATGTCAGAATGGTAGGCACCCTTTGGTCCTTTATGAGTGTTTTCAGGCCTGAAAGCAACGATCACCATGAAAAGAACTCAGGTGAGGTTATATACAGCCTTAGTGGAAACTTGAATCTAAAGGTTGTACTTCAAGAAACTGATGTTAGCCAAGGGAACTGCTTGAAGAGAAAGAAAATGTGTCACCTGTAAAATTTATAGAGGCGCAGTTTGATCTCCATTCTGTCTGGCTTTCCATCACTGCGTCTGTTGCAGAAAATTTCTTTGACACGCCCAACACGGAAGGGCTGTGGTGCATCTAGGTTTGAGCCCTTGATGTAATCTGAGGACTTTCTATAGTATTCTGGGTACAGATCTTCATCAGCATCATCCTTCCTGTGAGAACGCTTCACTGGGCTTGCACCCTTCAACCTAAAAGGGAAAACATACCTTTAATAAAACAGTATTACTTTAATACAGTATTACTCAAAATACTTTAAGGCAGAAAAAATAAAAACCTTACGCAAAATTAAAGGCCTCTGGGGGGAGATAGACACTGTCCCCTACTCTGAACTGCTCACCCTTCAGGGTTGCCAAACCATAGAAGACTTTAGAGTCACTCTCCTCATCCTTCAGGGGTTCATAGACACTAGGCACTTCCTGAACATCTCGTTCCTTATTCCTTACGCAACTGGCACAGAACCTGCCATAAAACGTGTTAAAATGCATGAACAGAAAAACTGATCTGTAAGAAAGACAAGGTCTAAAAGGGGCGCTCACTTATACTTGCGGTCCTCTGACGGTGTGACCTTAGGAGGAGACTCAAAGCGAGCACAGTCACCATCATACAAGAGCTGATAAAAGAAGCTTTTGCCATCATCTTCGATCACTTTAATGTCATCATCCATTCCACCCTGAAAGCATACAAATATTAATACCTCCTGCCCAGTGTGTTATAGACAAATGTAGAGCAGATTTCAGCATCTGTACCTCCATGAACCAGTTGTCAGATGGAGCCTTATAGAGGACGTTGACCTTGCCTTGGACGAAACTCAGCTGCATATCTTCACACTCATCCACAAGGAAGAGCTCAAGAGGGTCTGATGACTCTCCAAGAACCGTATCAGTGCCACGGCAAAACCAGTGCGCATGAAACATCTTCTCACCGTCCTCCCACAACGCCGTAATCCTATAAATCACAGGGAAAATTTTGGCTTACCAATTTAAGGCAATATGGTGCCAATTAAGGTGCCAAGAACCCAGATTTGCTTCAATAAAGGTTACCTGGCCAAGTAGAGGGGATGTGATGGGTCAGCAGGGCTGACAGAGACACAGTCTCCCACCTCCACCACCTCATTCTCCACACGCACTTTCATGTAGTACTCCTTCCTTCCATCAGTCTGAAAGGACAACATCAATCGCTCAAGTCCAGGAAATGGACATTCAGGATCTTATTGTAAGATAGAGATCACATACCTTGATGGGCTCGCCCACCCAGCTGATCTTATTCTTCGTTTGTTTTTTCTTCTTTGCCTGAGACATTTTCTTGGTCTCCTTAAGAACCGGCAACACTTCCTCCTCATCCATATTCTCATCGTCCTCAGCTTCTTTCACTGCCAGGTTGGGACATCTGGACAGGGTACAAGACACCCATTTAGCTTTATTCGAGCAAACAAATCCAAGGCCATTGAGCTGGATGACAAACTAGCAGGAAATAAATTGCTACGCAAAAGGGTTTTCCTATTCTCACTCTGTACGACAGGGGGCAGCACACTGACTAAAGATGATTTGCGCTTTATTAGTATTAGTCACAGCACAGATATGAAACAAAACAGACACGAGGCACTGCAAAAGCAACAGTAAAGGCAGATTAAAACGACTGACTTAAAAGCACGTCAAAGTCAGTTTCGGACACCAAAAAAAGCTCAAAACACACAGAAATTAAAATATGATTAAGAATTTAGATAATTCACTCCTTCCTGAGCCAATATGTTGCCAACTAAAGGCAAAATCAATGTATAAATTCTTGCAGTATCTGTCCTGTAACAGACACCCTCACCACACAAAAATTTCGAAATCAATTGACGTAAAAAAAAAAAAATATTTTTTATTTTTAAATAGTGATAACAAATCAAAGAGATTTAGAAAGAACATTTCAGCAGAATTTGTAGCAAAGAGGAGGGAGCAAGCAAAGATCAGTCCCAAACAAAAGTCATGTTAGTCACTCAATTCAGAAACCAGCTCTGACCAGTGACTGACATTTAGTCTCATTTCACAACACATGGAAACAATACTACATTTTCGCCAAGCAGAAGGATTACACTAGTATGAAGACTGCCCACAGTTAGCATACCTCCTCTTCTGACAGGCCTGTTTAGTTCTGCCACTGCCTCCAAACTTGATCATATCCTTACAGGCTGAACACTTGCCACAATCTGGTGCTTGACACACCTGAAAAATAAAGATATGACAGTCTGGGTCACATGGACATTTCAGGCATAGTTTGGATGCAATAAAAGGCCATTTTTGGACAACCTACCTCACAGACACCACAACGTTGTCTCTTCACACCACCTCCATCCTTATTGATCTGGTCAATCTGATCGGAGAAAAATGTGTCAAAGATTAGATAGACCAGTTTAGTGGTGGTGGCTTTAGTTGGGCCCTTGCTGTCCTTTTCAATCTTGGTGGGATGACGGATGGCTTGTCTTCTGGCTGCTCTCCTGAAGAATAAAATTAATGTAATGAGCTACAAATACACCATTTTAGATGCACAGAGACCACTAACAGCCAAACAAAAATGGAGCCATGCATGAAATATGTATGGGTGTCACAGGACGCTGAACGGATTGACAGTCTGTCAAGACTGAGTGATGCAAATTTCTCACTTCAAAGTCAGTTTTAGATATCATCCGAGCAGATCGGCTCTGTGCTTTACAGAACAAGGACATTCAGTTCTTTCAAAGGCTTAGTTTCTCTACACAGGCAACTTGTAAATTCAAACAATGGGAGCCCAAATTAACATCTGTTATGCAAAGCCATGTAAGTCAGGGAGGAAGAAAAGAAAAAAAACTATGGAAAATGTTCTTGTTCTCATCACCCACCCCTTTCAGCTAGTGAAGTAGTTTACCACCAACACAGGCTACTGCAGTTGAGCGTATGGGAAAATAAATAAACCAAGCCACACACTCTGCAGAAACATCAGGCTTTACATACCAGTACAGCTGCCTGCTGCGTTTGGAAAGGTTAGAGGATATTAGAAACAGGAGGAGATCATGCAACAACCACGAGTGAACCTTAACATCCCAACAAACCACTGAACGATTCTACCATAGCTTCAAGAAATGGTTCGCACATCATAAAAAATAAAGTTAAACTGCATTCAAACACATTTATTCACTTTACTAAAAGATAAATTGTAAAATATAACAAGCTTTGTATTGTTACAATGTCGGCAGTACATGCAAACAATTTGACGATTTGATTGGTTTGTTTTAGCAAAAGTTGTCTCATCTGGCGGACTTGTGAAAACTACAGATTGTACTTATGCATTTTTCCCAGCTCAGACAGTCAGATTGAACCAAGTGCATTATAGGTGTTGAAGTTTCACCATCTTTTTTCACCACAACCCTTTATGTAGCACTGAGGTTTACTGCACATACAGCCAACTTCTCAGGGTATCTGCAGGATTTTTTTAAACGCAAATTTAAGACATTATAACCTTTGAGACCTGCACAAACAAATGTAATTAATACCATATGAGTGGGGTAGGGCAATGTCTATGGTAACAACTATTAACATTTAATAACTGTAAGAAGCATGACTTACAGTTCAGATACAGGATAACTTTACATTCAGACTTTAAACCTCTCTTTTTTTTTTTTCTTAAATGGATGAGCAAAAAGTGTTTTATTAATTTAAACAATTAAATGACATTTACCGTCTAGAAAAACACAAATAAATTAATGTTCACCTTTTATTTGTATTTAGCCTTCATACAAACAAGAAATGCAAAATCAGTCAAATAAACATCTCAGACTCACCTTATTAATATCTTTAACTTCAAACTAAAGGCTAACATACACTACCAGTCAAAAGTTTGAACAGTAAGATTAGTTTTTTAAAGAATTCTCTTCTGCTCACCAAGCCTGCATTTATTTGATCCAAAATACAGCAAAGAAAGTAACATTTTGAAAAAAAACACCATTTAAAATAACTGTTTTCTATTTGAAAATATTTTAAAACGAGTTATTCCTGTGATTTCAAAGCTGATTTTTTAGCATCATTACACCAGTCAAATGATCCTTCAGAAATCATTCTAATATTCTTATTTGCTGCTCAAAAAACATTAATTACGTTGAAAACAGCAGAGTAGATTTTTTTTTAGGTTTCTTTGATTAATAGAAAGTTCAGAAGAACAGCATCTATCTGAAATATAAATCTTTTGTAACATTATAAATGTTTTATCAAACTTTTGATCAATTTAAAGCATCCTTGCTAAATAAAAGTATTAATTTCTATAATTTCTGTGGCTGTGGGGTTGTGTGTCGTAATTGCGTGAGCAATATCTCGTGATCGATTTATTGGATTAATCATTATTAATCGTGATAATCTGCTGTAAGTAATGTTCAATTTTTCAAAATCGGAGCATGTTTCATGAAGTTATGAGCTAAAACGTGACAAATGCTACATCGTTTATTATTTACATATGGGTCTTGCGGGGCTTCACGTACAAAAACTCGCTCAAGTTTAGTCAAAGCCCAAAACAATTATACTCGTTGTAATCTACTCTGTGAGAGCTTTCAAATGACATGACAATCTGAGCTTTATAATGTTTTTGACATTACAGTAAATGCAAAAATATTTCAAGAATTATGCAAATAAGCAAATAACTCCGCACTAAGTTTTTCCATTTGGCTACATGCATTATAAAGTTCAGACTAAGCTTTCAAATGACACCTATATTGCGTTGATCAAGGCTGTAGTTTTGAAAATATGATTATTAATTTTTGCACAGCTAGGGGGCGTTCCGCCAGCGGTACAGTCAGGTTTAGAGGGACTGCTCAGCACTCGTTAAGAGCTGACCAAAATGATTACATTCATTAAAAAGCTGAGTCTCTAAGCTTTAAAATGATACCTAATTTGTTACTCCATTTAGTGGTCGCCGAGTAATGATTATGAATTTTTTTTTTTAGGGTGCAGTCCCACCGGCTTAGTGGTTTTAAAACCCTTAGGTTTTAAAGGGTTAAAAACCAGTAGCAGGCCCTTTGCACATCATCTAAAAACAGAAACACCCATTATTAAAGCTGCACACATCAGCCACCTTTTGGTGGCATTATACCAAGGACTATATTAAACGTTACAGGCAATTACAAAAATATCTGGACACACTTTTTAATTATAAGCAGTCCCCATTATATCGGTCATTCACTACCGAGTGCTCATAATAAAATCATCCAGAAGTTTCACTATGAAACTCACCTCTTGCCCAAGGTAACACCAGCCAGCTTGATCAAGTCTCTCATACAGGGAGTGATGATGATGGGCTGCTCGTCTGAGTCTCCAGCCTCATCATAGCTCTCCACCTGCTCCACCACAAACTGGGCATGGCGCAGAAGTGTGTCCTCGGTGAAGCGGTTGAAGTTAAGCCCAGCCGGTGGAACAGTAGTCTAAAAACATGAAGGAACAGGTCAGCACTGCTACCGATGGGACCAGACACACACCAAGACCATGTCAATCAGCTCACCTCAATTTTGTTCAGCAGATCCTCATATGTGGCATCTTGGTTCTTCTGGAGAAATTCAACCACAATCTTGCTCATGTAGATCTTCTCCTGCATCAGAGCAAAAATTGCAGAGTACTCCTCACTGGGGTCCATTAGGATGTAGTCAGCAAAGGCTGTGGAGAAGAAATAAAACAGGTTTGATCTCATGTGCATGGACTAATCTGACTAGGATGAGACTGATTACGTCAGGAAATACTAGGGATGTGATGAGATCTCATGGCATGAGATCCGATGTCTTGTGAGAACATGACGATATCCTCGCAAAACATTTTGCAGTGTTTACATTAGAGCTGCACCATTAATCATTATTAAAAAAATAAATAAAAAAAAAAAATTGCGATCTTGATTCAAACACCCACGCAATCTTATTTCTGAATGACAACGATTCAGCTATGTCTATTACGACTGTTTAACATCACGAGTGTCAGTGGAAGTACGTTTTGTCGCTGCCCATGTTGATGAATCAGAGAGTCGGCCATCATCACGCTTCCGATGTGAATGCTGTCATTCACTGATATGGGCGGCGACAAAACACGCTGCTCACGCTCCACTCACAAACAGTGCATTTCAAATCGGCAGCTGATGCTGCACACAAAGCAACCACACCATTATTTCGGTGTTACAGACATTTAAATTAAAGTACTGGGATAAAAGTTTATAGTTTGGGTATAAACACTTAGTCTACAGTAGCGATCGAAACGAAAGCATCTTAACACTTGTATGTATTGTAACGCTTATCCTCTTCCACCAGGAGGTGGCGACAACCCGTTTAAAAAAGTATTTGTCATTGAATCATTCATTCAAAGAGATTCCAATAGTAAAGCAAGTCTTTATGAAGTGAGACACTGACTCCATTGAATTTTTTATTTTGTTCAAATGAATATATATTTTTAAAAGACTTAAGCAATGAACATTTTGTCAGAACCACTAGTAAATTACATTTTGTTTTCTAAGCTTTTTTTTTTCAGAATCGTGATCTCCAATTTATATGTTAAAAAAAAAAAAAAAAAAAGGAATTCTCAATTCATCCAGAATTGTGCAGCTCTAGTTTACATGTTTATTACTGCATATAATTCATTAAAATAGAAGTTTAATTTCATAAAGTACAAGTTGATTTCAAAATGCACCTACATTTTTTGCATTTTGTGTTTTTCAGTTGAATAAAAGTCTATTTTTCCCTATATATTTCATCGAGGATTTAAAAAAAAAAAAAAAAAATTCTAAAAATCTTGTCTCGTTCTCGTGAACCCAGTCTCGTGTCGTGGGATAAGTGTCTCGTCACACCACTAGGAAATACTTACCTGTGGTGAAGCCAATTAAAGCCTTCTCCCCACCATCAAAACCAGTGATCCACCAAGCATTGATGGGACCAAGCTTCTTGGCAGGAACCCCACCTAAAGATTACAAACAATGTAATCTACACTTAACCCTAAAATGGCAAAAATTGTCAGTGTTCATTGTAAAGAAACTTGGGACATACCATCCATGCATGGGTTGTCATCGTAGATGGGCTTAACAGCACAACTAAAGTACAGCTCCACATTTTTCTCAATAAGGCCAGAGTCAAATGGACACAGGTGCCCACGCTTGTCATACACACTACGAATGAGAATTGTAATGTCAGTCAAATAATTGGCGAAAAACAAAATATGAATACCATTCAGAATGATGCATTTCTCCTCATTACCTGAAGTTAGTAATCTTGTGCTGGGGCAGATCTTCATAGCTTTCAAAACCATCTTCATTTGCATCAAAGAGGGATAGACGCTCATCAGTCAACATCTCTGGTTCATCCAACTACCAGAGACAAATGACATTCAATATTAGAGTTGCAAAGGCATAAAAAAAAAAAAAAAAAGAAAAAGTCAACAAATGTGGATCAGTTAAGAGTTCCCCAAAAATTTAAATTGCCATCATTTACACACCCTCATGTCGTTCCAAACCTGTATGAGTTTTCTTCTGTTGAACAGATTTTGAAGAATCCTGGTAATCAAACAGTTAATGGTCCCCATTGACTTCCATAGCATTTCTTTCCATACTATGGACGTCAATGGGGACCAACAACTGTTTGGTTCTTCAAAATGTTCTTGTGTGTTCAACATAGAAACTTACGCAGATTTGGAAAGACATGAGTGAGTAAATTACAATTTTTATTTTGGGGTGAAATATTCCTTTATATACCCAATTAAAGAGACATTGATTGGCAGCAGCCAAACAAACACTACAAAACAGCTCAAGGCATAACTCACAGCATCATCAGGATCTCCCTGGAAGAACTTGAGGTCTGAATCATCCAGATACTGCCTGCAGTCAGGACATTTTGGTGGAGGGGTCTAAAATGCAGATCAATAAGATTCAATTGGGGCATTAAAATTCAAGCAGTAGCATAAAGGAAATGAAATGAGCGTCACCTTGACTGCAGACACAGGCTTGATCTTGTCATTAGTAGTGTTCTCAGTATCAGGCCTGAAAGAGGTAGGGGATAAGATTTATTAACCTCACAGATTCATTACATGGGGAAAAAGCATGGCTTAATTTGACTAACGTGGAACTCACTTTTCAACTTCTGTTTTAAGGCGTTTCTCTTCATGGATCTTGACCAGGGAAAGAAAATTTGTTCTTATTAAAATATTTCCATGATATCTTAAAACTGCATTAACTGTCAAAACCTTACCTCCTCTATAATATCTTCCTCAGGCTTCACTTCTGCCTCACCATTTGTGGCTTCTCCATTCAACTCATCAGACTTGCGTTTTGGGCTATTGGAAGAAGGTACAACACCCATTTATATAGTGACCAAAGACTAATACAAACTCAATCAGATTTCAACTACCCAAGCACAAAACTGCCATTTCACATCAGATTTGCACAAGACGACAACACTTAAAATGTTGACTTGCACTCTAGAGAACATGGAAAGGATAGTTGGCTGTTTTCCAGAGTTACGCGTGACCCTGGTACTGGCTGGAGATTCTGTGAGGGAATAAAATGTGCCATTAATAAATACTAAATATTCTACATCCAGCACACAATGTAGAGATGCAGCTGTTGTAACATGGAGGGTAATTAAAAGCTGTAAACCCCTGCAACTCACTCTTGGGCTCGGAGTCTGCTTTACTGCGACGGCCGCCCCTTCCCTTTGGGGCGCTGGGAGACTTTATAGCATCTCCTTCCTCCTGAGTATCCATGGCTCCCTCCTGCTCGCCCTCGTCTTTGTGAGACCCATTTTCAGAGAAGCCGTTTGAATGTCCGTTCTGCTCCACTCCTTCATCCTCCTTGACAACTCCCAGAGCTTTCTTCAGCATGGCCTTCACCTCTGACATGTAAACCTCCTGAACAGAAAGACACTCAAGTTGAAGCACAAGTTCTCATCTGTTGTGGACGGGAGAACTGAAAGGGCAGCGTAACTCACAGTGGAAAGCTCGGAGCTCTTTAACTTGTCCTCAAGGATTTTGAGCTGGTCCTGAGTATCAGTGAGCAGGAACTCCTGCAGTAACCTGAGCTTTTCCTTTACACACTCCTACACAATGAAGAAAGAACTGTGCAGTCAAGCAACAAAAATGTTGAAGAAACTCACTCATGCATTTGGCAGATGCTTTAAATCAAGCATTCAAGGTACACGTTAACATTTTATCAGTTCTTGCTTTCCTTGGAAATCAAACCCATTAACTTAGCATTGCCAAGTTCTACTGTTTGAGCAACAGGAAAGCCTGAGCAACTCTTAAAAAAACAAAAGGTTACAATACTTAAGTTCGCACATAAATCTAAGGCATGTTTCTCATTATCTTAAAGACATGATATAAATGTTGGCATGAAATGAGACTACCAGACAAATGGTGCCTATAAGATAAGAGGATGTGCTGGACCAGATATACAGTGGTGGCCAAAACTGTTAGAACACTTGGCATATTTAAGGGGTTTCAGTTGTTTTTATTGAATTGGCCATTACAATACCCATTAAACTAACTATTGCCAGAACTACCTGCGACCAAAGGAATCTGCTGGAACACTGAAAATGATGGACTGGCCCCCTCAAAGTCCAGACCTCAAACCAATCAAGCAAATTTGGTGTGAGTTGGAAAATAAACAGGACAGATCTATTGTACATTCAAAGGAAAGCCTTTGGCTTGAGATGCAGAAGGCATGAGATAACATTAGTGTCGAAGTTCTCAGGAAATATATTGACAATATGCCAAAGAGATGTGCTGCTGTAACTGCTGCAAAAGGCGGACATACCAAATATTAAAGTCAAAAGTGGATTAAAAAAAAAAAAAAAAAAAAAAAAAGTACGACTCACTTCATCTGATATTTGTTGTGCTCAGAGCAACCATCTGCATGTTTCATTAACAATGAAATGAAATCATGTTTTGGAGGCAAAAAAGGTCGATATTTTCAGATCTGTCAGGTGTTGAAACAATTTTGGCCACCACTGTATGGCAACACTAAGACTTATAAAACTACTAACGTACAATACATGAAGGGCATATTTTCTGCCATATTTCTGTGAGATGCCTACATGTAAAAATCACCAACAACCCTCACCTCATCTGACAAACTGTCTCCACCTTCATCCAGCTCCTGCAGCCTGGGAAAATGAAGGTAAACATCTCATTAACATTACACAGCACCCAACATCAAAACGACTCGACGTGCAATAACATTTAATCTTAACATTTGTTTTATCTACAGCTGACAGTTTTAGTCTCAGAAGATTACGCAAGTAAACAAGCACACGCATGCAGAGGAAGTCGGTGTTTATTTTGTTATTAACATCACTTCTGACGATATTGTCGTGAATAAACTACACAACGCAGGAGGACTCAGTAGTTATGAGTCTAATGACTTGTGCAGTGATTGAGTAGAGGGAGACAGGAGGCGGGCAGAGCTGTACCCGGACACGTGTATTTGGCGCCAAATACAGTCAGACTGTCACCTGCGAGTCTGTTCGTATCAAAACAACCAGCCGCCGCTGGTTTTACCCTCCACACGCGAGCTGATGGAGGGTACTCTTACAGCATTTGTAGCACGGCTAAATGCTAACTACAGTAAAAACTTAACATGTTTTACATCTCCAAAAAGCACATCATACAGCAGTTATGTGACGTGATCAACGTGTAACAAAGCCCGCGAATGAGCAAACTATGAAACACAGTCTATCGTTATGGTTGCATTAAGGCAAAGACAACACCGTACCGTTCCTTGACATCCTCTGGCAAAGACAATGAGGTCCTGGTAGGCATTTCAAGTTCGAGTTTGACCAAAGAAAATTACTATTTAAAAACACGATTTAAAACAACAACAGATAAAAGCGGCGATTAAGATCTGACAGTGTCAACAGCAGCGCTTTATGAATTGTCTCTAGCGACGCGCGGGCCGCTTTTTCGCGCGGAAACGCGGGTGAGTTGGACGCTACCACTAATTTAAAGTAGGCCCACGGGGGTCAAATGAGTTGTGCGTTTCTAGTTTGGTTTAAAACTATTCAGATACATTATTTTGAGTATATGGAAAACGTTTTAGTACTTTGAAATATAAACTTTAAGAGTGAAAGAATACGAGGTCTTAAATTGTTTTCAAGGATTACTTTCGCGTGCACCCCTTCTACGTCTTCAGAGACTCAACCTATATGGGATGTACCACATTTTGCTTCGCCTCAGGGGTGCAAATTCACTCCTCCTGTTCATTAACTCTTCCTGTGTAAATATTTAACATTGCCGGTGACGGATATAAACCTGACACCACCGAGCCGACCAGTTCGATTGGTATATTTAAATTAAGTTTATATTGTTTTTAAATAGTATTTATATTTAGAATGTATTTGAATAACAGTGTTATATTACTTAAAGCTGCAGTCCGTAACTTGTTTTGGTTAAAAATGATCCGAGATTAATATTTGAGCAAGTACATAACCAGCCAGTGTTCAAAACTATCGCCTTAGTATAGCCCGATTCACATCGGTTATCTTATAATAATGTTTATAATAATAATAATTTGAGTGGTACAGGTAGGTTTTCGCGGGAAATTCGAGCATGGCGCTGCGTCATTACGTCACGTCTGTAAACATAAAGAAGTTGTCCTGGGGCCTGTACCATGAAGCCGGATTAGCTGGCTAGCCAGGTAAGTTTCAGTTTAGTTTGCACCAGTCCTTGGTTTTAGGTACCATGAAAGTGGCTTGGCTTATTAGCTGCGTTCATTGCCATACTAACTTATACTGCACAGTTCTAACGTGTTCCCCGAAAAGGGCAGATGTATCGATACTCGAAACCACGATCTCAAACTGCAATTGGCTGGCGGCAGAGACAGCAACGTAATGACATCATATCATTAAAAAAAACCTGACGGAAAAGTTGACAAATTTCTGGACCTTTATAAGGATTAACAGCCAAGCTATGAACAGAACTAAATAAATGTTATAATAGATAAATTACAAAATGTTTTTAATTTATTTGTCTTTTTTTTTACATGTTCCCAATTATTTATATTCATGATTCTAGCATTTGTGTAGGCTTTACATTTTTACTTAGTGTTGTAATTAGTAATATAATTTATATTTTATTACTCCATTACACACAGCAATTTTAGTTACGTGACAGCATTATTACAGTTTCTTAAAGATCATGTTATTGCATCTCCTGCGCTCCATCAAGCCAAGCCCCTCCCATGAATATTCAAATATATACAGATCAGATATAACTGTATAGCATGTGTGTGATGCTGCGTTCAAGTCCTCCTCGGACGTTCGTACTTACCAGTAGACAAGTCGTAATAGATACGACGTCGGGTGCGTTCAAGTCACTTTGGTCGGAAAAATGGATTTAACTTTTCTACATAAAATTCAATTATTTTCTGACAACTTACACTATAAAATGATGAATGAAGAATGTGCATCATTGTGTGTTTTCTTTTTTCTGTTTTTATTTAATTTATGAAGGTATAAACTGAATAATTATATATTCTATATATTATACAACTAATATAATATTTTGTATGTGTAACTTATATAGTTTTCATTGTGACATTGCACAAAAAATGATAGAGCAAGATCATTTCCTTTATTTGTCATTGCTCGTTTTTTCACTGGACAAGTACTTCAATGGAAATGTGTTTAAAGAAAATTGATTCCTCATTCTTTAATCTCGTAAATACGATGTATCCGACATGACTTGAACGCACCAAAGACTCCAATACAATTATAAGTAATTATTTCATCACTAAGAATCTCAGTGAGTAAAACTGGCTGTGTCTCGCGAGAAGTGTTATAGACTTCACAACATTACTTATTTTGCTCTGTGTTGTAATAAAGTAGCAGTGGCTGTTCGCCGCTGATTTTAAGTCACACATTCTGCTTAAAAAGATGCACACGCTCCCATTAACTCCCGAGCAGGATCAAGCCTGAGCTTGACAGAGAAGTCCAGTTGATGATCAGCTTCATGGAACCAAATGATCCAAGATCAAGCCAGATTGGAGTGGTTTCGTTTTGTCAACAATCAAAAATCCAGCTAACTGAGTTAGCGACGTACGAAGAACGGACCCCAGGCTAGAAGGCTATAACAGATGTGAGGATGCTGCATTTATAGCCTTATCTCACAGCAGCTAGAATAATTAAATGTATCATTTTGATGGCGGATTGTAATCCAGAAAGGATTATGTGTTTATGAAACACGTGAATGAAATTAAATTATATTCCAGTTTTAAATGTGCTTCTGTTTACAGATAGCCTGGGATTACACAAGATTTGTATTTTAAAGAAAACCAGTTCGAAGGGAGCATAATTTGCTTTTTGGGTTAAAATAATTTCTTAATATGAAATTCGAATGGTATGACAATTAGATATTAGACTGTACAGAAATTGAAATCTACAGCTAATACACACTATACTCATAGTCACGCAATGTTGATGTTGTTAACATAAATAATTTGAGAATAAAGTATGACAATAATAATAATTTGTACGGTTTGATGTTATGAGCTAACCGATCTTTAGATTTAATCACCGTTTGTAGCACGATTTATGGTAATGTTTTTTTTTCAGTTGGTCAGAACAAACGTGGCAGACTTGTTACTTGTTCAGATGGCAATATACGGTGAACATTCTTATTTGGGTCATATATTCCAAGACATAGGCTAGAATCTGTGATTGCGAAGTATAGTAAACATCCACACCGGTGCAGTGACTGACAGCTACACATTCACCTCAAAACATTAGATTCTTCCGCGCTGGAGCCGTGCCGGAGCACAGACCACGCTCAGAAGATAATTCCGCAAAAGCTGCAATTCCAGGTTTTCAAACAGAGATGGCGACAAAGAGGCAAAACTTACGGACTGCAGCTTTAAAGAAATAATTTAAACATTTAATAAAGTTAAAAAAAATACCTTTAAACAAACAAATACAGATGCAAATACAAATGCAGTCCTTTGAAATAATAAAAAATCAATACGAAATAAATGTAACATAAGACACAGTAAAGAAACACAGTAACAGCAGATTTTGTTCAAATGTGTTGTAATTTTAATTTTAATACTGAACTATTCAAAAGAAAAGATGTCACACAGATGTACATATTTTCAGTAATAACTAATTTTATTATAAACCAAAATCATGTAATCTACACATGTATACAAATATAGCATAACTTAAGAAATAACAGTTAGTTTAGATTTTATTTTAGACTACTCTATTTTTTATTTTGTGACAAAAAAGCAAATGTTGCATTATATTCAACTGTATTATATTATGTTTTAAATTATTAAAATTTTTAAATAAACAAAAACGTAAATAACAAATTGTCCACCTTTTTAAAAAATCTAATTCACTTTATATTGTTTTTTGTAATAAAACAAAAAATGTTCAAACAAAAATATAATTAAGAAAGGAAGATATGCTTCAATGGCGTTTTTCTTTCTTTCTCCTTTTTTCCACCTCCTCTTGTGATATGGCATGACGGGCCAAAACAAATGTCATCAACGGGCAACAGGGGCCCTGGTTTTGGGCATCTCTGCTTTAAATTAACTACAATAGTTTGACCAAATCATTCTCATCCTATAATCATAATCATGTAATCTCAGTTTATCCTACAGATGGCGCAACAGGCCAGTGCATTATTTATCATATAACTTTAGAATCTTTTCTTTGTCTGAACACAAGGTGACACTCTGGTACAGCAGTTGTAGGTACTGCTATGTGTGGCGTCTTCTCAGAATTAATGTGTTCTCATATATGCCAGGTGGAGTGGGAGTACAGAATGTCATTAATCACAAAGACTGTACTGAAAACAACTGTATATGTTTGCAGCTGTTTCAGTATGGCTGATGTCAATTCCTGCTAACTCTTGGCCATATTCCCAGCTGTGTTGTCTCCCAGGGTGGATTGCTGTTCCCACCCAGGAATTCTGGATGTTTGACAACAACCAGGCCAGACCATCCTTAAGCCCACTCAGTCAGAGTTCACAATCATTTTTTTAAGGTCATGCCGACCCAGCCAATGGCCTCCCAGACACCCCTTTCCCATAATGCCATTCCTATTGATCTCTCATCACACTGCCTTCTTTCTTATAAAACCCTTCGGCTAAACATCTGCACTCCCACAAAACCTTGGATCTGGCACTTATGGGACTGTCAGAAATCAAGGCCAGCAGTTCTAAGTAATATTGTTTGCGAACAGATTCATGTCCTAGCGAGTCGGCCTTAATCATGTTCATGCATGTTAGCATTTAGTTTCCCTTTTTTATTATCTAGTCAGATTTCTGTAATATGTGGGATAAAGCTCTTGTGTTCAGATTGTTAACTCAATACTGCGTAGGACTGAAATTCAAAACAAATTACGTAGTGGTCATTAATCACTTCTGTCTCACGCACACAACCACCACTTCAGAAGTTACACTTTCTGGGTGTATGCTAATTGCTAAAAGCATGTGTGAAACTATCTAGATATTTTCAACTACAACCTTACAAAATATAAAACAGAGAACAACAAATGACAATTTTTTTATTTAATTTTTTTTTATTAAAAAAAAGGAATGAACTAATGTGTATGTACCTACATTAGTGTTTGGGATTGTACCGATTTAGCACAGGTAGCTTGCTACTAAAACACAAGGCTATTGCACACAAGACATTTTATACGTATACACAATACATACATACTGTACACAGATACATACATACATACTTTCATATATTTATCATATAAAACAAACATTGTTCCACAGGGTAGGCAATGTTTTACATTGAACAGAGTGATAGGGATGCTCACACAGGCTTAAACTCTTCATGCATTAAAAAAGAAAGGAAGGAAAACCAAAATACATTACATTAGGCCGGTATTGGAAGAGCTGCCAAAGTGCTTTCTCTGCTGAACTAAGGCGATCAGCAGAGGAAACTAAAACATGTTGAACGGCGAATGATTGTGTGAGTGAAAGTGTTAGACTGATGATATTAACGGATGAGAACATCAAGGTCAGTCCATAACAACAGGAAGAAGCATTGGAAACACCAGACTTCCTGTGGTTGCAGGAAGTTTAAAGTTTCTTCAGAAGACTTGTGACATATTAAAAAACAGCATATATACCTTCAAAATTGATAAAGGCATGCTCAGTTTGTCCTAATCTCAGAGTTTCCTGTCTTATCAATGGCGTATCGATTTCAGTTAACTTTAAATGTCGTTAAGACTTCACAGCGAGTGCCCGTTCTTGATGCTGCAAGCTCAATAATCAACAGGAGAACAATGATGTTCGGTAATACTGTCGATCAGCGAAAATGTTCGCTCATAACACTTCATTCTTATATTCAGTTCCATTCGTCAAGAGGGCACTAAACGAAGTACACGCTGCCGCAGCGACGCTATGGCATTGTCGTGCCAACACAACCAGCTTTTACATTGAGAGATACTCATATCAGGAATTCAGTAATCACATTCTGATTGTGCTTTCCTCTTAGGAAAAATTAGGCACATCAAAAAAAAAATAGTAATGGACAGTGAGTTTAGATGGACAAGATGGACAAAGAGGAGTAACATTGACAATTGTACATAGGTTTGCCATACATATTAGTTTTTATACAGGTTAGACTTTCATGCAATACAATGAAGCGGAATACTTTTATTGTCATTATTTTAAATGGTAATCAAAGGGTGTTATGTATATCGAGTAATTCGATAAATACATTAGGCGAGGTTCTGCAAGCATGCATGGTAGTTTGGCTCACATGGAGTGCATTGTCGATCCTTACATTTCATCTGTCCACTCGAATCTCTGAACCAGTCTACTTGAGGATAGGATACAACTTGTATGTGACTTCTGGTAGCTTGGTCAGCATATGAGAAACATGCAATCCCAAGCTGCCTAGAAGTCTACAAAGTGCAACTTTGATTTTTCAGGTTTTGTCAAAGAGCTTAAATGCATATTCCCATTTGAATTTGGCTTACTTTCATTTGCCTTAAAATGCCAAATACATGGTAAGGTCTTATTCTGTGATGGTCAGGAACTTTTGCAAGGACAGAGGACACGGGAGTTCTGGTAGCACAGTTGTGATATCTACTCTAAATGTCAGAGAGTCCAAAGACATTGATTGTGATTCTCGTTTCATCCATGAGGTCTCTGAACACTTCCGTCTTCTGTGCCTTGCCTCCAAGATAGGCTCTCCCCTTATCTTCAAACACCTGAGGAGACGAAATCAAACACAGGTAGTGCAGTCCTGCATGATGGGAATTGACTGATTTTCATGTTTGTTGGTGCAGTGCTCCATTGAGCTCGAGCTCTTGAGTGGCACCATGCAGCGGTGAGGTGGCCGGCCACAATTAAGCAGCCCCCAGCAGCAAAGCACCCTGAGGAACTCCCTCCTCATCTCCTTACTCCTCATTGTGTAGATCAGCGGGTTCAGCGCCGAATTCAGTGTGGCGAAGCTAAAGAAGACGGTACCATTGTTGAGGATAGGACATTGTTCCATCGTACAGGAAGTGTCCAACAGAAGGATGGTGAAGGCGGGCAACCAACAGATGATGAAGACGCCCAGCACGATTGTAACCGTCTTCAGGAGAGCGTAAGCTGGAGAATTGGTGGCCTCTTGGTGGCTGGTACGCACAATAAGGTAGATGCGAACGTAAAGGATCACAATGGACAGCAAGATGACGGTAAAGATGGTGACGACAAACAGGATGTAGTATCGGGAGTTGAGAGGCAGGAGAGTGGAGCAATCCCCCAGGTTATTAATACAGTTCCAGCCGATAATGGGAAGACCTCCCAGAAGGATGGACATCACCCAGCATGTTCCGATCAGAAGGAACATGCGGCATGTTTTGTTGGAGCCGTAAACTTTGACCTTGGTGATGGCGATGTAGCGCTCTATGGCGATGGCCAGCAGGCTGAAAACCGAGGCAGACAGTGCGATGAAAGCAGTCCCTTCTCGTATGAACCACTGGACAGGCACCAAATGAAATGTCCTAGAGCCTGACAGGAAGATGTTGGCAATATAAGCGGAGCCAGCCAGTAGGTCAGAGAAGGCCAGGTTTCCAATGAAGAAGAACATGGCCGAGTGGAACTTCTTATTGCGAAACACGGCAATGAGCACCAGGAGGTTTTCCAAGATGATGATACTGCAGATTATGACAAATAAAATGTTCAGGGTGCTCAGGTTTAGTTTATCCTCCATGCGGTCTTTTAATTCCTTCTGGCTCATGTTCTTGGCAATGCGATAGTGGACCTCTATGAGGCTCTTGTTGAAGTACTGGGAGTATTTGCTCATGGTGACAGTTTGGCAAAGCCCTGCAATGGTACGGCCAGTAGTCATTCAGAGGGCAGATTGTCTGGGCCAGCAGGGGCACAGGAAATGAGACGCCCAGTCCGAAGTCACGTCTCAGTGGCCCAGGAAGCTACTTGAGTGTCACCTGGAGACAAACACAAAACAGAACGATTACTGCGAGGCCAAAGGTAAAAAGGTTCCAATCACAAGTCAAATATAAACTTAAAAAGGCTGTAATTTCTGCACCAAACAATCTGTTTGAGTGGCATAACATTAACCGATTTGGACAGGACTATCTATGTGTCCAAACAATGGAAGATGGTGGAGTGTGCATGATTTTCGTCAACAACGAAAACGAGATGATAACGAAATAAAAACTCTTTTTGAATGACAAAAACAATGGCAAAAATCTATTGACATTTTTGTCAAGGAATACAAATGAGACGAAAATGTTAGGGAGGGACGATTGGACAGAAATCCAGTTTGAACAAATCTGCGTGGAAAGGAGGGGAGATGCACACATTCGAACTGTAACTCTCTGATCATAAGTTTGCATACACTTCCTGCACGTCTCATAAAACGTAAAAAATGTCAGCGCCTGGGAGTAAGAAAGAGCAGACATATGGATAACTTTGAAAAGGGTGACTATGTGAAAGAGCACTTAATTCGGTCTGGTTTTCTGAGCGCACAAAGCTGAATCCCACACAAAAGCGCCTCTCAAACAGCGCACGATTACTGAATTCAGTTCTCTCGTGCGTCTTGACAGAAAAATACACAAAATGATCTCAAATTGTCCGTTTTGATGAGTATTCACGTAAACACACCTGGTTACATCTTAAGTGAATGCAAACTGTTGGGAGAATATCAGATGTGAGACCAGTATTTTGAATCCATGTGCATTTGGTCTTAAAGGGACAGCAGACTAATTTATTTGCTGTTGTCTGTGTTCTTATTGTTAATGAATCAACAAAAGAAAGAGAGAAAATCACTCACTGCTCTTGAATGAATCACTAGTAGCCCTAATATGGATTAATCTAATTTTAATTTATATAAATAAATATGTCTGCTTGAAAGAATGAAGGATGTTGTATGCACATTGTATTTCATTTAGTATTTCAAAAGAAGACCATGTTCTTGTTTCTTTATGAGAAGTGGTTTTATTTCATTTTGAGATAAAGACATGTTATGTGTCAAAGCAGTTGAATCGGTCTACATTGCATGTTCAAATCATTCATATTACCAGATGTTTTCTCTGGGAATAAATTTTGGATAATTTGGAAATTTTTGAGAAATGCTTAATAAAAGCATCACACTGCTAAACCCATTCGATTTTAGTTGACTAAATCTACTGCAGATTTAGTCGACTAACGTCTTACGATATTTAGTTGACTAAAACTAGACTAAGACTAAAACTATTCAGATAACTAAAATGTGACTAAAACTAAATGGCATTTTAGTCCAAAGACTATGACTAAAACAAAATCAAAATTTGCTGTCAAAATTAACACTGCTGATCAGCCTGTGCACATGAGGTCCTGTTTCCCCCTGGTATCAGCACACCCCATGTGTTTTCAGTGATCTGACTGCAAATGGTCAACCATTTCCACCTGGCATTAACATGCTTTTCTAATGTGTCTCCACTGACCACTTGTGTTCAGATTTCATCAACACACTCCCCTCATATTTTGTCACACTCTACTTCATTTTCACAGGAGTACCACATGTATATGACTGATTGAACGAAGTATTGTGACATCTTACAAGTTAGGGTAACGCTTTATTATAGACACCAATTCTCACATATTAGCTGTTTATTAGTACTTATAAAGCACATATTCTTCATGACCATATTCTACATCCCTAATCCTACCCAATCCCTAAACTTTGCAACTACGTTACTAACTATTAATAAGCAGCAAATAAGGAGTTTACTGAGGCAAAAGTCATAGTTAATACTTTGTTAATAGCAAGAATAGAACCTTAAAATAAAGTGTGACCCAAGTTAGTGGGAAAGGAAGAGAATGAAAAGTACAAGAAGTGGGAGCTGCAATTTCTACCATGTTTTGTGAAGTTTAAATCACTTGTTTTTGGTGCACTTTCTCGGAACATGTCCTAGAACAAACATTTGTTAGTTAGGTGAGTGGATGGCAAGTATGCAGTGTTTTACTATGGTCTGGGATGCATTCAAAATGTTTACACTACACATGTTTTTGACTACCTCCATATGTGGTTTCAGTGATCAAATGACAAAACTTTTAAGACCCTGTTTCCATCTGTATTTAGCGCTAAACACTTGTAATTGGAGCACAAAAAAACACATCTTAATATCAGGTGGAAACACAGCCTTAAAGACTTGTTTTCTCTCATGTTATGGTGCACATTATACATAATCACAGACAAAAGGTCACTCTGAGTAACTACGATTGCTCACTGCTGCCCCAGGTGAAAAACAAGTACACTTCCATCATGTGCTTAAAGTGCTCTATTTTCGCGCACTAACTACAATGATCCTTTAAACTTAAGATCATCTAAGTGTACTCAACTGTGCTATTATGAGACACCATAAATATGAACTAAAATGCACTTTTAACATACTTTGTATTTAAAAAAATTATTTAGATACCACTTGTAGTACACTTGAGTGTACTAGTGAATGAAAGATGGTTTCAAGTGTACTACAAGTGGTAACTAAATTAATTTTTAGTATGAAGATAGTATGTTAAAAACGCATTTTAGTTCATATTCATGGTGTCTCAAAATAGCACAATTGAGTACACTTAGATGATTTTTAGTATATTAAGTACAAAATTAGTGCGCGAAAATAGAGCACTTTAAGTACATTATGGAAGTGCACTTGTTTTTCACCTGGGGCAGCTTGTTTAGAGACAGTTTGAATGGAAGCAAGTTTGAAAAGCGTTGCCGAATCCATGACTACTTGAGTGTGCACACTAGAGGAGCGTCTGTGACTAGAATCTGGAGCCTTGTGGTGCAGACATCAACAACATGAAAGTCTAACAAGCTTCCTTCTGGTAGTGTGCGCTAGGCTTTATCTTAAGCACAAGCAGTGGTCCTGCATTGATCAGACACATGTTGGAAACCAAAAATAGCTCAAGTAGTGTTCTGGAATTTCCCTTCTGAGTAAAAGCTACATGCCAAAATGGTCCTTCAGCTACAATCTGTTCTTGCCCCATGAACTAAGATAAAGTGAGAGTTTATGTGACACACAGTCTTTTACACCTACATGTAAAATTATGCAATGCTGGATGCTTATTATTACTATTTACTGACTCACAAAATAATGTAACCTCACATCACGGGATGTGTAAAACAACTTGACATTGTAACCATCAACTTGTTTTTTCAATGTCTATCACATTTTACAAAAATATCCAAGATCTTTGAAACCAGTGACTAGAGTGTCATTTCAAAGGCTATAAACATTTCCCTAACCTAAAATCCCCTTTTAACTGCTGATGACTAAATAAACAGAAAATGCTGAGAATAATGTTCTAGAATGTTTATTAAGGAATAACTGGTGACAGACTGCTGAATGCATGAAAATTAATGAACGTATTTGAGTAAGAATTTTCTGTATGTGTGAGACAGAGAGTGTGAGCAAGCAAGCGTGATTACTCGTGTCTGCCCTGGCTCCAGACATATAGTCACAATATTAGATATAATTACAGTATTTTAGATTTTAGGCAGACTGCATTCAGCTTTCTGCTGCAGAATAAATTGTGTTCAAATTTGAAGTTCGAAGTTGTCATAACAATTTGCTTTTTGGTTCTTTTGATATGGTACACATCTTTGAAATTCTGTTCATCTGAAATAATGTGGAGAAGTGACGTAATGCAATGAAAACTAGAACTACTTTGTAGCCACACAATTGTGGAAACTGTAATATCCAACATAATATTGTGTTCCCCCACCTATCAGAAAAGTGCTAGACCCCCTTAAATATTTTTTCCAAGAACTACTGGTAAAAAAAAAAAAAAAAAAAAATTCTATAAGCATCTTAATGATCTTACTGTGAACAATTCTTTTGTTTTAATTCTTGATAAAAACATGAAACTTAAATATCTTAACATGAACTTCTGGTGAAACAAGACTTCTCTGTGGTGATGTACGCAATGAATATACTGCAAGCTCTCAATCAGATCTGCCTTCATCCAATCAACAACTAATAGATAGAATAAACTCTGCACTCTACATTTTTTCTTTTGATAGTCCATTTTACTCTGATGTGCCACATTACAGAGGATGTGGTACTAGACATTGTGACTTTAAATTATAGACTTATATATGACATTTACATGAAAACACATTTTTTTGTCATTTACTCACCCTCATGTCATTCCAAACCTGTATGAGTTTCTTTCTTATGCTGAACACAGAAGAAGATATTTTGAAGAATTTTGAAGAACCAAACAGTTGTTAGTCCCCATTGTATGGAAGCCTGTTTCTGCCACTGAATAAAATTTTTAAAAAAGGTTATTGCGACTTTTTATCTCACAATTCTGACTTTTTTTCTCAGAATTGCATGATATAAACTCGCAATTGCATGTTATAAATTCAGAATTGCAATTCTGAGGAAAAAAGTCAGAATTGTGAGTTTATATCTCACAATTATGACTTTTTAACTCGCAATTGCGTGTTTATGTCACGAGTTTGTATCATGCAATTATGAGAAAAACAGTCAGAATTGTGAGATAAAAAGTCGCAATTACCTTTTTTATTTTTTATTCAGTGACGGAAACGGGCTTCCATACCATTGACTTCCATAGTAGAGAAAGAAATACTATGGAATTCAATGGGGACCATCAAGTTTTTGATTACCAGCATTCATCAAAATATCTTCTTTTACATTCAACATAAAAAAGAAACTCATACTGGTTTGGAACGACGTGAGGGTGAGTAAATGATGACAAAATCATCTCTCTTTAAGAGATATCCAGTAGATACCAAAGTATACAGCCACAATCAGACAACAGAAAAAAAATGTCTCTTATTTATGGCCCAGTGGTTAAGCAAAAATGCTATATGTAGAGCCATGGCATTTTGTCATGTTCTGATCGCATCGTCTCTTAAACTCCTCCTTAATTTCCTGTCTGCTCCCTATTGTCACGAATGATAGAAACCCAAAAAGTGCATCTCACAGTACTTAGAGTGAAGTCTTATGTACTTTGGTTACTATCTACCTATATACTATAGACAAATCAAAATATTAGGCCACAGTATCCCTCGGCTGATGGTTACACAGAGATATGACTGAAAGATTGCTCAAACGTAGTTGTTCTTGACAAATGAGGACCACTGCCCAAGACACACCATCAGCACACCCAAAGCCTCGACACCGAAAGACTCAAATCCCCCGTCAGGCTAGAGTCACTGTAGAGACTATGCAGTCATGTGGAATGACATCTGGAGACAAAGGCAGGAATCTGAGACATCTGTGTGACGCACACACCTCACTTCAACATCACTGTTTGCTGCACACAGTTCAAAACCCTTCACATACATAATCACAGATGCCGACTTATGTAAACATACCAGGAAGCGCTTCTCAGTCACCTATAAGAACACAATAAGCTACAGCTGCGTAGACAGTGGCACAATCCTGCTGCCAAATGCCAATAATATCCAGCAAGGCCATTTCCTTGAGCAGCAGTGAAGAACAATGGCCTCCTTGTCCAGGTTGCGTCTCACTTGATACTCTCTACTGGTACACTGGTCCAAAATGACACCATACGCAGGCCGTCCCATTCGAACTATTTTAAGTAAACACATTTTTCACACTGTAAACAATCAACAGTTTATACTGTCAGACCAAAACTTAAATTACCCATCAAAATGTGCGAGTCGCCTTCTCAGAAACCGAAGGATGTGTTTCAAAACAGCTCTGCTTCCACCACCCACTGAAATTTCACTCTCGGAACAGGTTTAAGTGGGTAGTTTCGCTGCTGACAACTCATGCTCGTGATTTCACGGGGCCGTCTGCAAGGTCCTCGGAGCAGTCTGGGCCTCAGTGTTACTGTGGAGACCTTTGCAGCCTTTCATCTAAGGATCTGACAGCATGTGAAACCTGATGGTCTGGTTTGTCAGCAATGCCGTCTCCGGCCTGCCCCACTTCACTATTACCCCCGCCTGCCCCGTCCTTTAACGGGACGCCAGATCATCCTGTCTAAATAATGAATCTTTTGTCTCTTTTATTCCACATACTGAAAGATAAATGTGACCCTGGACCACAAAACCAGTCATAAGGGTCAGTTTTGACAGGACAATATTTGGCCGAGATACAACTATTTGAAAATCTGGAATCTGAGGGTGCAAAAAAATCTAAATATTGAGAAAACTGCCTCAATATAGCAATGCATATTACTGATCAAAAATTACATTTTTATATATTTACGGTAGGAAATTTACAAAATATCTTTTTGGAACATGAAGCCAAAGGAAGCGCTTGTGGTGTCAGAAGACTAACATCCTGTTCAGACTTGATAGCTGACTGGTGGAGAGCAAGACAGTTAATGTGGGAAAGGTTTGGTGGAAGCGAGAGACACAAAAGCAGAGCAGAGGAAGTTTATTCGGATTCTTACAGGTGTAATACGTGCGGCAGGAAACGTGCTGAAGCACAGCAGCAAGCCGCTCATTTTGTGGCAAAAGTGCAACGGATATACATAGCTTCGAGAAATTGTTGTAGATTAAACTGATGTAGTTCAGAACTGACTCATCATAAAGGTCGCTCTTACAGTTCTTATGACAAGCATTATGATTTCGTTCCGACTTCAGTGAAACCTGAACTTAGGACCCCAGTCTCGGGCAGGACCCCGCCCACATCCCCATGACAGTTCGACAAAAGCCCCAGGTGTTGTTGCGCTTCCCAACAATACCTGATAAGCCCCAATTAGTAAGCGGCATCTGAGCAACCGTGTTTCCCACAACGCACCTGTTACCTAGCATCAGTTGAGCACCATTTGCCTCGTTCTCCAGAGAGAGATCTATGAGACATCTTTGCAGGTTGCACAAACCGTCAGCAACCACAAACTTGGAAAAAACCCAGACTAAACAACACGTAACTGACAGATGTTTCACTTCAGCTATGTCTGAAATCAAGGTTTGTTTATGTGTTGTTTGTTAGCATTTTTTTTCATGCTTGCTTCGTGCCACCTATTTTATTCATGCTTAAATGTCGACCTGTCTGCAGTCTGTTATAAATGGATGAGTAAAGTTCTCTTTCTGCAAAATGGTTCTGTTGAGCTCTGTAAAGTGTTTCAGACACCGACACGCTACTAATTCTACATCCTGTAGTCGTCGTGATAAGTAAAACCATCCACATGACCACGTTTTTTCACCTCTACCACAAATGCACCATTACACAGTGCTTATTCTCGAGAAATTTTATAATACAACAGGTTAATGCAAAACACAGAGAACCACAAGTCATATAAACGTGCTAAAGAGCAGTCAGCGGTGACCTTTAACAGAACAACAGTAAGGTGAATTTGCAAACTGTATGCTTCAAAATGTTCGAATGCACTGTAGGCGGACTGTAATACAAGTAATATCAAAATAAAATCAGTTTATAGCACGTGATCATTAAACTGATTATACCTTGCCCCGGAGAGCTGTTCAATTACGTCATAGATAATTGTATTGATTAGCCGGCTAGGGCTGGTTCTATAATATCAGATGTACGAGGATAAAAAAACAGAGCACTTACAGGAGGGTGGGAGGAAAGTGGGAGGAAAGTTCCATCTGTTTCGTTGAGCCAAAAGAGTCATGAGTCAATGCAGTGAAGGTGATACAACACAGAGAGTCCCAAGACCACAAAGCTCTATTCAACACACTCTCATTCCACCCTGCTAATGACCCAGCTCTGATATGTACTTTACAGTCGCCCACTTCTATGACTGGAAAATTTTTACATTTAGATTATCAAATAGATAATGAATTAGGCACTTTGTTGAGCCATGCCTAACAATGTCCTTTAGCTGAGATATTATTCACAAAATAGCCCAACATTATAGTACCTTTTTGCTTAAATATAAAACAAAACACATGCAGTGTTTAAAATGTTTCCTCTAAAAGGAACATCACAGATCTTTATCTGTGGCAAGCTGTTGATTACCACAGAAAATAATGCTTAGTTTGAAAAAAAAAAAATTAAAATGAAGAGTTCAGATGCAAAAGCCTCTAAGTGCTGTCTGAAATTTTCATCTAAAATGAGCATTTTTATCAGGCTCCTATGTTTAGGTTCAGTAATTTTACTCTAATCGCAATGTATAGGTCCTTTTCTGTACAATTAAAGTGAACTAACTGAACATAAATATAGCAGCCTGATAAAAATGCTCATTTTAGAAGAATATTTCAGACGACACTTTCAAAAGTACACTACCACTTAAAAGTTTGGGACTGGTCAGATTTTTAAAAGTATTTGGAAGAAGTCTCTTAAGCACACCACGATGCATTTATTTGATCAATATACTGTAGGGATGTCAACGATTAATCGACGATCGATTACTTGTCGATAAGAGACGTAATCGATAAAAGCTATCGATGGTCGATTAAGCAGTTTCATTTTGGGGTGCGTGCGGCTCGTGCGCAAAACACGTGCAAACGGCTGTGAGTGACGGTGAAGGGGCTGGATCTTACAAGAAAATAATTATTTTAATATGATACAAACTTTAAAAGTACATTAAAAGAGATACAGTACAAAGTTATTTTGCATTGAAATGTAGTAATAAGTCATGTTCAATCATAATTTCTCTAGATAATTATTGCATATCGGGCACTTCGCTTTGACAGGGCTGCGCACGCGAGCAGGACAGTCTATTCATTCATACAACTTGTTAATTCGTTCCTATGACATTAATTTGTGGCAGCTGTCCATGTTTCATTCATTTGTTCCCTAGAACAGGGGTTCCCAAACTTTTCCATTCCACGACCCACCTAGACAAGCATAATCTATTTCAAGACCCACCAAAATTGCGAGTGCTATAAAAAAAAGTGCCCTCACAACCCAACACTTTATTTTATTTTAGCAAAGCATAAGAAGCGAAGCAGAATTCTCAAACAGTTTAGAGATTAAAATAATTTTGAAATAATTGTAAAAATAATAAACATATGCGTCTCATTTTAAATAAACACTAAAAAATGAGAAGACAAATTTACTTCAGTCAGAAATTTACTTTTGCAATGGTTAAATAAATGTTCAGCTATATCTTCAAAAGATTTTTTTTTTTAAATTATCTATATAGTGATATGGCAAGGAAATAATAGGACATTTTGTAAATTCTGTTATGCTAGCATGTGGAAATGTTTGTATAGTGTTACAATTAACCCCGCATTTGTGCCCCGCTCAACCCGTACATGTGAAATGCTTTTTACGACAGTTTATGGATTAAATGCATATGAAGGAACGAAAACAACAAACTCTTTACATCTCTGGGAAAGATACAGTGCAGAGTTCAAACAGACAATAGAAATGAATGAACAGCCTACCTGATACAGTTTTCGCAACATTTGAATTTTCCGGTGTATGCAATCTCATGCAGAACACAGCGCAGTGAAGTGAGAGAGTTTCTTCTCATTAATAATGCAGACCGAGCATTTTAATAATGAACCGTCGCTCTGAGACCCTCACTGTTATTACAACTTGTGCGCGTCCGCGCTTCAAAACCCGCAACGCATGTTTTAAATCCTGGCCTTTGCGATTCGAAAATCGCACTGAGCAGTATCGCAATTCGTAATTAATCTTTGTATATCGTCCAGCCCTAGGAACTGTGTGTGTGTTGTGTGTGTGTGTGTGTCATTTAGCTGCCGCCAAGTGGCTTTGTGCGACCCACAGTTTGAAAACCCCTGCCCTAGAAAACCCATGATTTAACTTAAATGCGGGAACAATTTAAGTCATAGTAACGAATTCTTAATTCATGGCCACAAAATCTTTCATTTCCCCCCACACGTTTACCACAGTAAGAGATGCGAAAACAGTGATTAAAAGTGAACAACAATAAAATAAACCTGCGAATCTAGAGGGTGAGACAGTGAGGATTTGGGAAAAGAAACAATAAATATTATTAAAGGGGTGGTTGATTGCGATTTCACTTTTTTAACATCAGTTAGTGTGTAATGTTGCTGTTTGAGCATAAACAATATCTGCAGAGTTGCGGCGCTGAAAGTTCAATGCAAACGGAGATATCGTCTTTTAAAATTCTGGCAGTTTAATGCCTACAAAAACGACAGGTAAGGGACTACAACGAGTTACTTCCCGGGTCTGATATGTCACAGACCCAGATAAACCCCTCCCCCGGGAACACGCAACGAAGGGGGCGAGGCCATGCTGCGCTGCTTTAGAGAAGAGGAAGAGAAAACTAGGGGTGCACGTAAAAATCTATTCATATGAATCGCGATTCTGTCTTCTAACGATTCTAATGGATTCACAAGTTTCAAAATCATTAAAGCAGCGGTTCTTAATACTGTTACTCGTGTCGCCCTGCTCTGCATCTCTCTCTGTCTCGCTCTCATTCAGATCGTCAGATAAGCTCCAACAAACTGTTCCAATTATACACTTATTTTCACACAGCAATGAGAAGCATTATAAATGGACACGCGTGCGGTTGCTGTGCTGTATTAAAGCTTTAATCAGGATAAAACGGGACAGAGAAGGGACAGAGAGGTGTGGAATAAAGGTAAATTATGTGAAAAATAATGCGTTTTTAAAAAAAACCAAGCATGAACACATGCTAGACTGCACCCCATAAACACAATCAAGCCTAGAAAAAAACCAGTCAACCACCCCTTTAAATTCGTGACCATCCGGAAAAACACAAGCCGCGTTTGGCTTGATTTAAATGTATGCGCTCGGCATGAATCAAAAAGCATGGTCGCGATGTAACATTTACCTGCTAACCAATTATTTCTCTTATTAACAAAGCTTTGTACCTCACTTGTGTCATAATACTCACATTAAAATGTTTCAAATGGGTAACAGTGTGTTTTGCCGTAGCAAGGCAGGTGGTTTTGGAAGCGGATCACTGACCGCACGTCACAGCCCCACGCGTCGTACTTGCGTTTGGGATCATTTTATTTTAAATCCCGATAATGTCAATTGCAAACATTGCTATGATGTTTTAAAAATAAAAAAACGAGCACCATGAAACCATTTAAAAAGGTGCATTCAGCGGTCTCCGTGACAGGATATGAAACAGCACACAAAGTATAATGATCCGTGCGTAACTACGGCGCGCTGTCTTCCTTTTATCAAATGATCATAATCACATCCATTCATTTTACCATCCTGCCACTAGCCTTTTATTTAGACTAAAAACCCTTTTCATTCGGGTGAGGAAGCTGGCGTTTTGAGTGGCATTTGCACATCCTGTCATGCCGGTGACTATGCCACTGCAATAGACGCATTTTGCAGTAGTTATGGTTAACGATTAATCAATTAATTGATCGTTAATTTAAACGACGATCGATTATGGAAATTATTGAAAATTGACATCCCTAATATACTGTAAAAACAGTAGGCCTAATGTTGTGAAATATTATTACAATTTAAAAAAGTTGTTTCTACTTTAAATTATTTCTATTAAAATGTAATTTATTCCAGTGATGTTAAAGCTAAATTTTCGGCAGCCATTACTTCAGTCTTTAGTGTCACATGATCCTTCAGAAATCATTCAATACTTCAAATTTTTGTGGAAACCATGATACAAAGAAACTTCAAAAGAACAGCATTTATTTAAAATAGAACTGTTTTTTTAACATCATAAATGTCTTTACTGTCTTTAAAAAGTTTTTTGCTGACTCTCAAATGTTTGAACTGCAAGTGTATTTACAAGGCACTTACAATGGATGTCTTCCATGGTAAGTGCACAGCTGTCAATGCATGTTGGTGTGACTTTATAAACTGAGGTACAAGAAATTATTTAATGTGGTAATCTACAACAATGCTACTGTCTATAGAGCCTAACTTGCATTTAACCAGAACATTCCTTCATAAACCACAGCAAATAAAACACGAATGGGCTTATACTGCATTGTTTGTTGGTAGAAAAAAAGTTTGTGGGTGAAGCTTTTATCCACAAACACATAGAGAAACCACTTGGTGTAAGGTCTTCAGATTGCACGCTGACCCATAACGCAATACCACAGCAAGCTGTGCTGCATCTGACGCTGCATGTAGCCCCATTCTCACGAATCAAGACACATGTGGGCAGGCTGAAGCAAGTCTTAGCGCAAATGCATGCCGACAAGCCTTGTGCGCTGGTGCCACCGCTCTGTAACAAGCCTGGGGCCTGCTCTAACTCTTTCACAGAGCGTCTCTCCATCACAACCATGCATCGATTAGCTCTGCGGGAGCGGCAATATTCCTAGAAACGAAGTGTATTTTTAAAGTTATTAACGTCAGAGTTCTCGGACAGAGACAGCACTCATACAGCGCTAAGAGACAGACTGTGATGTAACCAAAGCATTGGTAATTACGTTAGTAATGAAAAAAAAGTAGAGCAGGGGTACGTTTTCGATACCTTTGCAATGGAACCTAGATATAAAAGCAATAAGCGATAAATTTAAATGTTCATGTTTTTGTTTTTTTTAAGCTTGTTTTTGATATATTATAATTAGACTTTATATTGTAACTGTACTAAAATCAAAGCAAATTATCAAAATATTATTTAGAAAATATTTACTTTGTATGTGTTGAGAGTATTTTAGAGCAACAAAGAATCTTAAATTATTACTTTTAGAGTAATGTTAAATGCATACATTTAAAAAGATTTTTTCTTTTTTTTTGCATAGCATTTTCATAATACCTTTCCAAAACAGTTTTACAGAAAATATCATCTTACAACCATCAGTAAGCAAGTTATATGCAATAAAGGTGTCTCTTCCCTATGTAAAAATCACTGTTTAAGCAAGTAATGCAGCTAGGAATAAAAGCATAAATAATAATTAATAATAAACTAAACATTTGAACTGAAGTTGTGAAGAGAATGAAATACTCATTATTAATCTAATGTTTTTGGCCAGTCGTTAAAAAAAAAATAATAATAATAATAAAAAAATGGTAGTAGTTGCCATGTAAGTTTCTTTTTTTTTTAGTTTTTCTCCTTATATTTTCCACACACTCTCTACTATAATCATAAAATACTTGCTTATTCAAAAAAAAAAAAAAAACATACATTACATGTTTTGTGTGTGAGCAAGTTTTGGGAAAGTTTTAGGGAGTCTGGGGAGATTTTACTCTTCTGACTCATCTGTCCTCAGCAGCAGACAACCAGCCTCCCTGTCAATGATTTCCACTTTTATCTCCAGGACATGGATGAGCACCAGGCGTTTAGATAATACAGAAGCTAGAGAGCAGATATCTCAGACGTCTCAGAAACAAAACAGAATAACACAGCAAATGACAACGTAATCCGTTTCTCATCTGTACATTAAAACATATAGACATAGTCACAACACTCCAGTACAGACGTACACAAAACTATACCGTCTCAAGATATCACTACTGTTCATCATAATGCAATTTTTAACACGTTATGTTGAGAAGCAGTAGCTATAGCGGTGTTCTGGGAAAAAAACACTCTGAGATTTAACCACAGATATGACGCTGGTTTCAGCTGCAATACACACTCAAACGTCTTCAAAACGGCAAGAAAGTGGCAAAAATCTTTGAACAGCTCCCAAGTGCTCTGCTATGCAGTTTGAGCAGATATGGGTGATTTGAGAGGGTCTGCCACAAATCACGTACATGAACTCTGTCTCTGAGAGGAACTCCATAGACATGTTATGAAAAAGCATAAAAAAGAAAAAAGAAAAAAAACAAGTTGCTCAAGTAAGCAACATACAAGCTCTGATGCAATTATATAGAGCTAGTGTGATTTCACAATCAACAGTACCTCCAGACCAGGGGTGTCAAACTCTGTTCCTGGAGGGCCGGAGCCCTGCAGAGTTTAGATGCAACCCTAATTAAACACACCTGATCCAGCTAATCATGACATTTAGGCTTATTTGAAAACGACATGGTTTGTGTGTTGGAGCAGGGTTGGAACTAAACTCTGCAGGGCTGCGGCCCTCCAAGAACAGAGTTTGACACCCCTGCTCTAGAGCATGAAATAGCATAACAGAATACTATTTTCTCTTCTGCTGACATTTTTAGATGTGTATAATGAAAAATGAGACAGGAAATGAGATGAGGAATCGTGCAATAATACAAGCCAAACATGAACTTGGGTGATTGCATTAGCATCATTGGTCAGCGTGTCAGACAATGTGGCCACCCACTAGAGACACTCTCTAGAGCCACAGAAAATAATAATTTAAGTAAAAGTTTGGAAATGTAAGGAATACACACACACACACATGATCACTCTTAAAAAAATAAAGGTTCTTTTTCGGCATCAATGGTTCCACAAATGGCTTAATGGGATGGTTCACTCAAAAATGAAAATTTTGTCATCATTTACTCAAGTTGTTCCAAACCTGTATGAGTTTCTTTCTTATGTTGAATGCTGGTAATCAAACATTTGATGGTCCCCATTGACTTCCATAGTATTTCTTTTTCTACTATGAAAGTCAATGGGGACCAACAACTGTTTGGTTCGGCAAAATATCTTATTTTGTGTTCAGCATAAGAAAGAAACTTATACAGGTTTGGAATGACTTGGGGGTGAGTAAATAATGACTTTTTTTTTTTTTGGGGGGGGTGAACTATTACTTTAACGTTCATAGTTCCATTGCACTAATTTATTAAAATTAATTAAAAAGTAATTATAAAAATATTAAATTTTCTTCATACTAAGAAAAAAATGGCTCTTTTAAGAACTGTTCTCTGAAAGGTCCTTTGAGGAGCCCAAATTTGATCTTCTAAGGAATCACTGAAAAAAAAAAAAAAAAAAAAGTAGGCAGTTCCAAAACTTTTGGAACCTTTATTTTTAAGAGTGATGCTGAGGTGATATTTTGTAGTTGCTATGCAGTAACTGAAGTGTGTTTATAGTTTGTTTGCTAGGATGTTCTGGGTGTTTGTTTACTGGCTTCAAGTCAAAATTCTCCAAGTTTTTAAGACTTCATTTGTATGAGACAATCATAAAAAAGTATGACCCAAATCTAAACCTGACCATATAGTCCAACCCCTTCCCCAAACCAATTTGCCAGTTGCTACAATATCTTACAATTTCTCCCTCTCATAAAAACTATGAATTGTCATGAGTGTGCTGGATGATCTGGTCTTTAGATATGGGTTGTTAAACCCAAAGTACACTTGAGTTTTAATGCATTTGACACATGCGTACAAGAAAGTTTCATCATTGTTTAGTCTTTGTCTAGTCACAGAAGTGCGGGTGTCTATTATTGTTGGAGTCTATATTAGTTTGCTGCTGTTTGGGGTATCATTCACGTTCATAGTTACACACTGACAATTAATAAAGGGTAAGGGGGTTTATTCAAATCACTTATCTTCTTTACTATAAGCAACACAAATTGTGATACATGACTTGGTACTAATTTGTTTCTTATTTTAAAAGACCAGCTTTGCCACTGAAGAACAAACTGACATCAATCGACATGTCTTTACTTCTCTCAATTAATTTGGCTAATTACGCCTTTGTTTTGACTTTATGTAAAGCCCCTGCACCCTTTCATGGCCAGGAGGCAGTGGCAGGGTGCCACACAAGACTGTTCTGCTATAGTAATCCAGCGCGATTTGGAAAGTTGGGTATATGATTGTCCTCAGCCGCACGGGGGGAGGGGAGGAAACAGACGGAGAGAGAGAGAGAGAGAGAGAGAGATGCTATTCCACTCAGCTTACATTTAGCCCCATTATTTCCTCTCAGAACATTAGTCAATATTGTGTGGCTCAAGTCTATTCTTCACTCCTTAGTCTCTTTTCCTCCCCTGTGAGGCATAAATAAACAAAAGCCCATTAGAACTCATGGCTCGTGGTTTATATTTGTCATCTCTGTTTATTTGCTGATGCGTTTCTTTGCATGTGGGCAAAAGGCGACAGGAAACGAGGAGCTGTGTATAAGAAACATAGTGGGATGGAGAAACCCCCAGTGTGTAGCACATTTTGGACAGTCAGGGTAGTGCTGGACTATGCATAAAATATATAGTAATATATATTTATTCCGATATATTTACAATAGAATTTATAGAATATGCAAGCATACAAACACCACAGTTCAAAGGTTTATGGTCATTAAGCAACACAAGTAACATTGTTATCCTCACCAAGGCTGCATTTGTAGAGCAACTTGATCAATTTAATGTAATGCATTATTTATAAATAAATGTATTAATTGAACTATTAATTAAACTTTAGCTGATTATTGCTGTTATTATAATAACAATTATCAAATATTCTTCATTTAGTACAAATATGATATAACTTAAAATAGAACTTTATTATTTTATACTATACATTTTTCACTTTTTGCTTTAAACATTTAAAATCTATTTGGCTAATGGCTGAGAAGTCTTTTCACTTTTGTGAAGATTCAGATTCGTGACCGGTTCTTTGTCGTCCCCCAACCCCCTACGGTTTAATGTCTACTGCATAGATCAAAGGAAAGGCCCACAAAAGGGTGATTAAAAAACATCAGGAAGGATTAATTTAGAACCACAGCCATGGTCTCGCCGTCTCTAGTGCTCATTAGGTAATGAGCTAATGCAATAGTACTTCATTATTTAATCTTCCAGAGAACTTACTGCCCGTTAAGGCACGTCTAGACGTTCAAGGATGAGATCTCCACACATCAGCAGCAGGGCAGGAAGACCAAGTAAATAAATTATCACTGTCAACCATAAAGTAAATAAATAACAACCAAACTGACAAACTAAGATAAGAGATTTAACGCTGCAGCAGGCTACTGGTATAAAGGCAAGAATCAGTTAAATCTAAACCACAGAAGCTCAAGTTTCACAAGTTGGTTTTTTTCTCACACTCTTCTGCTGTTGTCCCTACATAGGAAGTATCCTTTAATGAAAGGTCCTAGAACAGAAATCACGCTTGCTTTGTTCTACAGCCCTGCTCCTGTTCCCCCATAACGCAAACCCCACCCATGCTCATATTCTTCTGCTTTATTATGGGATGTGTGTGTGTGTCCCATGTGTGCGCACTCATGTTCTAGACAGACGAAACACGGTCAGATCTTCGTGACAACATCGTACCATTGTGCAAGTGTGACCCGCATGTGTTCCTCATATGCATCCGTTGTGTATGGGACAGTCGAGGGGTGATAATGTACCGTATGTGCTTGTGGGTGGGTGCGTTTGGGGGTTGAGGGTGTGAAAAAAAAGAGGGGGAGACTCCACAAAGGAAACAGGCACCCACACAGATGAACAAAGCAGTCTTGATTGCCTTTTGTGATACGATGCTGTATTATGGTTTGGTACATTTCATCCAACAATGAAGGAAGGGATAAGAAACAGGGTGGGGGAGAACTGGCCAGTGTGCCTAAACTATAACAGATCCACTCTGAGAGACTCCGTATTTGTGTTTCTGGGTGTGTTTACATTTAAATATTCTTTGTATTAAATGACGATAAACACAAGTATTGGCTTTGTTTCAAAAATGCACAATGATCTTTCATCTTTCCCAGACCCTCCTGACATATTTAGAGCACGTCCCTTTGGGACGATAAAGACTGGATTGCCTCACAGACTGTCTGTCATGGTAAAAATGAAAGTTTTACTTCCTCTTCTATAATCTTTGACTGTAGTCAAAGACTCGATGGCAGACTTTGCTCTTTTTCAGAAGCATCATTGATGAAACTGAAAGGGCACGTCCCTCTTTGATTTTCGAGCTGTGACCATTCTAAATGCAAATTCATATAATTATTATATTATATGAAATATAACAGCAAATATTAAATATAATAAAACATATCTTATACTATAAATATCTTATCTCATATTTTATATTTTAAGTTGCATGATTATCATAGGTAAAAAGATGCATTCCAGCCTAGCTCACCCATTCAATTGTTAAAAGTTAACTTTTACAGAATTGCACATCATTACAGTTTTATTTTGCATTCTAAATACTGGTCAGTTATCATGGCAGACATTGTTTAAGAAAGAAAGAAAGAAAATAAATTGTTGCCTTTAGCTGCTCAGTACAGGTTATACAGCAATTTGCAAGTCTGTAAAGCTGCTTTGGCAAAGATAGAATAGAAACATTTTGACTTTTTTTTAAATGTTTACAGTTGAAAACACTACTCTAATAGTGGGTAGATATACAGTGCCAACTACAATGCAAAGGAACTATTTTACAGATTTTTTTTTGGACAATATGAAATCTAATTATTCAATTTTGCAAATAACATCTTCATAATATCATGCTTACCATTTTACAGAGTATGAATGCATTTAAGAATATATAGCTTGCAGGGCTCATCATATTTTCAGGTCCTTCTTTGTTATCAAAAAGCTTGAAACACTCAACACTAGACCATCCTATTTTGCATTTACATTAAACAATACTACGTAGTTAAAAAGTGTTTTGTTTTGGACATACCTTCATTGATTATGTCTTTGAAGCATGACTGCCACTGGCGCCCTCAAAAACATCTGGTGCATGTCATTTTATTGCCCATAGGGTGAGGTTTAGTTATCGATCCAAAGCAGATCAAATTCAACAAGCTAATCAGTGCAGGATATGTTACAGGGGGAAGTCAGAAATCATATCATGTGGGCCTTTAACTGTATTACTGGCACAGCAAGCCGTAAATCTAATATATGACATTGTCTGAATATGTTTTTCTGCAATATTGAGTTTCAGGGTCTCGGCTTTGACATGTCTGCGCATTTGTCTTTTGTTTACTATCACCACACATAAGTCTTACCAGCGACACATGCGTTCGCCGCGGATCATTTCAGAAGACATTTGTAAAAACCCCTCTTCTCATCGTCAAGGGAGACGAGACTAGACCAGTCTTACCAATTACAAAACATCAGCGCTTTATTTGACTGTTTAAGAGAAGTGAGAGACCATTTCCCCCCAAAAAACATAGTTTTAGTATAAATGTTCACCGCAAGTTATGTAAGACCGCCAACCGTTTCATTTAGTTTCAGTAAAAAGACGAGATGAAGTTGTGCAACATCTGTTTCAACAAATGATTGCAAAAAAAGAAGTGAATGCAACAACGTCCCACAGAGAGCACAGTTCCAGGCCATTCGCATGCAAAAAGCCCCCGTGTGGGCAGGATCCATGTCTTTCTGCCTCTCATGGACATTCATGACTGTGTTAGCATGAGGATGGGCCTGATCCTATCACAGATGCCACGACTGAAAGAACAGGTTTGATGGACAAAGCCCCCCCTCCACAATTTAATCTGCCGAGCTCTAGCGAGCAATCCGGCTCTTCATTCCATCAGGGCTTCCTCAGTGGGCTTCTTCCAGGTGCACAAACAAAGGCAGTCAGGGTAACAATACGCTGTCTATCACGAGGGGGAGGGTGTGTGGGTCTGGCATGCCGTTATCTCTTTCAGTACCTGCTGGAAACTTAATGCAGTTGGACAGACTGATGCCCGGTAGACGTTTGAAAACCACACTGTGACCACATCACTACATATCCAGCGCTTTATGGAGTACTTCAAGCCACAAATCATCCAGAAATGTTTTACGGCTCACTAACACAAACATTATCTCCAAACCTCTTCGTGGCCAGTAAAATGGTTAACATTATCATAGCACGAGAGAGAGAGAGAGAGAGAGAGAGAGAGAGAGAGTTACAGAGAAAACACTGCTGCTGCAAGGTTTCTTTAATCTTGAAATCGATGTTATTTCAACACTAGTATTCTTGGCTTGACCAAGTCTCTACACAGTACCAAAGTTAACCCAAAAATGGAACGCCTGTAATCATTTACTCATCCTCATGTCATTCCAAGAAATGCAAAAGAAGATATTCTGTGAAATGTCTCAGAGGTACATACAATGGAAGTCAATGATCTCCAATACTTTGGTTTCCATCGTTCTTTAAAATATCTTCTTTTGTGTTCAGCAGACATGAAGGTGAATAAATAATGACTGGATTTTAAATTTTTGGGTGAAAATCATACATTATGATTTTTTTAAATTAACATGCATAATCTCAACAATATGCAAAATTAACATGTCATTAACATAAATGTCTCTTGAATTGTGATGATTTCATGCTCTCGGCAGCCAGTAATTCACTGCACAAAAACACACTGTGGTTGACACAAACCATGACTGTGTCCTCCTTGCAAGTTAACCAGAATTCATTTTAGGCTAGATCGTAATTTTTTATTTTACAAAATGCTGTAAAGTTTGAATAGATGCACATTGACGTCGATAACAAAAAGTTATTTTTAAAATTCCTAATAATTTTGCTATTCGAACTATGCACAATTATATGATTAGTTGCATTTTATTGTTTGAGTCGGTTTTTTTCTCTGTAGTTTGCAACACTTTCGGGAACTGGTGTGTGACCCATTTTTAGGTCATGAACCACTGGTTGAGAACCACTGAAAAATATTAAATGCAATATATTGCCCAAAATACACCTTTCTCTTGCTGATCTGAAGATCTGTGTACACCTGCATCAATGTTAAGCCGGATCTGCTGTTCTATTGTATATGGCAGATTTATATCAGTCAGGTGATGTTTTGCTAAATTAAACCCATAAATAGTGATTTTGCACAGATGCAAGACATGAATAGAAAGAGAGACCTTTAGAAGTTCTTCCATGACTCGAAACGCTATCTGTCCTAAAATGGACAAAGTCTTTCCCTGAACTGAAACGCTGCTCAGTAAATATTTAGAAAGTTTCCCCTGAGCCTTGTCTGCATGTGTCTGTGTGAGACAGACCGATTGGGCTGTGTAGTGACTGTGCTGTATACAACATAAATGTATGGGATTGTGTTTGTGATTGTCTCAACATTAAATATGTACGCTACTATACAGTTGCATCAAACATGCAGACTGTGTGTATGTTGCGGAGAAGGTTAGCAGCACAAGGAAAGGCAACGCATTGCTGTGACACTCCCAGTTCTTGGCACAAATACTGCAAGATCCATTTTGCCGGCTGTGAGTTGTAACTTGCTCAGCAGCAGCCTCCAAAACAGAAGGCGTTTATTTTGTCCCAGCTGCCACACCCAGCAAAAGTGTTTTTCGGCTGAGGAAAGATGGCATGCTGCCTTATAACAGCGCAAGCCCTAAAGCACTGGAAACCCCGGCCTCTAATAATATCAGCAAATATGGCTTATTATTGATTGGTGTGATTGAAAAAAAAATGCTGCCCTGGTTGACCAGACATGCATTGATCCCTAAGCGTCATTCTTCCCTGAACAACAAAACATTGGTTTGCCAATGATGACTATGTTCCATAATACCTTCCAGCAAAAATATATTTTGTCCTTAAAGAGAAGTACACAAAAAAACTCATTATTTTCTTAACTGCATGTTTTTTAAACAAGGTGATTATCCTAGCCTCTCTTTTCAAAATCTTCACATTAGCTCACCAATTATGAACAAATCGTTTTTTGAAGTCAGATATTTTCAATCTGTTCACAAAATCATTCATGAATTTAATTGAACAAGTTCACAGGCTTGAAATGTGCAAAAAAAAAAATCACATGGACTATACTTTTTTGGTGCCACTTTTATTTATTATTCTTTTTTATGTCATTTTGGAGCTTGACATCCCCAGTCCTGGTCAAAGAGCAACCAGAACATTCTTCAAAAATTCACTTTATGTTTTCCACACAGCTATTACAGGTTTGGAACGACATGAGCATGAGTAAGTGATTTCATTGTTGGGTGGACTATTGTTTAAATGCTCTGCCTGACATGAAGGATCCTGTCTTCCTCAGTGAAGTCTCTCTCAGGATGTGCTGCAAGATTTCTGTGCCTGCTGCCAAAATGCTAAACGCAAGAGTCCTTGAGGGATTGCTCCGCCCACACGGTGACCTGGCCCCACCCTTAACCCCTCATGTGACCAAGCCCAAAAATCCCACACATCCAGTTCCCACCACTGCCTTCAACATTTATTTATCTTTCCGTTTGCCTAGATAGCGTTTATTTATTAACTTCTTTATTTAACTTCGCCTCTCATGCACCATCCCTCCTCACTGACGTCTGAACGCACATACAGTATGCGACCTGTGGGCATGCAAAGCCAAGTCATGGGGAACGAACCTCATTCTGAAACATGTGTTTCTGCGACAGAGTTGAACTTAAGGTCAGGAGAAAGCACCATCAGGTAAAAATCAGACAGTTGGCATGCAACTAGCCACGGTGAAAATGTCGTCATAATGAATAGTACCACTCATGTCTAAAGGCGAAGGCTTTGCTGCTTCATGAAAGTTTGAAATTAATTCTGAAAGAAAACTATGAGAGGCTCAGACTGAGACGACGAGTCATAGATATGCCTACATTGAATCTGTGCCCGCAGAACTCTGTGGAAAGCTCAGCAGATTTCCACGGAAATTAGAATGCACATTCATTCACAAAGCTCTTCACATGTTTGGGCTAATTTGATAATGCTTTCTGCTACCAGCTAACAATCTTCACCATGCTTAAATGCATTCCACAGAGTTACATAGATTTCCTGCGAAATCTGAAAAGAAAGTACTACAAAAATCCAGGATATTCCATGTTGGCCACTCTTAAAAATAAAGGTTCCAAAAAGGTGTTCACAAAAATTAAACCATTTTTGGTTCCCCAAAGAAATTTTCAGTTAACAATTCTCAAAATAATCTCTTTTTTTTGGTGTGAAGAATATTTAAAAAATTGAAATTAACTTTTTCCTCTATAAAGAACCTTTTGTGGAACGAAAAGATTCCATGGATGTTGAAGGTTTTTCATGGAACCATCAATGCCAGAACCTTTATTTTTAAGAGTGTAGTGTCCATTCAAGGCACAGCGGGTAATATTAAATAAAAACCACAGCTGAATCTTCTCTCACGTTGACATGGCTTGAGAGTGTGAACTTGAATGAAGAAAGCCGGTGGTGGTCAGCGGAGACAGCGTGGCTGGTTTTGCTCTGATTTAATGAAGCATGGCATCACATGATGCCAACGTGGACTACATGCTGCGCATATCAGCTCTGTCTACAGATCGGATCCCAGCGTGAAGAAAATCTGCTGTTTTTGCTACACCCCACCATCACCTGAATAGACCCCAATGAAAAGAAACTCTGCTCTCTCCACATCCATCAATAGATCCAACACCTGATATTCCTGCTCGGCTTAATTTTCCCACTTTAGTAATGCTGTTTCCATCCAATAACTAGTTAGCTCTCCTTTAAAAAGCATGCAGAAATTCCCATGTGCAAGTGCAAAGCACTCAGTCACAGAATAGACAAGATAATGCAATCAATCCATTTAGAGCTTTTAGAAGAATACCATGACCACACACATTTCACATCCACACTTGAGAATGATGGATGGACACCTCTCAATGTGATAACCAGCATTTCCTCTTACATATCAGCTTATCTTGCAGAGGGAGGCATTGTGTTCCACAAAAGCAGATTACAAAACATCTCAACCCTATACTCTTTTCTTGTCCTAGAGAGAATGTACAATCAGAATATACAGTCAGAACCTCAGAGAGGTGCTGTTAGTGAATGATGATGGCATTTTGGACTAATGGGACAGATGCATTTCATAGCTTGACCTAAATTCAGAAGCCAGCGCAATGGCTTTTCAATGTAGCTTTGGATTCCAGGGGAGACAAAAATCTGTATATACAATAGAGCTGACCTACATCGCTACAATTGTCTGGTTTCATCATAAAAAAAAATTCAACACAAAAACCTTAAAGGGCTAGTCTACCCAAAAATGCTAATTTTATCATAATTTACTCATTCGTACAAAATCAGCATGCTTTTCTATCCTTCCAAAAAAATGGACACCAGGCAGTTATTTTTACAATCAAGCGTCATTAAAAATGCAACTGGTTCTTGTATGTCTTGCAACTGATCATTATGCAGGTCTGAATGTGTGCACGCATGAATGATGTTTGAGATCAAACAAAGAATTAAAAAAAATAACTAGGAAAATGAAAACTCTTGTCAAGAATCATGTTTCAAACCCATATGACTTTCCTTCTTGCGTGGAACACAAAAGGTGATGTAAGGCAGAACAACCAGGCCTCAGTCGCTTTTATTGTACAAAAAAAAAAAAAAACACGCAATAAGTGGCACAAGTTAACCTTTTGTGTTTCGCAGATGAAAGGAAGTCATAGGGGTTTACAACAACTTGAGGATGAGTAAATGATGACAGAATTTACATTTGTGGGTAAACTGTCCCTTTAAGACTCATTCACCACAAAGTGATAACTTAAGTAGGTTTTAAGTAAAAATCCCCTAAACATTTCATTCCAAGAAACACAAGACAAACAAGTAAATGATGACAGAATTGTAATTTTTGTGTGGGCTATCCCTTTAAGAGACAGACACCAGTCTCAGAGCACTCCGTCCAGCAGCATAATGCCATAATAGAGTCTTTTGTCTTATTAATGCAACCTTTAGGAACAATGCCATCCTTACAGTGACGGATGGACAAATCCTCAACGGCTACAAATGTCACAAAGCTCCCTGCGTGCTATGAACTCAGCAAAACCCAGTCCCTGTTGACAAATGAAGAGGTCCTGTAATACACATGAAGTCCAGCGAGTCTGGACGATGCAGGTCAATGTTTAACTGCGCGCATGTTACACATTACATCAGTGGGCAAACATTTGCGGGCTACTTTCTCATAAGGTATGCAAAACGTATGCAACTCACACTTTATATTTAACTGACACTAGAGGAATATGCATGTGTCGAAAGCTTTGATAAGACTATCTCCCACAGCTCCTTATCAGATGAGTGCATGCGCGAAAGATCACTGAGCTGACGGTGATAGAAACGTGCCTATGTTGACAAATAAACATATCACAAGTTGCTGTTAAAGTGTGAGATTTGAGAAGGACACACATCTGTCTTAAGCATTTGCATAAGAGTGGTCATTAAAATACACAGCTCTATCGCGCTGCTATGAAAATCAATGAAGACATAGAACTAGTGTAACACTAAGGGGCATTTGACTTCAGTTAGAGATATGGTTATTTTAGTGCTGGGAAACTTACCCCATGTGCGGTGCTTGGCAGAGAGAAGAAGCGAGTGCCGATGTTTTTAATCTTCATTTACAAAGTTTACATGAGATGCCGTAATTCCTGATTCCGCTTGATAGAGTCGCGAAGAATCCGGCGGGAGAGCCAAAAATAACTGATGTTATAAAAGTCAAAACTTTCGCGGAGTCACTGCGGCATGTAATCTAATCATTAACGCAGCCATGGTTAAGATAAACGTCAAAAGGCAAGAAAAATACTCTCTAGGTTTGCGTTAACGTCTCTAGGACGCGTCAGGTGCGGCTGTATTTCCCGTTCAATTCAGAAATCTGTAATCCACGCGCTGTTCGACTGAACAACAACCTCTGCGCGCGGCGACGTAATACACACACACTCTCGCTCACTCACTCGCGCGCGCGCGCACACACACACACACACACACACACACACACAGAGCAGCATGGAAGAGCGAAGGATGCCTGGGGAATGATTTTTACACCCCTAATTTGCCTGTTAACGAAAATACATGCATTACAAAAACATATTTAATTGCAGACGGTCGCAAAAAGATACTTTCACCACTCGATTAAAATGTTTGGGATCAAAAAGGCACATTTGTGGTAGTATTTTAGCTTCTCTCTTTAGAAATGAGGTCCAGATGTTTTTGGGTTCTTGGGTTCCACCTCCTCACTTCCTCTCAGTTGTTTAGAGTCTTTAGTCTTAGTTTGTCCTCTTTTTCTTTTTCACTGGATTTTATAGTGGCTTTTATCATGGCAAAGCCGTAATTTTTACACAAATAATTTAAATGGTTGATTATATGGAGTGATCTGGTGGTCAAGTAGCCTATCAAGAGACTTGGGATTGCTATTGATTGGATTGTTGTCTGTTTGGGTATGTCCATTGTCAGTTACACTTGGCCACATAGGCTAATGTGTCTATGCAAAACATAAATATAGTCATGTTTTTACCACAATTAATTTCCACGATGATGCAAATTTCGAGTGACGATATGGCGGTTGGCATTTGATGATGTTCCTCATCTCTTTTTCCTCGCTTGCGTATATTTTGCGGTACTTCCAAACTTCCTTATGCTGATGTTTGGGAGGAGTGGTGTTTATGTGGCCTGAACAACCAGACGCATTTGGCCAAGTCTTGTCTTGCACTTCATGAGGTGGTTTGAGAATGTGTTTGGGCGGGCATTTACACTTGGTTTCTTTTGGCATTATCTATGTTGCCTTTTGGCTTAATGAGCCAACTTGAGGATAGCAGAACTTCTTTCTTTAAATTTTTGTATTTGCTTTGTAAAAATTGGCCTACTACTCATCCGGCCTATATAGGAAACATCCTAAACCTGCACCCTGGTTCTTATGCCTTCTGCCTTCAGCTGCAAACTTTGTACGCTCAACACAAAATCGTCTTGTTTCTTTGACCTACTACACTAATGTCGAGATTGCATGTGGTTAGGCGCTCGTTATTTGTCTTGTTTGACATCTGCACATACATGTAAACCACCTTCGCTGAGTCACTAGAATCTGTTTAACAGTTTATTATCCTGCTTCATTTTTAGCGCCGTTGATATATGCATTGATATCAGCTAGTATCATGCCTTTTTTGTCTTGATGAACACGTTTCGCCTCAGGTGTGTGCCGTTTGGTCTAGGCTTGTTTGTCATTGGGGCTATGTTGTATCGTGTTCACACAGGGAGGGCAGGTATGAATCATAAGAGATTTAGCTCATTGAACACTACATTTAAATGCGCTTTCTGGTGTCAAGAGCCTGTTAATACAAGACAGTCCCATTTTAATAAGGACCATGTGCTTCATTTCATCCTGTTGTGAAGATAAGCCCCTCAAGCATGTATGGAAATCAGTGTGTCATCAAGAATAATGACGCATTCACCTCAAAGTGATTCCTGTTTCAGTTTATGAGTGAGGTGATTTCACCATTGTAAATAGTAAAATAATGTGCATGTGCGTGAAGGAAATTCACCGTCAGTTAGTATTGATGCAGAAGTTTCAACGCCATATGCTTTGACAAACAGATTGATGTGTCTCAGAAAAGTCCAGGCGACTCTGGTTTGAACTCTACATTTCTGTCAGCTCGGGGGAGGGGTCAGGAACCCTGACCTCACTTCCTGTGGCGACTTCACAAGCCGTGCATTGTGTGTGAGAATGTGACAGGGCTCCTGGGACTCTTCCACATCTGGCAGCTGTTTTGACCTCCCCCATCCCTTTCCACCTCCAGGAAGATCTTTGTATATTCCTGGTACTCACCTCAGGAACTCCCCCAAAATAACTCCACAAGTTTGAACTTCATCTCCATGCCGTTATGTACCTCACACATGCTCAGTTAAGCTCTGACACATCGTATTTGGTCTGCCACACTCTGGTTTCCACCATCAAGTTTACCCAGAGTTCCGGTTTTGATGTGGTTTTTGCCAACGTCTTTTGCGAGTGCCTCACCCTTCAGAGGACAGACGTTGGCGGTCATTGACGGAGTTCCTCTTAGTAAAGGAGAACAAGTGTGTTATTTAGAATCATTTTCATTGGTGTTTTCCCATCAGTGCTTCAGGAGTTATTTTGATTAGTCAATCACTTCTTATTTCAGCTTTTGATAAAAACCACATTTGTGTCAGAGTCTTTCTCACGGGGGCTTGACATGCATGTGCTTTCGCTAGGTGCTCAGAAGAGGATGCTGCTAATTTTAGATTGTGTCTTATGTTGAAAATGTCATTGCATGTAGCTTCCTGTTTTACATTTGTATATGAAAGGCTAAACTATTGTTTGGACATATAGAAATAATTCCATATATTTTTATAATGTAATTTAATAGTTTTTATTTCTTTGCGAAAACCTCGCTATGCAACTCTTTCATGTTAGGATGTAAAATACTATTATTATTTTCTACAGGGGTTTCAAACTTTTTGATGCAAACTACATATGATGATCTTCTAGCAAGGGACCCCTTCCTAAAATATGAAGCTGTAATAATAATAAAAGCTTTATATTTATGTACAAAAACGTTTATACTGAGAAAAATATTAAGAGTGAGCAGACAACATTTTGTTTCCTAAATTAAATAATTAGCTTTATACATTAAGCAGACTGTTAATATGTTATCTGTGAAATATTTTTCCTTTTTAACTGACAGATTTAATAAACATTAACCCATAGACACATGCATGTATTGTCACAAACAAACAATAAATAAATAAAAATCTTTTTTTTAATCCCATAATACTCAATTCTGATTGGTCAGTCACTGCATTCTGTGGTCAAATATTTTTGTATAACATTTACATTTATATATTTTTGTATAAAGGCCGTTACACTTTTTAATTGACCACTGTGCCAACTAAATAGCTTTGCTGTATTAGTCTCTTCTAGCATTGTGCGGTCTCTTGCCACATTATAAAATTATTCAAACTCAAATCAATATTTCAAGTCCATTTATGTATTTATAATGTAAGTAGTAAGTAAATAATGTACAGTCAGCTGGTAATTATCACAAAATACACCCTGACAGGGTGATCAAGACCTTGATGCAAAGTGGATCATCTGTAATGATCAGCTGATTGTGCATCAACCTATATCTTATATTCGTATTGTAGTATCAGTTGTCACTGTAAACAGAAGTTAAACAGAATATTTAGTACATATATAGGCAGACGAAGCATTATCCAGGCGTGAAATACAGAACTGTGCTCACATTCATTTCCTCTCCATAATAGAGCGAGAACACCTCCAGCGTTGGCGGATTGATGTACCCTTCCTCTTTTTCCATCTTCAAAACAGACTACGTATATTTTTAGAACATCTGTCGATTCTCTTTTCTGTCATGTGCTCTGCAGTCCTGTGATATAGTGAGTCTGATGTCTTGTGATGAGTCTACAGTCATAGTGGCACTCATCGATTTGTTCATTTCGTGTTGCATTTTTCGTTTGAGAAATTTTTGCTCTGTCAGGTTTGCTGTGGCAATGTAAAGTGTAAAGCAAAACCACAATGTTTAAACATTTTATAGAAATCAACCTTAGTTTCACTTTCTGAGGCCTGTTTTCCACCACACATGAAAGTAGCATGCGAGAAGAACATATTTATATCGACCCCACAGTGTTGCCAGGGTCGTGGTCTTTTCCGCACATTTGGGCTATTTTGAAAAGCAGTCAGGGTTTTTTTTACATAATGTACCGCAGCCGCCAAAATGTTTTCTGTAGACATAAAATTTAAATATATAATTTTTCCTAAGTTGTGTTGATACTTGGAATGAATACCTAGCAACTTAAAGACTGAGTGAGTTTGAGGGTCATGTTTGATGTCACATAAGTTACATGAGTTTCGCCCACATCTGAAATTTTAAGTCAAGTTAATTGTGTTTGGCATTTGGCAACAAGAGTATGTAAAGTTATTGTATGAAGATGAGTACAATCTACAATTTGTTAAAAACAAATTAGGGGAAGTGAAAGACAATATGTGTTTAAAAACTAAAACATTTTATAGACATTTAATTTTAATCTGCTAAATCCTTAATCTGCTAAATGCAAATATAAGGCATAAAGGTATAAATAAATAATAAACATTAACATCATGATTTTCTTTAAAGCTGCCTTGAAATTGTGTATTGTGAAAAGAGATAAATAAATTGCCTAAATTTGACTTGAATTTTGTGGATGGTTATGTCATCTTATCACATTGTGACAGTGTCATTCATATTTACAGCTTACATTTTAAACAATTTATCATGCAAAGTGCTGAAAATTCAAATCAAAAACAGTGTAAAAGAAGAATTAAAAGTACCAAAATGGAAAAAAAAAATAACGGAATAATTAAATATGCACATACTAAATATAAACATGTCTAGCTAAACTCATCTTTAAGATTTAAAACACAGAATAAACAAAATCAAAGCATTTACTTAAAGTTCTTTTCTGGGAATCCTGCAGCTGTGATTGGACAAGGGAAAAAGGGGGCTAGTTTTCTTTCCTTTTGGGTGGGTTTTGAATAAGCGTTGGGCTGGAAATTTTTCTGACCTGGCAACCCCCCGCATCAACACATTACAGTATCAACACTGAAACTTTGAAGACGGTGTGCCGGAAGTGACTTTTGGCACTTAGCACAAGCATCATAATATTGGCCTTACAGTATAGCTGTTTCTTATAGCAATGCCATAGAAGAACCATTTTTGGTTCCACAAAGAACCATTCAGTCAAAGGTTCTTTAAAGAACCATCTCTTTCTTACCTTTTTATAATCTGGAGAACCTTTTTCTTCAGATGTTAAAGGTTCTTTATGGAACCATTTAGATAAAAAAGTTATTCTATGTCATCGTGAAGCACCTTTATTTTTAAGAGTGTAGGAGCAAGTAACAAAATAATTTTAAACAGCAACTTTAACCAAAATTATTAATAGGTTTTCATGAAAGGCTACTATAGATTGTTTAGCTATAATTCTTAAGCCAGCACTTGGTAGGCAACAATATGTGTCATGACTATATCTTTTCATGACTTTGTGGACAGTTTAGGGCCATTCACACCAAAAACAATAACTATAGCGTCCACACCAAAGCATGATAACGTTCTGTTTATTATAAGCACACACAGCAGTTTTATTAGAATCTGCTCCTTGAAATGCTCACTCAAGCTCTTAAAACTGAATTCTGATTGGCTGTCAATGTTTTATCATTCATTAGCCATAAAAAAAACATTATTCTGAAAGTGATTTCAGTGATATAATGCCTCTGTGTTGTTATTGCTGTGTTTTGGACTTCACGACTGTTAAAACTTTATAGTTAGAGTTATCATTATTGTCGTCGGTTTTTACGGCCTTTAGACACCATTTTGAATTCGAACATTTATTACACAGAAACACTCGATGGTGAGGTGTCTGTTCTTCCACTCCTTCCCTTTCAGCCATTACTGAAAGAGTAAATAATGGCACCTGGAGTCAGGATGGCTGATCTCTTTTCTCTCCTAATCATCTATTAGTGGCTTAAGTTTCAGCCGCGCCACATGTCTAACAGAGCTCACAAGTTGAAATCCCTCACTCCCCCTCACTCTATCCTACCTTTTATCACCTGCTCATTTTCCTTTTATAAAATCCCAGCTTTGTTTCAAGGGATGGTGCTTATGCACCCTTAGCGGTTCGTTGCACAGCTGCATCCGTGACTTTTCCAGATTGTTTGTCAATGGCCGAATGAACAAACTCATCTAGCAGGTGACGATCTTCCTTATCAACGATTTTTCGTGCTGTCTTGATTCAGATTTCAGCAACTACATCCAAACCATTGTATATGATAATCACTAGTTTCATCTCCCCTCACTGATATATTATTATAGCAGAGCACAGAAGTCAGTTCCCATGCTCCAATATGTGTGCTATTTGTGTATAATGTTTACATTGGGTTTAATTATGTGAACATACTTGTTTGTAACTCAAGGCAGATATTAGACAGATGGGGGGCATCAAGAGGAATAGGGGGAGGGTTGTGTGGCTTCCTGGAGATTAGGCCTTTATTTACAGAAGGGTACTCAAGTGTCCTAAACACAACACAATACTAATCCACAAGTCCATTTTTACGCTGTTCTTTATTAACTATATGACTGAGAAGACCATGTTTTCCCTAGGAGGGCCGGTCATTTGCATGGTAATACGAGTCCTATAATGTGATTTAGCAAGGATTTTGAAGTCTCAGCCAGTCAGGCCTTGCAGTCGATTGTATCTGGGATTTAAAACGTGTGAAAAGTACAACAATGCTGGTTTGTACTAGTTTGAGGAATAGGTAATACAACAATAGACATATGGGTAGGAAAAGAGACACTATATTTTTTGCCGATACTTTATCATCACAAATTCTGAAGGCAAAATCTGTTGTTTTGACCTGTAACCATATGGCAGCCATCAGGGCTGTGGCCACTTTGGCTTGGAAACCCAACACTGACAGACGTTCGGTATCACATTCATTATCTGACTTGTGCTGGATCAGAAGAAGGTACTTGAGTCTGGTTCCTGTGTTCTGCTTTGCTGAAAAGACCTGCATAGCTGGTCACCAGCATATGTTGCCTTAGGGATGCTGGTCTCCAGCATGGGTGCTGGTTTTCCCAAGTTTCTTAACTAACTTACCCAGCAAGACTTCCTTGACTTCCTCTTCACCAGAAAACCATGCTGATGCACCAGCCAAGTTTTCAGTGACTGTGGGTTTAAGTAGAATGTGTTCATGGATCAACTTCCTTGAAGGTCCTGGAACAACATTCCTATTTTAGGGGTAGTTAATAGCGAGGGTTACATCATGCTTTCACTGCACGCGAGCACTTAATCACTCCCATTATAATCAGCAAAACTGTCTGCACTGCAAGCACCTGATGAAGCACACCACATTGTAAATAGCAGCTGAAAAACAGCCTTTTTGTTTTAGATGTGTTACATAGCTACTTCAGCCATCTGTCTTTGTTTACTAAGTTAAATGATTTTTACCTTTTATTCATTATATTGTTACATCAAAGGCAGTTCTGATTTAAATCATCTTTTGGTCAGCGCAAATAACTAAAATATATATATATTATGCTCACCAAGGCTGCATTTGATTTATAAAATATTTTTAAAATGTAATTTATTCCTGTGATGAAAAACTGAATTTTCAGCAGGTATTGTTCCAGTCTTCAGTGTTACATGATCCTTCAGAAATTAAGCTAATATACTGATTTGGTGGTCAATACATTTTTAATGTTGATGAATAGAAAGTATTAAAAATACCAGCATTTATGTGATTTTTTTTTTTAAACTGTAAAAGTATTTGCAATTTAATGCGTCATTGTACATACTTTTATAAAAGTTAAATAAATGCAATTAACGTTTTTAAAAATTGTACGTTTTGAATGGCTGTGTGTGTGTGTGTGTGTGTGTGTGTGTGTGTGTGTGCAGTAAAATATATAAATAAAATGAATTTATAATATAAAGAACCCATTTACTGTTGTTGTAAAGCCAATTTGACTTCTTTTAATTCATGAGTTGGAATTTGATTTGAACTTCAAAAGAATTTGAATTGGACTTGGAATAACAGGAAGTGCAGGAAGTGTATAGAATTACAATTCAGAGATTCAAAAGCTTTGTCAAGCCATCAAAGTTTGTCTTGGCAACCTTTCTATTCTAGTTAAAAATGACACTTTTTCTAGTTATATGAACATCTTTGTATTTCTGTTCATTTTACAGTAATTCAACTTCCTCAGGTGAATTCCTTTATCTCAATTCAATTCCAGGAATTTAAAAAGCATTCTCAATTCCATTCTGTGGCACACAACCCTGGTCTGTGGTTATTCGTCATAGTAACATGACGTGCAGCTTCCCACTTCATGTATACACATGCCATGTTAATGTTAATGTTGGGACACAAGATATTGCAAAACTATCACCAACCAACCAACAAAAACCAGAATAAAGCACCTGGGACAACACTGCTGCTGGTCTAAGTTGTTTTTATTCAGTAGGATGCTTGCATATGTATTAGAGAAATCAAAATATCTCATGCAGATTCAGTCCCTCCATATGGATTTGCACTACACTTGCTCTCCATAAGCAAAGGAGCCCAAGGGCGATTGTACGCCATGCAAGATCATGTTCACAGCATGTACCTAACATATGGGGCACTCTTGACCCCTTTGATCTTCCAAACAAATGCTCTATAACGGAGATCCTCATGTGGCCTCTCTACATGGATTACCAATAGAAATCACTTCAACAGAGACTCGTGTGCTAATCCAAAATACTCCCAGTGGGACATGTTTTCACTCTTTTTTCAGAAGATAAAACGACCGCTCTAAGGTTCTGAAAGGTTCGCTGAGAAGCTAATTTGGACAAACTGAACCCAGATGCACCATGCATCCAATGTTTTGCTGTCTAAATGAAGCACAGCAGTATGCAAACTGAGGCATAACTGTAAAGCATTCATGCAAATTGACCCAGAACTCCAGAGAGGTCAGAGACAGAAAAATAAGTGATGGAGGAGAGAATCAAAGAAAGTTGGGAAGGAAATGAGGGAACAGCTGGACACAAGGTTGAGCTCGTGCAGGCGGAGGAGGAAATGCAGTGAGGTGGATCAGTAGAGGGTGAAACAGGCTTTCATAGAGCAGGTCATGCATACAGCAGCAGAATCCCAAGAACATCACAGAGATGTGTTTTCCATCATTCAACTCTTATAAATATAAAACATTCTGTTTAAAAACACAGACATTCACATTTTACCCTTTACTGGCCTTCTCTCAAGCCGCCCTGAGGGCAAAGCTCAAAGTCAGAGGTCAAAGTCAGGGGTCATCAGATAGCAGGAGGATATGACTCAGTCGAGTACAGGGGATTTATTCTGTGCCTGTTGATGTTACCCATCTTCACTCTGTGGCCCCCAACTCCCACACACACACACCTACAATTATGTCAAAACCAGCTTGATGTTAAATGCCACCATTATGGCAGAAGGCTGTGGTTAAGAAATTATAGCTTAATTGGCAAAGCAGTACAGAAAATATACACTTTACATACTTTGTGTTTTTTATGTGACTAAAAAGTGACTATTCAGTTCCTAAATAGTTTCAAGATTTATTCTCAATTAAAATTCACCAAAGCAACATAGTTCTTGAACATTGCTTCAACTCAATTTCATTATAATCAATCCACTTACATTTGAAAAATGATATCATATTTTCATACATATATTCAAACTGAAACTAGACAGTGTACTTCTTTTTCCCTGGAATGGAACTGAAATTAAATGCTAATTTATGTGTTTCCTGAGTGAAGGGAAAGATTTGTCAGTGTTTCATGCTTAGTTACATCAGGATTTAAAATAGTTTCTGTTGTGTTGGAGTGTTTGTGGTTATATTTGTGCTAATGAGAGGAGCTTATGCTTATAGGCTGTGGGTGGCTATATGGTGAATATGGTGTTAGTTGCGTCACTAATGTGAGTGTGGTGAAAGATCTTTGCTTACTGATACTCCCATGCATTACGTTTAGTAAAAAAGTGTTAAAGCATGCTATGCTGACATTTAGCATATGTAACACTAGCTTTTTTTCATTGAAGCAGTTAAAGTTAATTTGATCAACACTTATTACTCACAGAATAATTCAAATGAAATGGACATGATCTCGTTAAAGTGAGATGAAAGTGCATAAAAGTGAATTCACTCCATAAGTGTTGGTAATAAACTAAAAACAGACCTGTCTAGTTATAAGTATAGTCCACCCAAAAGTGAAAATTATGGCATCATTTATATAAAATTCTGTAACCAAACGGTTAACGGTAGCCATTAAATTCCATGATACTTCTTTCCATACTGTGGAAGTCATTGGCTACCAGCAACTGTTTGGTTACCAACATTCTTCAAAATATCTTCTTTTGTGCTCAACAGAAGAAATTAACTCAAGTTCAAGTTGAGCTTGCATACACTATGCATACACATAACCTAAGACAGACTATACAAGTACTTTACACAATAACTGTGCATGATATTGTGAAATAGAGGTATTTAAGTTTAAGGATGAAGTAGTGCAATATGATTTCTGATACATTCACAAGTAAACATTTGTGTTATCTTATTAAGTTCTTGTAACATGGAGTGTTTATAAGAAAGTGTCTGGTGCATAGAGAGAGAAAGAAAAAGAGTGTGTTTCTAAAGGTGGTTTGTCCAGCCCACTCACCTGTGTGTAGCACACTCAGAATTGCACAATGTTCAGAACTCACACAGGTTTGTAACATTTTGATTTGAGGGTGAGTAAATTGACAGAATTTTCATTTTTGGGTGAACTATCTCTTTAAAATAGCATTTCTTGACCTCAAACTATGCTAAAATGTGCGGTCTACCACAATCTACCACAAAGAGTTTCAGTCCAAATCTAAAATACACAAAGTCTTATTATTGTTGAGGTCCTCAAGATTTGTAGACCAAGCTGCAAAGTGTATCCAGTCTTTCTATTAGAAAAGGGAAACCATTTAAACAGAGATCAAGCTGAAGATGATCTGCACAATTTGAACAAAATGAAAACTAATCTGATACATCAAATAACTTTAAATAGTGCAGTCACAAATAATGGGAAATTGAGTTTTTAAGCTTCAAAAATGATGCAAAAGCACCATAATGCAAACCTTTATACTTTCGTATCCATTTTGAACCTTGAAATCTTCAGTCCTGCCGAGCAATCAGTGACCGGCATAATCTACATTCTACAGTATATTTCTCCTTTTGTGTTCCAAAGAAGTAAGAAAATCCAACGGGTTTGGAAAAAACATGAGTGTGAGGTTTTGATTTTTGGGTAAACTGCTCCTTTAATATTGATATCTCTGCTGTGTGTATATGTGGGTGCAATTAAATGAAATATTTAGTAATGCTTTGTAAATGTAAACCCCTTGTTTAGCATACCAATAAAACCTCTTTGATTCTTGCAAAGACTAATGTAAGTATCATAAAATAACAAAGGCACCGAAAAGAGGAGACTACGTGGTGTCTGGACTCTAAATGTCACACTATTCTGACAGAGGTTTCAACAACTGTCTACACACCGAAGACCTCCTCGGGATCCAGACAGTCAGACAGAGATGTGACTAATGCTTTGCTGCCAACTATGTTCCCTGTGGTGTTTTAGTGCAGATACTTGAGAAAAGGTACATTGCACCAGTGGTTTTGGGCTCAGCATGCATTAGTTTTTTTACACAATAAGTGTGATTGTGAAGGGGAAAAAATGATATCATGAAGTATTGCCTAAGGGCAAATGCACTTCCAGATAAGCGCACCACTCAGCAATGGCATCTTTATTTTGCACAGATCAGCATTCAGTGGTATCATACTTCTGCTTTAAGGGTTTTAGGGTATCCAAAAATACAAACAGTCAGTGTGAATGTTAAAAGATATTTGATCGCCATCCATTTCAAAGAAGACTTTTTGTATGAACACTGTGTAGCTGGGAGCGGAGACAGCTCTGGAAAAGTTTGCTGATGTTATTACAGCTGTACCATAACTACAATATGACTTCACAGACCACAGCCAATCAAAACTAAAAGAACTCATTGGCCAGATCCAATCAACAGTGCAATAACGCCAGCTATTGAAGTCAAAATTATTGCCAGTGTTAGGGAGAAAGTTTAATTTCTGAACATTTGGCAGTTAGGTTCCACATATAAAACTGAAATAGCAAAAAACTTGCAGTTGCTCTATTTGGATTAACACAAACAAAATTAAGGAAGAGTGGACAACATCAGCTTTCACCAATGCCCTTTCCCCCACTAATGTTAGATTAGTAGATTGTTGCAACATTCATCTTGTTTGAACAGATGATGACGATGAGTTAAACGTAGAGCCGTTCCTATGATTAAATATTTGATAGGACCACAATGTCAACCTGAGATGAGTATAGTCTATGATCAAGATGCTATGATGATTTAGATGCTAATCATACCAAACTTTAGTTAAAGTTAAAGGTCATGTTGATTGCTATTGTTTGGGGAAAAATAAAAAAAGTATTTTATCTAAATCTATAGTCAAATTGCACGATTGCACAATCTGTGATCTAAATGACCTCGATAGAATCCAGTGCATCGAATCCAGCACTGGGTTAAATGATGATCATTGTTGATGACTCAAAGTGTGCAGGGTAAAGAGGCAGAGCACTAATACCTGTAACCTAATGGGAGTTTCCACATCTGGCAGGTTTTAGGAAGGGTGAAGTGAAAAACAAGGGATAACACCTAATCAGTCCGGTCTGCTCAAGTCTTTGTTGAATATCAGCCTTGTCATTCTTTGTCTGTTGGCTAAATCTCTGTGTGTTTATGTGTCTGCGTGCGTCTTGTGTTTATATCATAACACAAGCTTCTTTGTGACCGTCTGATGAATTGAGTAAATTCCAAAGTTTATCTAAAAGTTTGAGTTTGGCATGTTGCAGCTGCTGTGAAGAATGCTTCATAAATTGAGGAACACCATCGCTTGATAGCCCCACAGAAGACCGCTTTTAATCATCTCGCACAGGAATCCTGACAGGGTTGTCTGTGCTGGTGCTAAGTGAAAGCAGATTGTTGCTGAGAGTCCGTGTTGAAACAGCGGAACGCCTTAGATTACTGACTGTGGGTGATTAAAAATGGGGGATTGTTATTTTGTTGCATCATGCGTTGGCGTGAATGCTGACAATAATATTTTTTCTTCTTCTTTTGACTGAGATCTCAAAGGACAGAGCATAACACAAAGCGGTTGTTCATACTCTTGCAAAAAAAGAACCATGGTGGTTTCTATTTTCTTGATACCATGTTCAGAAGCCAATAAGGAATGTCCTTTGGTATTGTTCTCTAAGTCATTGTCACACAATTGCAAAGTGATCCCATTGCCAGGTCATGCTTCGGTTGTATTCTTTGACGATACACCCCTTGTCCTTCAAAAACATCCAACTCATCCTGCTTTTCCGTCTCAAGGGTGGCTGACTCCCTATGCTCTCGAAACAAATGACTCCAATTCAGGAGAATATAATGGTCAGTCTTTAAACAAGCAAACCTTTCACCACAAAGACCTTTACCTCGCCCTTTCTGGCTCTCCGCAATACTATGGGTCACTGCCTGAGGCATGTTAGAGTTTACACTTAGGATCTCCAATCTCAAATGACAATCTCTTTGGCTCTTCAAGGCTTAACTCAGTGAGGAAAATGGATCCATCAGGAAACGGCGTGTTTGTAACCCGAAAACAGTGGGCAAGAGGCTGTTGTGCACTCATTAGGCCTCGATAAACTTTCACGCATCTGGGAGCTGATTGATTTAATGGCCAAAAAGAAATATGGCCTCCTTCTTTCTCCAGTGTGTGCTCACCCTTTGAGCCTCCACACGCTCCTCCAAAAAGACTCTGGATTCCAGGAAAGCTGAAGTGGACTCTATAAATCAGCCTCCCCCTCTGACAGAGGAACTTGGGGTGAGACTGAGAGCCCTCCACCCCTGTTTCAAGAGGGGAACGGGACGTCTTTTACACGCTCCCCGCCTGAATTGCCTCCTCAAGCTCTAGCGTGTCTAGTATCTTCAGTGTTACGGTCTGTAAAGCTTTTTATAGCCCTAGCCAAACTGCCACGGAGGCGTCAATGTCAAACCACTTCAAAAACAGACTGTATTCTTTTAGCCATTAGTGTCGGTCCATGACCATGGTGCTGTTACTACTTTACTGCCTGTAATCAGCAGAGCTTCTGCTCCCTTTACCAGCTCTGGTATGCCTCACCGATGGGACAAAAAGGTGATGACAGCAGCTCCAGACGCAAGAGATGAAGGAGGACTAGATGCGTCTGGAAGTCCAGGAAGGCTGAGGTTGATTTTAATGGAAGGTGATTGCGTGATTAAATAAGGTGTGCATGTTTCCACAGGGATAATAGAAGAACCTTCAACTGACACACTGTGGAAGCCAAGCCCATGTGAGCCGTAACTTGTCCTCACATGCAGATTAAACTTCGAGAAGGCGATTAGTAATGGGCAAGGTTCAACTGTGAATGACACATCCATCAAAGCATGTGCATTCAATAACACAAGGCTGAAATTACATACATAACCAAAAAAACAGTGAACATCCGTACAAAGTTCTGAGGTCTTCTCGCAGTTCTTTTCTTACCAGGACAGGGGGAAGGGTGGGTAGGTGGTGGCAGAGAAAGAGCATGAGACTTGCAGCTGATATTCTCTGTTATGTGGCCCAGTGGGGCGGAGCTGCTCTGGCCTGCCCCCTCTCTCCTATGGGACGTACTGCCTGTGCAAACTAACCGACCCCCGGGCCTCTGGTCTAATGGGAACCAGACTTACCCCACAACCAAGGCCCAGCAAACTTCCCTCGTTTTGCACACACAGGCATCATGAGCTCCAGCTGAGGGACGCAGTCCAATTATCCCAAACAGACCTGAAACTATTCCCTCTCTCGTTTCCCACATAGCAGAGTGCCATGATGTTCAATCTTTTAAGGCCACTCGCCCTTGTGACCCCTCAACAAACAAATGCATGTACAGCCAGAGGCATCATGGACATTCTGATCTGAGTCAAGTCTATTTGAACATTGACAGTCAAGTCTATCTATCTATCTATCTTGACTAAAAACAAAGGTTCAAGGGAGGAAACAAACAATGCGTTCAAATATATTTTCCTATATAATGCATATATTTATTTGGTTTTATTATCTACACTACTGTTGAAAAGTTTGAGGTTCAATATGATTTTTTTAAAGAAATTAATGTTTATTCAAGAAGGACACATTAATTTGATTAGAAGTAACAGAAAAGACATTCTTTGTTTTAAAAAAATTGTAATTGTTTCAAAACATGCAGCTTCAACACTGATAATATTAACAGATGTTTCTTGAGCAGCAAATCAGCATATTAAAATTCAGCTTTACTATCACAGGAATAACTTCCGTTTTAAAATATATTAGGGTAGTTGACAAATAAAAATTGCACTGTGTCCTATGGTGTGACACAGCAAAAATGTAGAAAAAAAACTTAACATACAAATAACATGAGAAAAATGTATCTTCATTCTTAGAGTTACAAATAGCATGAGAGAGAGGTTTATCTTCAATGTTAGAGTTTTTTTTTTTTTTTTTCGTCACACCATAGGACACATTGATACATCAACTACCCATTAATGAATGTGTAAATCAGAATAATATTTCACAATATTACAGTTTTTATTTATTTAGGTTTTTTTAATCAAATAAATGCAGCATTGATGAGCATAAGAGACTTTCTTCAAAAACATTAAAAAAAAATTACCAATCCCAAACTTTTGTGTATATACTGTATATATGTATAAGAAAATAGGCTCAATGTACTGTGTTAATATGAAAGAACTGTCTGTATTCATTTTTCTCAGGTGTTTTATTTTGAAATAAACAGTGTATTATGTTGTTTTTTTGGGTTGAGGGAATTATTAGTTTTTTTTTCAAACAGGGAGTACTGCAAAACGTTTTAGCATAAGAAATTTCATGTTTTTGTTTCTTTAGTCATGTCTTATCTCACATGAGTCAAGACCCCCTCAAAAAACAAAGGTGCATGACGCCTCTACATAGAGTCGTCAATCTTTATCAGTCAGCCGTTCTAAACTTATCAAACTTCCCATGTCCAGTCACACAAACACAATGTTCTTTCCTCCTTCTCTCCTTTCTTCTCTAATGATTCATCTCTCTCTAGTTCCTTTTTTCTTACTTTCTCCTTTTGATTCAGCTATCTCTTTTCCATCTCACTTTTTTCTTCCCCACCCCCCACATCTCTTTGGTCTCCTTCATCTCCCTCTCCCCTGTTTTTCCATCCACCACCCCCATGTTACAAAAATTCAGTTTCAGTTTTTATCACGCTGTAAACTAGTCCAAAATGTGCACTAGTGTGTTTGTCCTTGGCCCAGTGCTGCTCTTACTTTCCTACTAAGATCATGGGTTTGTGGAGGAGGCCTTGTGAGAGGGACTAAAAGACAGCAGCTGCAGTTTAATGAGTTGAGCGGCAATCTAATGTCTAATACATTTCACTAATTTCCAGCTCCAGACTCCCTGGGCACAGGGCAGCACAGTCCATCATGATTTTAGATTGTTCACTGTTGGATGATACGAGCTGAATGATCTCATTGTGGGGTTTATGGGTTATCTCAGAATGTTCAGCCAGTTTTTGCACTGCTTTTTATTTGAATGGCCCATTTCGCAACTGACTGAATCACAGCACAGAAGAAACTAAGTTGGAAAGTCCTACACAACACAATAAGCCCCCACATACGATGCGCTGTTATGCAGACAGAGGTTTTTTCCCCCGTGTCTCATTAACAGAAAGTCTTTTATAAAAGTTTTTACACCAAAAATCGTTCTGCCGATCAAAGATGCCACTCATACCGAATGCTTTCACTGGTTTTTGGTCTACAGCCCACTTTTTGTAGTCACGCTGTGTGTGGTACAGTTGTGGTGTGGTATGCCATATGTATGTTCATTTCAAATGGTGTATGTTTTCTAAGAATAAGCGTTGGATAACATCTAAAGCATATTGAGGTTTTGAGGTATAATGTAATGTTTTAATGTCAATAAACTGGGAGATTATGTCTTTTCATTGTTTCCTCTGTATCTGAGCTCAGACCAGTACTGGCAAGCTCAGATAGATTTTTTTCTTCTTTTGCTTTCTCTCTCTCAATTGGTGTGTTTCTTGGCAGGTTTTTTTTAAGCATGTAGGAGTGGCCTAGACCAGACTTACACTTCAGGGGAAGTGTGAATTCATATATTTGCGTGTATGGTTTCTTGCAGCGTCAGCAGAAAGGCTGATAGAAACCTGCCTGCATATAATCGTCACTACCTGGCTGTGGTGAATTATCGAATAAAGGGCATGTGTCTGCAAAAGAACCTGTGGCTTAGTGCGTTCATCTGAGCTGTTTCTCTAAGAAGGTAAAGTGTAACCTGAGGCTTTGGATACCAGTTGCCTTATTGATCTGTCTTGAAAGTATTATCATAATCTCCTTAAAGCGTCTGGAAACTCATTTGAGATCAATAAACTCCTTTGTCTCTTTCCTGTTTGCGATGTCTGTTTGCCTTTATGCAGCATATTCACATCCCAGGCTTTTTTTGTTTTTTGCTTTTTTTACAAACAAATTAAACTGTTTACTTGGATTTGGATCATTGTAATGTAATCTTCAATTTAAAGAGAACTTTAAACTTACAAAAAAATTCAGTTTGGATGCTTAAAGGCAAAATACAGCTCAAGGGAGTGTTTAATAAAAGTTTAAGTTGGGGGTGTTTTCAATCTTCTCCCAACTGAGTTCCAATGAATCTGCCAAGAAAAGCTTTCATGCATGCAATGCATAAAAATGTGCTTTGGTAAATAGTTTGCATGTGTGTTTTTCTCTTTATCCAGTATTCTCTCTCTGCATCTATAGTCCCATCAGACTTTAGTGCATTGCAGCCTAAATCGATGCAACTAGGTCCATTTCGAACGAGTGTAATGCTCCCCCAATGATATTTCTGAGGCATGGTCCCCTGGCAGAAACAAACAAAACACAAACAAACAGTCTTGATCACCATCAGCAATATGAAGCTCTAGCCATTCTGTTTCTCTCATTAGGGTATTATTAGACCAGACGTGCTCCATCAGTGCAGCGCGAATACACAGTATGATTTGTTCAGAAACGCGTCCGTCGAGAATACGACTTCATTACAACATGTCTTCTGGCCTTCCTTTGTCATTCTCCTCTTACACAGGCATCTCTAGCTCTCACCACGTCTGCTGCCACGTTTCCAGATGCTACAGAGCCCAGTGTTGAAATTATTTTCTTTATGAAGTGAAGAAAAAGAAATTAGCATCCAACACTGACGATGTGGCAAAAGTGAGAAAATACAAAGTTGGGGTTTTCTAACACCCCCGAATCCATCTCCCAACACTTTACTGGCCCCCACCACCACCAGATGAAAAATTCAGGGAAGTGTGGGATTACTTTCACAAGGAGAACTTGAACCCCTTGACTTCCTGCCTGGCGATGAGGTCACTAGTCTCTGAGGGAGTGTCTGTGAAATGCCTCCCGCTCAATAACAGCCCAGCCAAGGCCAGAGAAGAGCGGGGGCTGGTATAGTCAGAGACTCTTGGGAAGGAGATGGAGGGGATGTAGAGGGGGGCGGCGGAGGAGTGACGGAACTGGGCTCGGCAGGGGGGTTTGGAGGTGATGGTGAGGACCGTATCGTCCAGGCTCTGGGCGTTCAGCCCAAACTCAGTGTGATTTCACATTATGGGGTGGAAATTTTCAGTAACACTGAGTGTGAGATCAAGTTGTGACCGTCCGCCATCACAGATGGGTCCCCGAGCGACGCCTTAGAGGAGGTAGGGTCCATATTGCTGATGGATATATTGAAATATTGAACGGCGCTGTAGTATCTTACCATCCGCCCCTCAGGCTCAAGGCTTTTGATGCAGATGGTGCGGGACAAAAACTGAGAGAATACTAAGCCTTTTGACAAATCCAAACCAGATGAAGGCCAAATCGCTCGCATGAATGTACTATCTGTGTAACGTTCAATGAAATAAGCCTACTTACAGACTCTGTACGGGACGTCCTGTCGCAGCTGGGCTGATGTTGCTGAGGATGAGGGCCGAGCACCTGGCACGCCACGCCAGCGGGTGGCTCCTTTTATGTGGGGGCGAGTCGAGCATACAAAGCCATCTTGTTCAAGCTCGTGGTCCAGATGGAAGAGCTCTGTTGCCAAGGATGCCGCTTTCCACTTCCTGATCCAAAATGAAAATGCCAGTCCTTCTAACAAAGAGTCATACACAGACGCTTACGTATCTCTTCATCTGTTTCGTACGCTAGCTGCCTCTCACCCACGCACATTTGACCTCACACCATTTCAGACCCACGCTGCAGTGGAATAATTACGGGAGAGAGTCGCACTCTCCCCATGAGATAGGCCTTCTCTCTCAGCCCAGCATGGGCAATAATAGACTAATGCTTTCCAGATGCACTCTTCAATGGCCGTACCCAGCATTGGAAGTACCCCTCTTGCGGGAGTCCTAACGACGCCCTGGGGGCCTTTGAGAGGGAAAGGTTCGAGTTTGTAGTCTCTTTCCCTTTTTACATACTCGTCTCCCACCGCAATCACAAGCTGCTGATCCCCGATTAGAACGGCTGAAGTTCGAAGGGACAGAGAGGGAAATTTCTTTTCTCAATCTGGTAGAGCTTGTATTCCGATTCCCATGCCATTTACACCACAAAGTGAACCAAAAGAGGTGTAGATGTGATTTTAAAAGGATGGCCCTCTTTATTAATGGCTTTTCAATGGGCCAGATCTCTAATCGTCAGATAAACTCATGGGAATGTGACCTGACCACGTGACCTGTTTGTTTTATTAAGGCTGCGGGGAGGGCGATGTGAGGCTGGGAGGCAAGGCATGGGTATCTGAGCTGTGCAAAGTGTCCACTCAAATTTCAGGGCTCAAATGGTGTCCATTTGCCTCAAATTCCTCCAATTCCAAAGTCGATTGCTCTTGTAACAGGCCCCGAGCTGATCTTTAGGTGATGCTGTTCTGGCTTTTCTCCTACACCCATTTCCATGATCCTTCTGAGGGCTGTATCTCAGAGGAGAATCCACAGCAGCTCTCAAGTGCAGGTCCGCTTGACCTTGCTTTCTCCCTTGGAGAGAGTGCGAGATCTGTCTGAGACAGAGTGTTCTCACAGGAAGAAGAGAGGGTGGGATTTAGTCTGAGTCTGAGAAAAACAGGCCCGTTGGCTTTAATCTCTGCCTCAGTGCAGGGCTGGAAAGGGTCACTGGGGAATGACCAAAGCCACAAAACCTTTAGCCTGTTGGCATACTATGTTAGTCCTTCTGATAAAAACCAGCACCTTTCATTCAATCTTTATATATATATTCATAACTTTGAAATGGTTGTAGGGAGGCGTATCAATGAGTTTTTCTTCAAATCAAACTGAGTCGAGCCTTTTCTAACAAATGGCATTAAGATACTTTCAGGAATGTGGCAAAACAAGGGTAGAAAAAAACCATACAAAATAGCAACTCTGTGGCGTGGTGTGAGAGTAAAACTGGCATTAACGGGATGGAGGGACTCCGTGAGAGTATGTCCATCTGCAACACACACTGTGGAGCCTACCCAAAACAAACAAACAAAAGTTAAAGACACTCTTAAGAGTTTAAGAGTTTAAGAGTCATTCTATATTTAGGGGTACATTTCATGTCAGCCAAAAAGTCAGAAAATCAGCATTCTTTTTTGATAAATAAGTTAGGTGGTTGAATAATATATCCCCTTAATGTGCTAACTTAATTATTTGACAAGCTTAAGCACTAATGACTTTTTAAATATGTTAATGAAAATTAACATTTGATTCATTCTTTTTTCAACTGTGCTACGGACAAATGCTGTGTCAAATGAAACATGAATGAAGTACCACATGTTTGATAACACATTTGTTTGAAGGTTTTTGAGTCTATTCACCAGAGTTTTTGAGGTTATCTGTCTAACTGATTTGAAAATATGAATTTGGGGCTTCATAATGGGCATTCTGTGGGATGCTATCATGTAGGATGAAATTTTTCTTCAACATAAATCCACAGTATGCTGAATTTAGTGTTATTCACCATCCTTACCAAAGACATCCATCTACAGAGATATCCCCATCATTTTTTCTGATGGTTTAGTTCACATTTAAAAGATTTATAACATAACACAGCTGACAAAGTAACACAGTTGACAGGTATGAACTTAGTATCCATAAAGCATTTTAAACACACACACACACACACACACACTATAATAATATATATTATAACTTTAATGAATATATTATATTATTACAAAGGTAAATTAAGTTTTATAATGCATCATGACACTTCAAGTTGTAAAGACTTACACAATAACATCATAACATTTATCAGTCATAACAAAGCAGAAATAGATAAATGCCAAATCTATAATATTATATAGGTTTAAGTCAATCATGGGGAATTCTGAATGCTTTATAACCATTGATAAATGTGAATATAATGTGTATATAATAATATGGATACCGAGTTCATAGAAAGTGTGGCCGTGGTTAGATCAGTTAAGTTTATCCATTGTAATGCAAATCATGGTTTTAGGCAATTCCTATGTAATTTATTAAAGTAAAGTTTGTGATTTTTTTTTTTTTATCAACAATATTCAGTGTGAGCATAACTTCACACTGAATTGCCAACATTGTCAACAGTGTTAATCCTTGTCAACTGTGTTACAGTTGATGGGTAACACAGTTGATATTTCGGCCATTTTAGGGCCTTGTGCAAACTGCTGACCTTGGACTAGTTAGTACATGACCTTGATTAACTTATGTTTTTATATTCTTTCTCTACATATTTATAAATATTACATGTGACGCAAGTTCACCAGAACATGTTGATAACACAGTTGACGGTCAATTAATCTACTCTATGTGCAGACATTAATATAGACAAAATATTGAAGAGGAGAAGTTACGACTTACCACATTGTCTTCAAATTTCCCTCCAAATAAGGAAAATACATCACTTGATATTGGACATGTGACTTTGGAACAAACTATTGTGGATTTATAGGGGGTTTTATAGGGAGTTACACAGTTGACACTGATTTCTCGGATATACACAAAATGGATGATTTAATGTAGATGCATGATATTTTTTAAAGCACCTTTCTCATAATTTTATGATTATTTTGGACAAATATTTATAAGAAATATATACAGAAACATGTATTTTAGAGCTAATCTGAAGAGCAAAACCTCACATTTACCAAATCGGATAGCAAAAAAACAGCAAATTCCAGTATAGAATATGCAATTTTTGCAAGAAAAAAGATGGATATCTGTTGGATTTTTGTATTAAATGAATCAGAAATGTACCCTGATATAAAAGTGATCATTGCTTGAAGTGAAAAGTTAATGAAAAATTTGTAAAATTGATAATAGAGTCCATGGACATGAAATGTACCCCTAATTATAGAATGACTCTTAAAGTATTGAGAAGGATAAAAACAGTTCAACATTTTCAGCATCCTGTGACACAACATCCTCCTCAATAATAAGGCGTTTAATTGCTATTTTGGGTAAAACTTGTGAAACTTATCTATATTTCCACTGTAGATATAATCAGTTTGAACTACTGTGGGGTTGTAAGTAGTGGAAACTGCTAAAACCTCTGCACATAATCTCAGTAGGCCTACTGTATGTCAATCATAAGTCTGTTTTATAGAATGCTTATGAATTAGTCTAAAGAACCTGCCCATAAAACTGAAAATATTTGTCATGGTTGAATCACAAAAGATGGCAAAAGGGGTTTTGATTCTCTCAGATAGCTATCAGCTCTCTGCATCGCTGAGGTAGAGCATAAAAACATTAAAGACATGAAAAACTCACAGAAAAGACCTGAAGAAGTCTGTTTGACATACTTAATCATGTCCTCTTGAGCCTAACCACACTTTCACAACCAGAATGGTTGTCTGAGGTTCTTGTGGTTGCCATTGCTGATGTTTCCTAAATCCTGGAGAAACATGAAACTGTTGGATGTTTGGATCACCCTATACTATTGGACAAACCCACTGTTAGCAACCACCGAATGAACCAAATCACAGAAAGTTCATTCTTCTGTGGAAAAAAATGTCACGTAAATCTGCAACACGTATTAGACACCGTATTGAGTCTTAGCATTCTGGCGCCATCTTGTGTCGTGAAAATAATGTATTCTTTCTGTACTTGTAGCTTTCAGTTTTATCTATGTTTTCAGCTAAAGTTCAAACAAAACATTGACGTTCATTGCCATTATTCGAGTTTAAAGCGTGATTCGGCTTCAGTTATTGTTTTGTTGTACTGCACAGTATGCACACAATTAAATAATATTTTCACACCTTTGCATAATTTGGCAAAATTACATCTTAAGGGGGAAGGTAACTATATATGCTATAAATTGAAAGTCTAGGTAAAGGGTAAAACAACTAAATGAAGGTATGGGGGAAAAAACTGACCCAAGTTAGGATCTATTAGGAGCAATTTTTTGGGTAATTAAAATGAGCACACATTAGGAATTCCTGCTAAAAAAAAAAAAACAATAGAAGCCCAATAGAAACCATCACAGAAATTCCAATGGTTTCCATTAAAATACTATTATGAACCATTAGCTTTTTCAAGTAAAACCATTACAAAATTCCTTTTTGTAGTGTGTTTTGGGCATTTTCCCAATAGGATTTAACATCCCACCAACAGAATCCATCACATACCAGTAGACACCATTATAGTTTCCATTAAAACCCATACAATTCCCATTAAATCCATTACATTTTCCATTTGTGTTTTGGGCAGGGTTCTTTTTTTTCAGCAGGGTCCCCATCAGCTTAAAACTAAATTTAAAGTATCAGAACAATGTCCGTGTAGGTTTAGGATGTAGGTTATAAACAAGACTATAGAACTACAGCTATGAAGCTTTAAAAATATATTTTTTTTACAGTAAGCGCTAGATGGCGCCATTGTTCTGGATATCCTTGCAGAGGTTTTCATGAACAATCCTTGCACTCATGTGCTTTATATGAACTGCAGCTGTACATTCCCTATAAGGCTATGAGAGTTCAGGCTGGTTTCATGTTTTGTGAAACTGAAAGAACATATTTTGCTCTAGCTGCTGGGTAGCATCTGACACAAGAAAACCCCTTTCAGAAAATCAACTATTGTAATGAAGGTTAAACTATGAACTGTGAGCTTCTCAAGACAATGGTATCTTTCATAAATGTGAGTTTGGGGAAGATTTCATTTACGCTTAAAATTTAATACATTTAGTATTTATTAATTAGAATATTTGCTACATATAGTTACATTTGACTTTTTGCTGTTTCATGAATTGTTTATTAAATAATAATCAGTTTTACTTGTTGAAGCTAAAAAAGTGGTTTTCAAAAATAAATCTTGCCTGAGAAATATTCACTGGAATAAAAATTGTAACAACTTAAAATAAAAAGTCCCCAAAGTACCGCTACAGGGATTTCTCCATATTTTTTCATAACAGACTAAAAGCACCAAAATAATGCTTTAGATTTTAATAAGATTTTAATCAAGATATAAAGCAAAACACTTTTGTTTCAATCTTTATTAAAAAATCAAATACATTTCTTGAATATATGTAAGAGTCTTTAAACTGAAACATATGAAAACGAAACTGAAACAATGTTTTTAAGGCACTATTCTCATAATTGCATCGTAAAAAATTTAATTGTATGAAATATTTTGACCAAATTTTTACTTAATAAAATAAGACAAAAACATGACAAAGATATGACAAAAACATTTAACAAATATTGTTACTACTGTAAAACTGTAATAAACGAACAATCTCCCCAAACAGCGTTTCAGAATCTCATTTCTGTCGTCACCACTGTCCACTGCCTGTGCTGACATCTTTGTTCTTTGTTTGATGGCAAAAAAGAATTTCCTTCATTTGTGGAAATTGATGTAATGTAATGGAAAAGAAAACATCATGACAATCACATGTTATCAATTTGAGTCATCACATTAAGAGTGAAAGGGGATTACAATATGAAAGGGGATTTTGGCAGGATGGCCTTTATTAAGTCAAGTGAGCTCGAGTTCATACCAGAAATCACGTGACCTCTCAGCAAGCCCCCTTTCTTCAGTAGCCCCTCACTGCAGAACAAAGATCCAAGGGGCGGGAGTGGATCCGCATCTAGGGGTGGAGATGGGTGTGTTTAGGGATCAGGGGGTAGAAACGGGTAGGTTTAGGTATATGTAAGGTAGGAGGAGTTGGATCTAGATCCAACCTCGCCCCCTGGATCTTGTGTTCTGCAGTGAGGACCATCTCCCTTTCTTGGCTCAGCCAAGCTGGTTTTTAATGCTTTATAACAAAGAAGAAGAAGATAAAGGGTAAGATTGTATAGAACAATAAACCTGTAAATCAAATGTATGTCCTGAAAAGTCAAGGGAAATTAAATCACAGCATGGGCTTAAATATAGTTTGCTTCATATTTTATTACTTCAAGGATCTTTGACATTCACCAAGGGGAGGAACTGAAACATCCTGTCACCTTAGACCTATTGCAAAATCTCTGTATGCAGTCCATCTTTTCCAGCAAGTCTGACTATATCCTTCTTTCCTCAGTTAATTCCATGAATGCAGCATGGAAAAAGTTTATAAGAACAATGAAAGTATATAAATACAGCGAAGCATTATCTGTAAGTTCCAACATGACATTCCTGTTTGAGTCCTAGTTAAACCCTTTTAACTATGTGTGAAGATGGGAAATTAATAAATCTAAGTGGGACATTCCCAAGGACATGCTGGAGTGTGGAAACAAGGCTTTTCCTGGAAAAGATTAATGCTGCTCTGGATGAATGAAAACAACTCACAGTGTAAGACCTGAGATAACACAACGTAATTAGCCTTTTTAGTCAGTGAATGTACAGCATGACATTTTTCTAAAGAAAATGTGAGTATGCTTCCTGTGATAATGTTAAAGTCACAGTGCTAAGCTGCTATTTCCTCTGTGTTGCATGCGTTTATGGGTAGATATTTAGTTGTTCGTTTTTTTTTTCCAGCTGATGAAAGATAAAAACATTGACAGCTAGTCAGAATTGACCCAATATTAAAGATCTTAAAGCAGCAGATGACATAACTGCAGTGAGCTTATAATAAACAGAATGATATCTTCTGTTGTTCTAATATAGTAATTGTTATAGTTGCTGTTCAAACAGAGCAGAGCGAGTTACATGCCAAAGTTTAATACTTAATGTTTTGCTGAAATCTGTATGAGCAATAGACCTCAATCAGGTTAGACGCCATTTTGAATTCAACATGGATGAACACGATGCTATTAGGGATAGTCTTTAAAATGGCACGCCTAAAGGTGCACTTAATTTTCGCACAACAGCTCACAACTTTGTTTTATTGAGTTTTTGTCTACTGAAAGTTTTTTCTAAGGATGTTTCGTCAGCTGAACAATCAGTAGGTTGTTAAACAGCAGTACAATATTGAGCGTACTGTACTTCAGTCCCTCACAGCCTCATTTTCATTCCTGTCAAAAAAAAAAAATATGGCACTACCTTATATGGACACTAGCCTTAACAAAAAACACAATCCAAGTAGAGGGCTTCATATTGTCTTAACATTAAATGGCTAAATATAAAGAACTATGAAGTTTATAAAGTTGTGTGGGGTGAATGCAGGTAAATGTTGCAAAGACTAAGCAAAAACAAACAAGAGCAGAGAAGCATACAAAGCTGTGAGAAACAAAAATTCTGACCCAGATGGTGGCTGTTTGTATCTGAGAAGTACACTGTATCACTGATCTTTATCACTGCTACGCCCTCATCGAATGACCTTCAAATGGCTTAAAAGGACATATTTGTTTTGGCTGGAATACACTATAGGAAAAAAAAACAGGGTTTTTCCCTGGTTTGTAGACTGTGAATTTGACCAGTTGGAGGATATCAAACACGTTCAGTATTTTTAATTTAGAACAAATTGTTTTCATTTCATATACATCCTCTAGCAACAAGGCTCATGTTTCTGTGTGAGTTTGTTGTGTTTGGAACGACTCAAGTCTGGTAGTGTGTGATTCTCAGTCATTTAGTGTATGACGTCCATTCTTTTCCTTACCTACAAAGTTGGCAAATGTATTATACCTAGAGTTTCAAAACCTGTTCAGATTTTAAAAATCAAGTACACTCTTAAAAATAAAGGTGCTTCACGATTCCGCGGAAGAACCTTTTTTGTTTAAATAGTTCCATAAAGAACCTTTAACATCTGAAGAACCTTTCTGTTTCACAAAAGGTTATTTGTGGCGAAAGAAGGTTCTTCAGATTATAAAATGGTAGAAAGAGATGGTTCTTTAAAGATCCTTTGACTGAGTGGTTCTTTGTGGAACCAAAAATGGTTCTTCTATGGCATTGCTGTGAAGAACCTTTTAAGAACCTTTATTTTTAACAGTGTAGTGTATTAAAAATCTTTAATCTATATTTGTTATTCCCTTCTTCGGTTTAGTTTTTTGCTATGCAGGATAGTATAACACCTTAATACGGTATATTCCAGTCCCCATATTTTAATCCAACAGAACAGTAGTGGCGATTTTTTTCAGTGACCCTTTCTAGAGATTCCCTTGTTTTTATGTGCGAGTCGTTGAATCATTCATTCAACCATTTTGTTCAAAATGCTGATTCATTAGGAAAAGAAACACCACTGTGTATTGCTAGGAGATGGAACAGTTGATTCTATTTTGAATTAATTTGGAACTATTTTGAAGCAAGAAGTAACTGTCAATATTGTATTTAAATGTAAGTCACTCTTGAAGTGTTGTATAAAAGCATTATCACACTCATAATCATGCTGTTGGTCTGAATGTGTTACAACACCTCCCTTGCTGGTGTGCTGTTACTTATGTAGAAACTCAGAGGAATTCTCTCTTGATCTGTGTTATCTATCCTGCTGTCTCAATGCATTCCATTCTCCCCCCCTCAGACTATAAAGCCCTCCTCTCCCTGACATCAAAGAAATAAACAAAATTATGCTGCAAGTCTCATCAGATTTCTTATGCTGTTTGTTAAAATAGTTGTCCCTTCACCGACATGTTTTAACCTAAAGAAAATGATGATGTTAATAACAAAGAGCCTATACTTTTGAGATGAGTAGTTAGGTATTAAAGCTTGTAAGGCTATGGGTTCCTCAGTTCATTGAGAAGACACAGGGTACTCTGTTATTCAGTGAGAAATCAATACTCCAAATAAGCACAATCTCAGATACTTTGGCGCTTCCTGCTTCTTATCAGAATCAAACCAACTTCCCCCTTTCCGGATTCTTGTGGAACACGATTTTTTTTTTCCTCATGTACCCATAGCAATTAACCAGAACCTACAGAAACATGTTTGGGAATTGTGTGCCTTTATTGATTCATTTATTAAAACAAACACAGAACAAGTCAGCAATAGATCAGGAAAAACTGCAGCAACTGTGTGTCTGGCCAACACTGATTTAAAGAACATTTCACATTCAGTATGCAAACATGTTATGAACATCTCAACATTTATTAAAACTGAATGAATAAAAGTTTTACCAGTTCTGCATTGTCATAAAGTGGATCTAATAAACAGGGAAGACCAGATAAGGGTTTTGTACTCCAGTGATTTTTTTTCTCTTTATTGAAAGTCATTGTCTCTGTGTGCTTATGCTATAAGAGTCTTGGTGAGACATGTTGTCACATTATACGAGGTAAGCAAACATCTGAATGTATGTCAGTGGTGCTATTGTGTTCACTAAGCATTATTATTGGGTTATAAAATGAACAAATTTTATACTAATTTAATAGAGTTTTGAAATTAGTGTTAGATAGTCTACTAACATACAAAACCACTGCTAAAGAAAACAAGCAATTTTTACTCGCAGCCTACAAAAATCTATCCCACATCTAGCCCCAGTCTCCCCTTTTTATACAGTACAAAAAAAGACTGGAACTCCCGGTAAATTCCAGTGTGTCGCAGTCATTAAGGGTCATTATGAATGTGGAAGTGGAAGTAAAGTAGTGTGAAATGTGAAGGAGTTTAGTTTCCAGTAATCCTCCTCCTCACATCTATACCCAGGGGAAGGGCAGTTCTGCTGACCAAGCACGTGGTCATCCTCACTTTTAACCGCTCTCTGGGTGAAGTGTATCGCAGATATCCTAAGGGAGAAGGACATACCGTTTCTAAAGCTCAGGACTGAAGTTTAACATTGTTTTAAAATGCAGAAGGGGTCGTTTTCACTCACCACATCTTTACAGGTTTTCTATATGCGACTAACATTACTCGGATTGTGTTTCCTGTACTTCTTAATAGTCGCAGGTAAGTGTTTTCAAAATTTTTCGTTTGATTAGTCTACAAAATGGCGAGAATAAATGCGCCACTCGCTTTCTTAGTTCGCATGCTTTGTATGTCACCGGTTCAACGCAAGAGTGGTAACGTTAGCCTACTGCATACGGAAATGTTAATTGACAATAGTGCCTCTGAGACTGCCATACTATTTTAATGCTATATGTCTGTCAAATTAAAAGTATTATCACGAAACAATCTTTAACAACAAACAGTTGCGTCTGCCCATCCAGTAGCTTGATACTTACCGTCTGTTCTAAATTAGCTCACAGATAAGGGTGCGAACAGGCGATATAATGACTTTCAGAGGAGTCCGATTTTTTAAAATAACTTTTTAGAAATGTTAGTCGATGTACCGCCCAGTACTAGGTGAGGTGCGTCCTAACGGAAAAGCTCGTTGTTGCCATGGTTACTTCATCAGTCGAACGCGTCTCTCTTGTCTGGTGAAAACACGAGCTTGTCGGTTTTGTGTGCCTAAAGACTTATAAAAGTAAAACCATATAATTCGCATAAGTGCTTTAAAGACAATGACTACTTTTGGTTTTGTCTACACCTCGAGTAGAGTCATTCATCTGCGTTTGGCACCGGACGTTTTGAGCCAGGCCATTCCAGTATTTGAAGAAGATCACCTATAAATAGCCTAAGTTACCAGAGGAGGGCGCAAATACGCGTTTTCAAATCTCTTTAAAACTTTAAATAAGCATGCAGGGTAAGCGAGATGGTCCTCACTGCAGAACACAAGATCCAGGGGGCGTGGTTGGATCCAGATCCAACTCACCTTAAAGGGATAGTTCACCCAAAAATGAAAATTCTGTCATCATTGACAGAAGGTTTGGAACTACTGGAGGGTGAGTAAATGATGACAAAATTTTCATTTTTGAGTGAACTATCCCTTTAAGCCCCGTTCAGACTACACAATATTTTTTGTCGGTTACGACAGTCACTGTGTCAGATTATGCGATTTTGACTCATAAAATCTTGTCGTGTCGTGAACAAGAAACATGTCAGACTATACGATGCTACCCGAGCATTCATTGCATGCCGTCATTAACGACGTGCATGATGTCATCGGACAAGACAGAAGGTGCTATGAGCATAAACAAACAATGGCTAGCAAACAGTGTGTTTTGCCTGTCTTGTCATCAGAAAACCCCAAAAACAAAATAAAAGTTTCATGTTTTCTTGTTCAAAGGCGTTTCTGTGCTCCTATTGGCCAGTGTCACGAATGTGATGGAACTTGTCGTGTACAACAACAAAAAAAAATTAAACTTTTTCTGTGTTGATGTCGTGAAATGTCGCAGAGGTGTCTTGCACTATGACACACTACACGAGATGAAACGATTGAATCGTGTGTCCCGACGCCCATTGTCGTTTACGAATCCCCACGACACCCTACGTCAGGGGTGTCAAACTCAGTTCCTGGAGGGCCGCAGCCCTGCAGAGTTTAGTTCCAACCCTGCTCCAACACACATACCATGCAGTTTTCAAATAAGCCTGAGGACTTGATTAGCTGGATCAGGTGTGTTTAATTAGGGTTGCATCTAAACTCTGCAGGGCTCTGGCCCTCCAAGAACTGAGTTTGACACCCCTGCCCTACGTCAAGCAGATCGTGGCAAAATCGGGCTAAAATCATGTATCATGTCTGAATGGGGCTTAAACCTACCCGTCTTCACCCCCTGATCCCTAAACACACCTATCTCACCCCTAAACCTACCAAACTCCACCCCCTATGTGTGGATACAACCACGCCCATGGATCTTGTGTTCTGCAGTGAGAGGGGCTACTGAGGTAAACTGCATGTTTTAAAGGGTCATGAAACCCCCCTGTTTCAGCACTGGTTAGTTCTCACCAGTTTTAAAAAAACGCTATGGGTGCGCTGTGGAGCTGAGGGGGAAGAGGCGAGACAGAAAACACACACAGCTTCGGGTTCAGACAGTTTAATTTCGCTCCCATCGAGTTAAAAACACAAATAAATGCACAGACGGGTTGTGTCACGGAGCCGTAAAAACGGTTACACTCACTAAGTGAATGAATCGCGTTTGTACCGAACTCTTATTACAAAGCAAAAGCAAACACTCTCCTTCCTCCTTTGTGAAGTGTTGTTGTGGGTTGATTTGGTACACATTCCACTGTCACTACTTGACCTTCTTTTAAGTTCATGTTTATTTTTCCACTGAAAAGGATGAGTGATAAATTGATTGAAATTAAACTAAAATGAATAAAAAACGAAATTTACTCCAGAGAAGAGTTTTCCAAAGAATAACATTAAATGAAGTGGTCAAAAATTGTGTTTAACCCACTCTGAGTCTTTCTAGATTTTGTTTTACTTCCCATAGCCTGCCTCTTATGATGACCCCATCTAGGTCACACGTGATCTATTTTCATAAATAAATAAATAAACAGAATATTAAATACATAACAATATTTTGACATACACACTAAAATAATTTTCTTTATTGGCTACAACAGAGCCAAGCTGTCAAGTAATGTAAATATTATTGTAAGAATGTATATTTGCAGCGATACTTCTGTAAAGCATAATCTGCACTCTCAGTGGATTTTAGACAAAATATTCTTACAGTCTGACTGAGGTTACAGTGATTTTGGTGAGCTTCTTTGGCAAAAGATCACACACACATACACTTATGATATATGATAAACAGGTTATATAAACATTTTTGTAATAATGTAACAATAATTTATTATGTTTTGTTATCATGCTACTACTCGCAAAAACAAAACACTCAAACCAGCTGAAAATGTATAGGTGTGTAACAAATATTCAGTGCTTGAATCCTGTCTGGAAACAGGACAAGGGATCATATCACTTCTGTCTTGGAGTCTTTACATTGGCTCCCTGTCAGAGTTTAAAGAGTTGAGTTTAAAATTCTTACTTATAGGCCCGGTTTCACAGACAGGGCTTATCTTAAACCAGGATTAGGCCATAGTTCAATTAGGATTTTAAAGTAATTTTTATAGACATGCCTTAGAAAAAACATTACTGGTGTCCATCTTGAGACAAAACAAGGGCACTGATATATTTTAAGATCAATCAGTGCAGGTTTCTTTCAGTTGAAACAGCTCAGATTTACATTTTAGTCTGGGACTAGGCTTAAGCCTTGTCTGTGAAACCGGGGGATAAAGTTTTGCATGGTTTGGCCCCTCATTATCTCTGATCTTTTAGCCCCCTACACACCAGCATGTGTAAAGCTGGCCTCTTAATTGTTCCATTTACTTTTATTTTCAAAATCTATCAGACTTTGGAATACTTTGAAATGTTTTGCCCGCCGAGATTAGGCAAGCAGCATCCCTTAGTATTTTTACATTTTCCCTTAAAGCTTTTTTTGGGGGGGTAGCTTTTACCTGATTATTTTGTAATTGTCATTCTTTATTTACTTGTTAAACTTTTGATAGTTTGCATTTTATCATTGTCTGTATTTCACTTTTATTAATGCATTGTTTGTATAATTGTATGTCTTATTTGATCTTATTCTTGTGAAGCGCCTTGAGATGTTACTTTTAAAAGCCCTATAGAAAGTTTATTATAAATAAGACATTGATTTACCATTAAGATTAGCTGGATTCAATTAAGGTCAGATTTATAAAAACAGCCCATGCAAAAAAACAGCCCATGCAAATTAAAGTTTTATGTAAAGTGCATTTAAAAGACAATTGAAAGGCAGTGACTTTACTTTAAAGGCACTATAGGGCTTTTCACACTTGAAATTGTTAACCCTGGGTCATCCTAAACCCCAGATAAAGGAATCCTGGGTTATCTGTAATCACGTTTCACACTGCTCATACTATACCTGGGGTTAACTGTTAACCCTGGGTATTCATTAACAGAGGTTTCACACTGTACATTCCCAAACCCCGGGTTAACGTTCTTATTTGCATATTTGCGGTGTCACTGTCACTGATTGGACGAACAGCAGGCAATCTGTTAACAGGGCTTCTCCTGCGTCTGGCCAGTTATTAAAAACAACGTTGCCTCTTTTGTCTTTAGATCAGCGAAGATTGAGGAACAGCTGATCATAGCTGTACAGGCAGGAATAGCCATTTTTAAATAAATTTAGTAGCAGAGCTACTGCAAGCGATTTAGTGCTGGAAATCATTTATCCTTTGCTGAAACTTCTGCGTCTTCATGAAGAGCGCGGGTCATGGTTGCTTAGCAACGGCAGACGCCACGAGAGCGCAAGCTACAGAGCGCTTTGGAAAGAAGGAGAAAGCGCCGCGCTTAGCGTTTTAAACGCGTTTTAGGCGCGACATCATGTGAACGGCCTCATGAGACGCATAAAGCCAAGAAAACAAAGACAAGTACAAAAGAAAGAAAACAAGGAGCAATGTATGTGAATATTTCTTTGAATTTCTTTTAAGTGTGGAGAGACTAACGTTAGTGTTTACTTGTTCAGTAGCGTAAGATTAATACCGTCTCCTATTCACTCCAGTTCACACTCTTTCCGTCTTTTGATATTTCTCCTCACCGGCTGCAGTTTACACGACGCGCGTTTCGCTGCTCATTTCTGATTGGCTGTCTGTTGCCAAGCGTCCAGCAGCAACAATCAAACACCGCTCAGTTTCACACTGAACAAACTTAGCACCGCAATGCGGGGATAACACCACAAATGCGGTGCTAACCCTGCTCCGGAGCAGGGTTTCATAACCCCGGGTAAAATGCGGTGCTAACACCGCTTTCAAATTACAGGTGTGAAACGTGTCTTTACCCGGGGTTAAAAGCGGTGTTTAGAACGATGATAACCCGGGTTAAGCACAGTGTGAAAAGCCCTTCTGTGTGTATGTATTGTGTAGTACATTGTGATTTTGTGTAGTTTTGTCAAGTCAACTGAAAATATGTTGAAATGTTTGGAGGAAAACAATCTCTGGCACTTTTGCTGATGTGTTGTCTGATTAGTAACATGATTTTTGTTTATTATAACAGTATAAGTGATTAAAATACTGTCCATCACAGCCTACTCTTAAATGTGTTTAACAGGTGCACAAGCTGAATGTCCTCTTCAGCTCAACCCACAGAGAGCTGTTGTGAGGTACGGTGATTCTGTTGCAGTTACCTGTAACACTTCAGTCCTGCATCAAGGGATGGGATGGGAAGCCAGTGAGGGAGCAGTGCCCATGACCAAAACCCAGAATCTGATCACATGGAGAGTGTCAGAACTGAAAGAATGGGACATAAAGCCATTCTGCTACATGAACTATAATATAAGCGATGAGGATCAGTGTGATGTAGTGCTCCCAGTCACTGTTTACAGTGAGTTTCTCTGTTACTGATATTTTTTTCTGTTCATTCTCAGAAATATCTAATAAATGTACATTCATCACAGCAGATTTCAGCGTGTGTAAATCTTCCTCCACAGAGACTCCAGACAGTGTGTCCATCAGCACTGTGGATCACAGCGGACCAATGATGGAGGGAGAGCAGTATGAGCTCCAGTGTGACGTTCACAATGTGGCTCCTGTTCAGTATCTCACTGTCAAATGGTACAAAGGACAGACTCTGCTGAATCAAACCACCTTCACTGACACCATCAAGACTCCAGTGAGTGAAACTGTCAGACTCCTGATCCGTCCAGACAGAGATGATGATGGAGCTCAATACAGATGTGAAGCAGAGCTGAATCTGGGAGAAGAAGGACCTCAACCTCATCCTACAAATTCATCAAAACCTCTTAATGTTGAAGTATACTGTAAGTTTATTATTGCTAAGCTAGCCATATAATTCAGTTTATATTTTCTGAATGGCCTTCTAGTGTGAAGGATGTGCAACTGTCCTATTTCATCACACAGAGATCTGCATATTGACTGAGATTATTTGATCAAATATGACATATTATGAATTGAATGAACACAGATAAAAAGGTCTCAGTTGTGCAGTATTTTAGTGATCTGTTAATAACAGCTGCTCATCATGTTGCTGTTGTTCTGAGAAATGTATCTCTGTCCTCCTCAGATAAACCACAACACTCCAGTTCAACAGAGACCATCATTAAAGATGATAAGGTCACACTAGATTGTACAGTGAAGGCAAACCCGGCTCCTACATACACATGGGATCATCTGGAAGAGAAGAACAGCTCCTCGGTGCTCCAGTCCTCCGCACTCAGTCCAGGAAACTACACGTGCACCGCCACAAACACTCTGGGAAGAGACAGCAAAGTGTTCATCGTCAAATCTACAGGTCAGTTTTAATCAAAACATTAATCCGACACTTTGCCTCAGTGTTTCTCTCTGTGAAAAAAAGTGATTTTTACATCCTTAGGGGCTGTTCACACAGAATGTGGTTTTTCATTCCACTTCGCTACTTGTAATGCTCTGCTTGCAGTGTTAGTATGGCTTATTATATTTAAGTGTTATAGCTTGTGTCATTGTTGTCTTGCATGGGTTTTTCTAGACTTATTTAGATTAGCATGCATGATGCAGGATAGAGATCTATCCCAAGTTTTGCTTGCTTGGATTTCATTCACTAAATTGCTGATTTACTCATATATTTGTTTTTATTTTTGACACAGCGAATTACATACCCATAATATTAGGCATTATTGTTGCTGTAGTGGTGGTCATCTTTGTCATCTTCATCTACATCTACTTAACCTACTACAAAAAAACCAGGATGGGCCATTATGATGTGAAGAAGCCCAATGCACGTAAAGAACTGTTAGCGCAGCCAGAACAGTCCCCGTGAAGGAACTCTGTCAGAGCAATATCTCTGCTTTGGTTATGTTTCCCTAATTGTGGATCCATCTGCTGAGCCTCACTGTCTGCAGGCAGATCGGTCCGATCAGATTGTGACGAGAAATCATATGGATCAGTGTTATTTCACTTCACTCTAAGATCCAGCTGACAAGCTTGTTGAGCAACTAAAACTGGTTGAGTAGCATCCTTATTAGGCTTTTATTGGATTCTTGTATGTTTTTATAAATATATATTGTGTGTTTCAGGCATATTGATCATTCTGAATATATATATATATATATATATATTGTATTATAACTATGTTGAGAAAGACACTGAAGTACTAGAGGTTGTAATTTTGTGGTGACTTTGTGGATTTTTCTTGTGCCTTAGATGTATGATCATGATGTAAATTTAAATCTTGATGTAAATTTTCTCAGACCTCTCTGTAAATAGAATCGTTTTTTTGTGTACAATATAATCTTTATTTATTATATGGAATTCACATAGTTATATGTCTTAATAGGAGCACAATTGTTAACTAACATATGACATATAAATGCATTTTTGAGAATTTATTTTAAAGAAAATTTCACTGCATTTCTATTTTCACTCATTAATATTGCAAAATAATAAAAAATTGTAAAAACTGTACAAAGTACTGTGACTGTAGCTACTAGCTAAATTAGCTAAAGATCTTAGCAATGATTCCTTTTGGGAAACGCTAAGGGAATAAAGCCAGGCCTGTTACTTTACCAGTACTGCACCACTGAAGTTTTTTTTGTCACTTGCAAAGACTGAATATAGATAGGCCTCTTTGTTTTATATGGCTCTAAACCTGGCTGATGTATTCCACAATAGCCAAAATAATTTTTCAGAATGTTTTAGTTATCGCTCTGATGCATCGTGGTCACTACAGTGGACAGATATTTAGAAGATATTTTGAACCATTTAAGATGTAGCATCATGTCCCAACCACCAACTGGCGAACCCCCAAAGTGTTGTCTACGATTCCTTTTAATTGTTGTCTTTTTATAAAAAAAATTTTTTTTTGAGATATTGCATAGTATATTCAAAATGGCGGTGGGAAAAGGGGATGCACCATGTACCCCGGGAATAAGTGTTAAATAATTTTATTCTCAGAAAACCAGACAGGTGCAAAAAATATTTTATATATATATATATATATTAAATAGGATCAGAAATAGATTCGTCCAGATTTCAACAATATTTTTCTTGTACAATTTTTTCCTGTGACAGGAAATATATCTGTCCACTACAGTGGACATCATGCACCAAAGGGTATAATTCTGCATGGGGCCTAGGTTGTGCCTTATTTTGTATGTTTTATTAAAATTATGCTATAATTTACACTTGAATGGTTTTATTGAACAGAAATATTAAATAGTCTTCAGATGTTATCATTTATTTCAATGCTTACATTCTTTATTTATTTATTAGGTCATATAAAAGTGTAAGCATGTATACATGTATACTGTATGAGTTCAGATATATGTGTGCATGATTGTGTTCGAGTGTGTGGTGGGAGGGTGTGTGTGCTTGTGTGTGTTTGTAGTTGTGCTCACCTGTGTATGAATAGCCCCCCCACCCCCACACACTGCCCCACACAGCCCCACACACCTCTGTCCCATAGACACACACTCTTACGTTTTGTTTGTTACACTTCATTTTTCTGTGCTGTCATGACATAGCTTGTTGTTATTGAATGTTCTTATGTGTATTCATACCATTTTCACGTAGTGAATATTTTAAAAACATGTTTTTTTAAGAGCACACATTAAGTTCTATTGATTCACTTTTTATACGTTTGATGCATGGTGTCCACTACAGTGGACAGATATGTAACTCCCTCCAAATATAATATATAGACAAAACTTTTTTGGCATGATTTTTCACTTGTTTAAAAGTAAAAACAAACATGTAAAAAAAATATTACTTTGTGATTTAATAATTCATGATTCATAATTGAGAAAGCCAACTTACTGAAATGCTATTTAAACTTCTTCTTCTTCTTCTTCTTCTTCTTCTGACTAAAACTGCTGACTCTAACTCCTCCTAGAGCTTTAACTCTACAAACTCCAAACTCAGCCCAGATCTTCACACTGATCTGACCGAGTGTGCTATATCTTTTCTGATTGGACTTACAATCTATCTATCAAAATTTCTAATCTATAGATTATATCTATCTATCTATCTATCTATCTATCTATCTATCTATCACATAGCAACCTCCCAGAACACCCTAGCAACAACCTAGCAACCACCCCGAGTACCCTAGCAATCACATAGCAACACCTAAACAACCACCCTGAGTACCCTAGCAACACCCTAGCAACCACCCATAGTACCCTGGCAACCGCATAGCAACACTCTAGCAACCACATGGGTACCCTAGCAACTGCAAAGCAACACCATAGCAACAACCCCAGGTACCCTAGCAACTGCCCTAGAAACCACTCCAAGTACCCTAGCAACCGCATAGCAACACCTAATCAACCATCCCGAGTACCCTAGCAATCACCCTGGGTACCTTAGCAATGTCCCTAGCAACCACCCAAGTAGCCTAGCAACAGCATACAAACACTCTAGCAACCACTCCAGGTACCCTAGCAACCACCCCAAGTACTCTAGCAACACTTTAGCAACCACCCCGAGTACCCTAGCAACTGCATAGCAACACCTTTGCAACCACCCCAAGTACTCAAGCAATGCATAGCAACAGCCTAGCAACCACCCCAAGTACCCTATTGCAACACCCTAGCAACCATGCAGAATACCTTAGCAACACCCTAGCAGCCACCCTGAGTAACCTCGCAACTGCATAACACCATAGCAATCACTCCGAGTACCCTATCAACTGCATAGAAACACCCTAGTAATCACCCTGAATACCCTAGCAATTGCAAAGTAACACCCTAGCAACCAACAAGACTACCATAGCAACCACACAGACTACCCTAGCAACTGCATCGCAAACACCCTAGAAACCACCCTGGAAACTTAGCATAAAAAAAAAATCATAAAAAAAATAAACATGGTTACATGGTACTACACTTGTAATAATAAAACCATGGTTAAGGGTATTCGTGAGGGTACTGCACCACTAACTAAAGTTTTATTTTTATTTTTATCTATCTATCTATCTATCTATCTACCCGGGAAGTAACTCATTGTAGTCCCTACGAGCCGTTTTTGTAGCCATTAAACTGCCAGAATTTTAAAAGACCATGGGCGAATTCCAAACGGAAGTGAGCATCCCTATGCCCTACTCCCTTCAAAGGGCAGAGCCCTTGAAGTGTGTTCTTTGAAGGGTGTAGGGCATTACTGTTTCCCATAAGCGTTTGGAACTCCCTTGGTGAAGGGAATGACGGACAAAATGTTACCTTGACAACGCTGCACGTGCGTGCAGCATTCAGCGCTCCAACAGTTGTTACAAATAAATATTTCTTCTTATTGTTATTATTTTATTCAAATACTGTCTAATTGTGTCTTATTTACTATTAAACTTTTTCAAACTAAACTTGCTAACAATACAGTCTTAAATCATATTTCTATCACTGACGATAATATTTTGTATTACATAAAAATAAAGACAAATTTAATTAGCTTATTCTACTTACGTTTGTATGTAAAGTCAAAATAAACCCCAACTTTGCTTTAAAATGCATCGCAAGATCTCCTAAGTGAAGGTCACAAGATCACAAACGGAAATCACTTCTGTGAAGTGACCATCGCATGTTCCCTTCGCTAACGGACTTCTGGAAGGGCCCTTCGTGAAGGGAATCAGTTGTTCACTTTCATTTGGAACGTCCCTACAAATGGCGTCCCCTTCCCGAAGTGCCCTTCAAGGGCGCAAAAAAGCAGTTTGGAATTCGCCCCATAACTCTGTTTGCATTGAACTTTCAGCACTGCAACTTTGCAGATATTGTTTATGCTCAAACAGCAACATTACACACGAACTAACGTTAAAAAGGTGAAATCGCAATCAACCACCCCTTTAAAAAAAACTAACACTATAGCTTCTCTAATCTTTTTGTATTCTATCTATTTGTTTTCTTTTTATTTATTTTACAGTTAACAAAAGCAAAACCTCTAACACTAGCTTGCTCTATTCTTTTTCTATACTATCTGTTTTCTTTTTATTTATTATATAATTAAAAAAACACCTTGCTACATGTACTGCATTAAGCTAACTGAGATTTGGTATAGCACTTGCATGTTGTTGCTCTTTTGTTGATTTTGATTGCTTCCATTGTCCTCATTTGTAAGTCACTTTGGATAAAAGCATCTGCTAAATGACTAAATGTAAATGTAAATATATAATGTGGTTTATTCAAACTTCAGACTTATTCAACTGAATCAAACTACATGTTTTAAAACCACTTCAAACTTTCTCAAGCCAACTTCAAAGTTTGTTCACAAACTTCACTTGTCTAGTTACTGTTGTCATACGAATTGCCTTATTTACAGCTGTTGTTTCACTCTTGTTCATTCTGACACTGAAACTGTTAAAAAGTTACCAAGAAAGTAAAAAGAGTGGAATTTGACTAGTTGCCTGCTTTTAAAATGGTGGCAAACTTGTGGAACAATCTTGTCTTGAATAAAATAACTCAGTTTTCATTGCATGTGGATGTACATCATTTCAAACCTGTCAGAAGTACTATTCATTAGCCTACTTTAGCTAGTGAAACTGTTACTTGGAATTAGTTACAACTACTAGTTGCTCTTCTTGTGCACTTGTTTGATTCTATAGCTTCATTATTTGTAAGGCACACGTTACTGAAGAACACTACTGAATGCTCTATTCAGCTCGAACCGCAGAGTGTTGCATGCTGGTACAACAGATCTGTTTCTGTTAACTGCTACAATTCAGTCACAAGGACCCTTATGTGTGGTTGCACACTCTCAGAATATCATGTATTCAGTCTTTTCTGCATACTGTATACGGAAGTATGCTTTAGTCATGACAATGTCTGTGGGGGGTCCAGTATGACTCATATTCTGACACAGAAAGCTTTGTGGGAAGTGATATGAAACCGCATGTTTTTATATAGACCCACCCTTATTTATATCTGAGCTCGAGGATGTGTTGACAATGAAGGGAAATGGGGTGAAGTAAATAGCTGTGGTTTTTCAAAGGAGGCCTTTAAACACTTAATGCGATTTTCAAAACGACTTTGCCTTATCTAAAAGATAGGTGAATGAGTTCTCTCCATTTCAGTCCCGGTTTTGTCGTGACAGGGTGCAAATGAATGAAGTTGCAACGTGCACTTTTAGAGAGATGTGTGTGGGGGAGGGATAACATTAACTAAAACAGGCAGCTATGCGAGGGCAGACTGGGCAGTGGTTTCCTGCGATAAATGAAGGGTCCGAGACTGTGTGTGGTGTTACTGCTTGAACGATTAAACACCATTAGCTGGTTTAAAACGGGTTCGATACAGCGCAGCTAGAACTAACCATGACGGCGCGGAGCGATCGGATCCTCTTCACGTGTCTCATGTTGGATCTGCTCTCGCTGCGGTACGCGTTGGATGGTAGGACATTTATATAACGAGTGTTGAATTTTTTCAATCCGGAAGAAAAATGATATATTTTCAGGACAGTTTTCCGTGTTAAACTTGAGAAAGGGGGGTTAAATAAGTTAAAGAGTGATTAAAAGGCCCGGTGTTTTATTTCCTCCGCTGTGACTCGCTTCTGAAAAGACTTTGAGTAGCACTGTTTAAATAGCGATAGAATCACGTTGTCAAACAAGATAAATACACCGTGTTTGTTATCATTAACAGCCTGGATTTAGCAGTTTAACCACAGACAGACATAAAAGTAGTCTGTCAGCAATTGCAAATATACTGTAGAGTTAAAATGAACTGTACTTAGTTACCGTTAGGCTTAAGTTAGGGGTCTCCTAAAGCTATAGCATTTACGAGAACTGTGATTACACCCTTACGAAAATTTACCATGGTTTTATTGTAGCAAAGGTGTAGTAACCATGTTTTTTGGCGTATTGATTAGGCCTACCATTTGTATTACCACAGTTTTACTACAAATTGTTATGGTTATTGTAGCAAAACTATGGTTAATTTGTGGTTAGTTACCATAGTTTGACTATAGTAACCATGTTTTTTATTATTATTATTTGTAGTAAAACCAGCTAGTGTAGGCTGGTTTAAGAGTTTTTAGAAGGGGTGTATTATACACCGTGTAGATAAAATAGAGAAAATATGTCCATTAAGTGCAAAACATCATAGCCCGCTGGCATTTGCTGGAAATACCACACTTACAATACAAAATAGTAAGTTGAATGTACTGGGTTTGATATTATTATTTACTCAAGTGTACTGGAAAAATAGATAAGACAGACAATGTTTTGAAATGTTTTGGTCCTTGGTGGTCAAAAAGCAATAGCTGCAACATACAGTACCAGCTAGAAACCTACAAACTTGTAGCCAAAACACTTTGTGTTAACAACATCAGTGTGACCAGTTACAGTTAAATCTAATTGTCATACCATTCTCTAGTGCTGTCAAACGCTATGTAATTTCGCATGTGATAAACACATAATTGCATCATCAAAATAAAAGGTATTTTCCGTTTACATAAAATATGTGTGTGTACTGGGTATATTTATTACACATACATGCATGTATATATTTAAGAAAAAAATTATATGTATATAAATATATACATGTACATGCATGTAAATATTTCCAAATTATATACTATGTGTGTATTTATATATACATAATAAATATACACAGTACACACATATATTATGTAAACAAAAACTTATTTTGGATGCAATTAGTTGAAATTAATTGTTTGACAGCACTATTTCTGTAATGTTTTTTTTTCTATAAATTAAAATAATTTGTATTTTGCACTTATTTGAAGTATTTGGTATTTCAGCTACTCTATTATGCTTAATGTGTCTTCCAGGTATTTCCATCGGCTTTGTGAATCACAGTGGACCAATGATAGTGGGCAAGCAGTATGAGCTCCTGTGCTTCATTCAGAATGTGGATCCATCTAATATTGTTGCTGTGAGATGGTACAAACTGAGTCAAAACAACTCCACTGATACCATCAAGACTCCAGTCAGTATCACATATAAACTCCAGATCAGTCCAAACAAAACTGATGATGGAGCTCAGTACTGGTGTGAAGCAGAACTGGAAGCAGGAGGACCTCAACATCATATGTCATCAGAACAGCTCAACATTACTGTACATTGTATGTTCAATAATTTGTCCAGGTTTACTTTGCAGGCATTCCAGTGGTCTTCGTTTTTATCAAGTGAAACCTCTTTGCTTTTCCCCGTAGATAAACCAATCATCAATGAGACAAAACTGACCCCCACAGTGCCTGTATTTCGAGGTTATCCAGACGTGCTTGTTTGTGAAGCCGAGGGAAACCCAAAACCAACAATCAGCTGGATCCTCGGCACAAATCTCACCATTAACAGTGAAAATCTTACTATATCAGAGTCAACACCTGAGAATGTGTTCTGCACTGCAAGCAATTCTGTTGGCAGGACCACCATACAAGTAAAAGTTGTATTAAAAGGTAACTATGCCTTTTTGCATATGTTTTGGTTTACATTTCCAACAGCTTTTTTTTGGGGGGGGGGGGGGGGGGGGGGGGTCTACTTTGTTGCAGCTTACATGTACTTTTACTTTAAAATATGGGGATGTTTCAAAACTTCCATTTTGATCAGGCCAAACATGTCTACAAATAAAATGCGTGATGTTCAGATGTTCACACTAGTCCAAATATGCAATGAAAATAGTAAATCATATTGAAAACAATTAACCAAATCATTAAAAAATTATGTAAGGGACACTAAATTACGTTATTAGAATGCATTTAATTATTTTTATTACACGTACTATGATTAATCATTTCATTTTGTTTGTTTGCTTCTGATATGGAAAATCATGAAGTATTGTTTTTTTTCTGCAATTTTAGGCTGTTTTTTTGTCTGATCTTTTGGTGTGCTTTATTTCTCTTGACACAGAGGATTACCTGCCCTTAATAGCAGGACTTATTGCAGTCATTGTGGCGTTCATCTCAGTCATCTTCATCTTCATCTTCTCTATCTACTACAAAACAGCCAAGACGGGACATTATAGCCTGAAGGATGCCAAGCCTAGTGAACAAAATGGAAACATAGCACAGAATGGCAAACACAACCCTATTCCTATGAAGAAACTCTCTCAGAGCAATATCCTTGCTTAGGTTACAAAAGCCCTGGGTTCAGTGTGTCTACCGAGTCCCAGTGTCCACAAAGGGATTTTTACACTGGAAGTCTCTAGCCCCGTACTTTTTGGCTAGTTTCTTCATGGCTTCATTATTTTTATTTTATGGAGCACCTGTTCATTCACTCCACTCCTAGATCCAGTTTTTATCAACTGTTAATTACATCACAAGATAAACTTTTTAGTGTTCAGCAATCTAATGGACCAGAAGAAAATATGTGACAGAACAGATGAAATGCTGAATGATTTCAAATGAACGGACCTGATGTCTGCAGTGGACGTTTTCAGTAATCTACGATCTTGTGAATGAAGTTTGGCTGAAAAGTGACATTGCTTGATTGAGTAATGCTTTGTACGTCATTTAAGGGAAGGCTCTTTTTAAATTGTGTAACAAGACTATTCTTTTGTCTCTGGCACATTGGTCAGTTTGAATATTTGTGCTTTGTCAAATGCTATACAGTAATTAACAAAGTTCGGGAAGAGCACGTTCAGATAATCAACCAATTAAGCACGATAGTAAATATATATACAGCCAACTAACTTCTGTTTCACGACAGATTTCAGGCGTCCCTCCTCCTCCTCAGAGCTGTCCGTTCAGCCGTTCAACTTGTGAAAGACACCATAATTGAGTGTGTTACTTCGTTAAACAAAGTATTTGTTTGACGATTCTATTCCTTTGGTAAAATCCACACTTTAGAGGGTGGACATATAGCACACGGTGACTGTGAAGAAGTGAAAGCTTGGGTTTGAGGTTTC